>JASFAT010002429.1:0-600000 GCA_031353405.1 Baronia brevicornis | reverse complement strand
GACTTCTACTTTTAAGTTGTAGTAATATATTCATACATAATGTTTATACATACGTTCTTGTACTAAATCGGTTAATTAGGATTATAAGAAACCAACTTTCTGACTTTGTATTTTTTAAAAACTACCCATATTACTTTTACATTTAACATCTGAAAGTCTTTAATATTAGAAATCGAAAATTAGGAGCACAATCTATCTACGTTTATTAAAATAATAATAATTCATCTAATCATCATCTGCAATAGCCTGCGCCAGTCCACTGCTGGACATAGGCCTCCCCCAAATACCTAGGCAATCTTCGGCTTCACGCATCCAGTCTAGGCAAATTGTCGCACTATGTAGCCTCTATCTTATCTTTGTTTACGCCGAGATAGAAGACCTGGTGTACCAGCCAAATATTATGGGCGAGATTAAGGTACATCAACTACGTTGGCTCGGTCACCTTGGGTGAATATGCGAGGAGAGGAGTGCGAAGAGGGTGTATTTGTCCCGACGAAGTGGTCGAAGACAGGTTGGTTGATCCAAATATCGCTGGAGATATCACGTGGATGCTAACCAGCGCGAACTTCAAGCAATTGCCAAGAATTAGCGCAGGACAGGGAAAGATGGAGGACTCTCGTTTCAGAGGCCAAGATCCACTTCGGGTCACTGAGCCAGCGGAGTAGTAGTAGATCTTCGTATAGTATTATGTTTAATTTTTATTTTTAATATACATATTGTAATATGTGGAAGTGAAATATCATAAATCTAGTTTCCTATTACTGTTAAATCTTGCATCTGAAAATAAAACAGGCATTATGGAGTTCATTGCTCATATCTCTCTAATACGTTTCGTAGAAATTCGGCATCGCTCCGCCGGTCTTTGCTACTTCTCCATAAACAATAAACATTTGCTCAAATACTTATGGGTTATTGGAACTACTCTTAAATAATACAAGCGGATAATTTGGTTTGTATTTATCAAAGCCAATGAAAGCAATGTAAATAAAGGTTATATTAATAAAAAATAAAGTTTACATCCTAATACAAGGTTAGATTGAAGGGTACAAAAATATGCTTTTTATCACAATCCATATATGTCTCATTGTTGAGCACGGGCCTCCCTATTTCTAGAGGAACGGACATTAACCCACCACGCTTGTCCAATGCGGATTGGCGGGGTTAGCAGACTCGGAATAATTATCTGTAGGCCATACATATAATTATTCCGATGCGGGGATCGAACCCGCGACCGTTGAATCTGTGGGCGAATAGCCCCGCTACTGAACAAATTGGTCATCAAAGTATGCTTTGCGTAATCCCTAGGGTTTACCTATGCATCTAAGGATAATAGGGATGGAAATATTAGGGCATGATGCAGAATATAGGGCAATTCTCAGAATTCAGAATTTCGTCTTAGAATTGCACAACATGCGAGTTACGATCCCCAGGACTGAGAATACGAATAAAAACAAGAAGACCAAATGCAGATGACATTGATAGCTGTCTCTCAAATTAAGATCTCTCTCTGTCTAGAGTTAATACTATTTAATAAGCTAGTTAAGTAGTACTAACTCTATAAAGTTATAATCTTTTTCTGACTATATCTAAAACGTGTTGTAATGTGATTTTTATCGTCTGCGACAAATTTCTTTTTGAAATATTCGCACGCTCCAAAACGGTTACGACGAGCGTCCCCCTCTCGATATCGCGGGCAACCCCTCAGGTAAATAAAGCGGGAAAATTTCCTTCTAAATTCCACCAGACGATTCTTGACCTAGTTGCGGCAACACGTTGAGGCAGGTCGCGCTCAGCGGGCATTTCTTTGCGAGACGTTTGTTTTGTTACGTGAACTCGTGACGACGGAGAGTGACGTCCCCAGTAGTTATAAATTGTGAAGTATACATACGAAACACTTGATTGGTAGTGTAGTTTGTTGACGTTACTTCATAATACATCTTGCAAACTTAATATAATACTATTATATAATTGATAAATAAAATATTTATTTTATTTATCTACAAAATTATGCAAAAATGAACTCATAATCATCATAGTCAATAATGATCATAAACAGCTTGCGGCAATCTATTACTGCACATAGGACTCTATAAAAGAACTAGAACTACTACAAAAAAGAGGTTATGGTGGTAATAGAAAGTCATAGGTTTTGGAATCATGCTGCCGAATAAAATTTATAATGAATTATTGTGTTGGAGGCTAAAACTCATCCTGCATTGTAGTGCCAATGAAAGAAGAAGAAGGTCTCTAGAGTGCCACCTAGTCTATTTTTGGCATCCAGGTGCTGCTAACCGTTCTTTGGAAATAATTTCTCCATCTAGTTCCGTAGTCCTGTCCCACACTAAATTTGCAAATAAACTGACATAGCTCTTTTCGGCCTGAGAGCTTTACACACCTCGAAAACTAGGGTAATAGTTAACACGCACTTCGAACACTAGGGTAATAGTTAACACGCACCTCCAACACTAGGGTAACATTTAACCGCACCTTCAACGCTAGGTAACATAAATGTTACTCTAGTGAAATGTTACAACACAACGCGCACATCCAACACTAGAGTAACATTTAACACGCACCTCCAACACTAGGGTAACATTTAACATGCACCTTCAACACTAGGGTAACATATATGTTACTCTAGTGAAATGATACAACACAACGCGCACATCCAACACTAGAGTAATATTTAACACGCACCTCAAACACTAGGGTAACAATTAACACGCACCTCCAACACTAACGTAACATTTAACACGCACTCCCTGCACTAATGTTAAGATTTTAAACGCACCTACAACACTAAGTCTTAGCTTGAAGTGTCTACTATCACGTGTTAATTAATATTTTTATGATTTATTTCGTTGTTACAGACGAGTCGGGATGCGAGGCTGATATGCAGGAGGGCTCGGAGGTGGGTAGGCAGTCGCCGCCCCGGCCGCAGCAAGAGCCCATCAACCTCAAGAATGAGGTGAGTCTTCCCTTCGCGTGTTATTAGCGCCGGTGTAATTGCATTCGCGCGTCAACTAACACACTGCTCTCCTTTGTAAGAGCATTGTCTACTGCTTTGTTTTCATTCATTATTATACTAGCTGTGCCCGGCAGTCTTTGCAATGCTATGTAAAGAAAAAATGTTTTTAGTTTTATACGCATCGAGGACAAAGAAAAAGAAATTTTGGGTTAGGCAGATTCGCAAGCGTACACAGAACGACTCAACCAAGTTTTATCACAATCGGATAAATGGTTTAGAAACGGACAGATGACAAATATACAAATAATATACATTTCTATTAATACAGGATTATTTAAATTATATATTTTAGACCTTAAAATAAAGGTTACAAAAGTGCACCCATCGGGTATTTTTTTTTCAATCCTTTTAGTTTTTAATCCGATACAAAATGTGTTACTTATGGAAAATATATTTGTATTATCATACATTAAATATGTTATCGAAATAAGACAAAAATATCAGACTCAGTAATTATATTATAATATTCACAACGAATATAATGCGTTCAAATCTCTTAATAATATCAATTTATATTCTAATAAACAATGTGACCTTTATAAGCAGTCACTCTAATGTATATTTTATATGTGCTACGTACCGCTTGTATGAGCTTTACGAGATATACGAGGAGCCTGATGTCATTAATAACAGTAGGAAGGCCCATGTTCAGATTGTTGGCATTGAACAAGACCTTAGAACATAAGGAGCGACGAGTTGGGGAGAAAAAGTACCAAAACAGACCAAACAGGATACAATTACTGAATCAGTCCCAAACGTGGTTGCAAGGCCTCATATGATTATTCCTACATATTATTTTGTTTATTATACTTAAATATTATTATGTTTATATGAAAACAATTTCAGTAAATTATAATTTGTGAAAAAGGATATAAACCATACGATAGTGTCAGACCACATTTTATAATGATTTTTATTTTATTAAAAAATAATAGAAATTAGACGTCAATTTATAATGCCTAACTTAAGCTTTATAATAATATAAGCTTTATAATAACTATTATATTTTTTTACGAAGATTCGCAATTTATTATTACTAGAATTCTAGCTAAACATTTGAACTACGCTAAAAATTCTTGTGCGTAGAAATATAATTCACATCAGTTATCCAATCGTATTATAGATGCGCACTCATGACCGATTGGGATAGATTGCCGTTACATTCTATGTAACTGCAATCTATCCCAATTGTGCTATTGGTACTTTTCACATGTATACTTTACCAGATGAAAGACAGGAAGAAAAACTTTATTCAAAAATCCACAAAGCAGTACAGCAAAACAAAGAATATACATATACAATAAAAAAAATTGACTAAGATTGGCGTCTATATGTGTAAAAGAAAAGATATAGGAATGAAGATGAAATACAGTATTCAAATAATTAAGTTGAATTTAAAGACTGTACGCGGGAAACGGTCTTGCCACGCTAATTCCCGAGCGGGCGTATACATGAAATTAAAACAACAACAGCGATAGGGTTAAGTGCGAATAAGCGCGCTTAATTTTCAAGTGTTTGCCGTCGAGTTAGGCCGTGAACGAGAGCGCAAGGCTAAAAAGACTCCGCGTGGCCCCGGCACAACTCCAAAGACCAAACACACCACCGCTTCGTTAGAGGCCTCCGTAAAAAAAATTTGCGAAACGATTCCCGACCAATCGGCGCGGCACCGGCGCAGCCTACTTGCCTCAGAATCTATAGTATCGATTAGTGAGCGCTTTTTTATCCGCACGCACTCACACACCGCCGCAGCGGGGGTTCGCCTTTTTAACAATCTTTTTTTCGAACACCCCTCGCCCCCCGAAACCGCCATGTCCATTGCGCGCATGCAAAGACCACCCGGCGCCCCCACCCCTCATATAGCAGCATTGAAAATGGAATTTCCATGAGTGATGGAGTGTCAAACGGGAAGCAAAAAGGAGTAAAAGTACATTATGTTAATTATTGAACGCGTGCTCTGTCGTCCGAGTTTAAATTGAATGTCGTGTAGTACGTCGCAGTGCCGCGGTGTCCTGCCTTGGGTACTCTCTCTCCCCTTCGTTCACTACTCTACGTCGACGACCATTTATTTTTACTTCTTTTTCCAATTTAAAAAATTGTATTCATAGAGCCACGCTGCAGATGAATACTTTGTCAAAAATGGCATATTATTTGTCTGTAGCATGAATGGGCCGGCTCGCCCGGGGAATATCACACTCGCGTAGAAAACCGGCGTCTGAGTGGTAGCTTAGCTACCGCATTTCGTTCAGAGAGCGGTTATTTCCGGAGGCCCCCCATTCCCCCCCGTTCCATAGTGACACTTTCCTTAAAGGCCGGCAACGCTTCTGCACATTGCAGTGCAGAAGCGTTGCCTGCTCGTTTGCCTTCCTATCCCATAAAAAAAGATTCTAGCAATGTTTTGTTACCACTAGAATTTTACCACTCTAACTAAGCTAATACTGTTAGTACTAGGAAAATATAGTCAATAAAGCCCAATGGAAGGTACGCATATCACGATCTGAGAACGTATGCGCACTTCTTATCAATTGAACTACTCCTGCTTCTCTATACATTCATGCACTGTTCGGCCGGTTAATTCCAGAATAAACGATGCAATAGTAACGATTACCTCACCCAAAGTTCTACGGGAGAGGGAAGATAATATAAGACATTCTGAATACCGAAAATAGACTAAATTACGTATACGTTATAAGTTAGTGTTCAAATATACTCCATCGGGTCAACAGTCGCCTTTTACTAACACTACGGTATTCTCACTAACACCCCAGTTGACGTATCAATATATTATTGACATTGGATCCCCTCAATATTCTGACATTAGAATAGATGTCCGTGCAGAATACTGATGAGTGGTGTCAATTCAAAAAGGACAATTATAAAAGTAATGCTACACAAGCCTTACCGATACCCCACAGATGAATTGTATAAGCAAACAAAACTTTACACAGTCAGACAGCTATATATACAATCATGCGTGGTGAAATATCATAAGGAAGTCACCTTGCACGCATCAATTCCATCAAGGAGATATATTATTTATCCTTTGCCCACAACTAAAACAAGCTTTGCCCAACAACAATATAATTTTTTGGCTCCGTTTATTTATACTTTAATTAAATCGGATAGAAAAGTCTAATAATCTAAATATCAATTCAATAAAAAAACTCATAAACTATCCAACCTGGCATATAATTCTACAGAATTGATATTAAATAAACATTAGCTTAGTAGCTTAAAATAAAACAAATTAAATATACATTCAGACACAGACACATGTAAAAATGAAAAAATCTTTTTGGTTTGTATAACTTAATAAAGTTTTTTAAATTTTAAATTTGTAAAGTTATATTAAGTATAGCAAGTAAATATTATATATGTAAATCATAAATATGTCACAGAATGGAATTGTCTGCCGTAGTACAGGGTTCGCCCTAGTTCGGCAGACAGTGAAACAAAATTGTAAACTTATCAATGAACATTAAATATATTATTATTATTATTAATTTATTATACCAGAGCAACGCCGCCTAATAGTGCGGGGTACGATCTTTAGTATTAAGGGAAGTAATGAGTAGAAAAATAATTATCCGTAACATGCATATTATGATGAAAATAGGACGTTAATCCCACAGCCTGTCACTGGAATCCAGAACGAAAAGTAAATAAAACGAAGAGGCCGGGAAGCCAAAACAGAAGGCTGTTTTTAAAGGCCGCATCCTCGTTGTCATCGTATTATTCGGTGTCATAAGGTATATAACTCATATTTTTAGAAGACTAGCGCCACTGCGCTAGAAAGCTAGAGGATTTTGTTTGAAGACCACTATAACGACATTAATGTGGCACCGTAGCTACTTAATAAGGGTTAAAATCCGGCCTGGATCGATATCGAAGTGTCCGTTATGAATTAAACGCATTCAGGTTGAATAAATCTTATATTTATACGATTGGTTATCAATTAATCAATCAATCGACAGCTCGTCGCGGTCCAATGAAGAAGATAGGCCTCCCCCAAGAAGTGCCATACAGTTTCTTTTAGGAGATCGTCGCGTTATCAAGGCGTAAGGCTTCTACACACAGGCTTCTAGACAAGATACGCTTGCCAAGATGCGGTCTACACCAGCACGTCCTCTTTATTCTCTATATATATCTACAAAAATACTAAGGGGTATCCAAGGGACGACATCGGGAAATAATCGTATAAAATCATTTTTACCTTTAAATTTTATGATTTAACTTTTTTAATATGGTAATGATTAATAAACTAATATTTATTTAACTTTGTAGTAAAGCGCGATAATATAATCTATAGATAACTGGATAAATATTCCATCGCATTCTTTGTATTCTTTAACGGAAATTACTTATAACTTATATACCTATAAAAATGGTGGCTATTCTACCAAATCTATATTCTATAAACGTTTGCGGTCAAAATAAAAAGTCACGATACACGCATTGATTTCATATCACTTCACCTCTACGCCTTAATCGAACTATATTGTAATAGGTTGGTTTCTTCGCATTGTATATGAAAACTAAAGACTTTTTTTACAAAGTTTATACATACTATATGCGAAAAGACTTTTCCCCTGTCCTTATATAATACTCCACCACAATTATACAATATAACTGATAACAACATAATATTAAAAAACGAAATAAAAACACAACGTCACCGATGTAAGTTGGCTGGAAAAATCCATCTCATTCTTGTTGTAAGTTGGAGCAACGAGTGGCAACAAAGGATAGTTTCAAGCCGAACGCAACAATCTGTTCGGATGGACGCATTGCTAATGGAACTCCCGAAAAATATCGTGTAAAAATAGTTTAAAAAATCCAGCCACATTTGAATGAAAATTGAGTGGTGGGGTGGGCCAACTCGGACGCTCGGCCGATCGGCTATTATTATTATTATTACGGGCATTATATCTGCATTTTTTCCCGCGCGCACAGCGGCGCGCGCCATTTTTGTTTTTCTTAGTTTTTTTAACCGCGCCTCATCCCCCACGCCCGCCACACATACAGCCGTGGCCCACGCGAACTATGCGATGTCTACAAGTGGACGAACATTTAAATTGGCTCTCATCAAATATTGACTGCGTGTAGTTTTTTCATTAGCCAGTCGGCTTTTTGTATTCCCGATACGGTAGCGGTTCGATTTCTATCGGTCCTTTTGAAAGAATGAGTACACGAGTGTTATACTTCGGCTTAATTAGTTAAGTGTAGTTTTTTCGGCAACGAGAGCAGTTGTTACATTTTATATTCGAATCATATTTCATATGCAGTTAAATAAGCTAAATAAAAGTAGGTTATTGAAGATTGACTTAGTTAATCAAAACCGAAAGAAGAAAATATTCAAGAAAACATTCAGAGCTCTCTTATTTTTGTACCACAAAAATACATTTAAATGAACTTCTTTTTAACTTTATAATAAAATACTACAGTTATCGATTGTCAAAAATGACCTTCAGCGTCCTTTTAATTATGTCACTCATCACTTTGTATTTATTTTTTATCATTAACACTTATTTTTTTTATTTTATTTTAATTGTCTGTAATGATATACCTTATCAGGTAGGTATAATTAAATCATCCTAATTACATATTATGTATAAAATATTGTAGGTAATCATTGTCATTAATCAGTTTTAAATACCAATCAGTTACATACATACGTATATATGTATAAGAAAAAAATATATATTAATATTTATTATAATATAACGTAATAGCAGTTGGTCTACGAGTATTCATTACGATGTCGGAAATCGAACCCACAACCTTTTGGCTCACAAAATGACCACTAATACATAATTGCGCCACTTGTGTGGTTCAGAATGAGAATATATTACCCTAATTAGAACATATCACACATACCATAGTCGTAACAGTCCACTTCTAGAAATGGCCTTGCTCACAATAAGCCATACTCAAAATTGAGGAGTTTTGCCTTAATCCATCATCTTGGCGAGCGAATTGGGGATCACAGAATGGTTTTAATTACTTAGTAAGTACTAAGTATATGGTACTCACCTGAGTACCATATAGGCTTCTGTCCATCTAATGGTTATGATATGATAATTACGATAAAAAATTGTTGTGACCCTTTTCTAAGGCAATAACTACAAAACACTCTGACATAAACACAGATACCATTATATGGACAGTTAAAAGTTTTACTTAGCTAAGATCCGCGACAAGCAACACGATATCATAAAATTAATAATGTGTGTATATACAAATAAATCCACTTAATCCAACAGAAAAACACACATTATTAATTTTCTGTTATTGTTTTGCTTGTCGCGGATCTTAGCTAAGTGAAACTTTTGATTGTCCATATAGTGATGGATTTCCGCAAAGTAACGCCTGACTCCATTAATAAACAGATACCATTATCAAAACAGCTCACAATAGTCCACTACTGGATATAGGCCTTCTCCAAGGCGTGCGAACTTGGCCGGATCTTCACGAAGTCTCCACTCCAGCACTAATCTAATCTAGCGGTTGTCATTTATTCTGTGTCGACGTAGATGTTTTTGCTGAAAGTTAAATCATGTAAGATTTTTTTTACAATTGTATGCCTCTACCATCGTTTTCATTATCATTAAAAAACGTAAAAAAAAGTCATAATTAAAGGGGTAGCGGAATGGGGACGCATCCCATTTTTTACTTTAATTGGCTTGTAAATTTCCAAACTTGTAGTGAGAATGTTCTGAGATAATTGTTTTGTTCATGTTAATGCGGTTTTGCAATTTCACGCGGCGCCTCTAAAAGTTTATCATAATCGTACACGTTTTGTTTTTGTACCAATTTTTTTACCAAACTATGATGTGATTTGGCTCGGAGGACAACGACAAACTGGTTCAGTGGCGGGGCTGTTATCTACGATGTAAATGTTCACGGGTTCGATTACCGCATCTCGATAAATATATGTATGGCGTACAGATACGTATTCCGCTTCTAGTTACTCCGCTAACCCACGTTGGATAAGCGTAATGGGTTAACTGTTACCCTGTTGAAAAAAAAATTATGTAATTCCTCTTATTTGGTAGCCTTTAAGTGGTAGAGCGGTCTCATTCATTCTTTCAGCCCTGACTATTGAATGGCATATAACTTTATACAAATTATTTACTTATGCAAGGAAAGGCGATATATTACATTCGAGACGTCAGTCGATCGAATGTCTTTGTTTTTATAAACCAATTACAATTACAACAACAACAATTATTTCGTTTTTTATTTTAAATTTGAAAATTACGAATGTAAAACATCGTAATATAATATTAGAAAGGAAAGGTAATATAATATAAGAAAGGTTTTATTGTCTACAATTAAAAAGTTTTAAAACATTTGTGATACATTTATGAATATATCTCTACAGTACAAACTTGACCTAGCTTATTTTCCAGCTAAAACTCAAATAGGTAGACTGATAATGAGAAGTACAAACATATAAGCGACACAAGACTTAGAAGCTGCTAAAAATAAAAAACAATCACAGCCCATATACGTCTCACTGCTGAGCACGGGACTCCTCATTACTGTAGGAACGGATGAGACGGATTGACGGGAATACGAGATTCGGAATAAATAAATATCTGTAAGCCATACATATATGTATTCCGGTGCCGGGATCGAACCCGCAATCATTGGCTCTATAGACGAGGGCCCTAGTCTATGGAGGATAACTTAGCCAATTGTTCGTCAGGAAGTTGCTAAAAGTGTAAAAACGTCGCTTAGAAAGCCCGGATGTAGCCGAGAAACGTTTTGTAACAGGCGTATCGGATTAACATTGCACTTTAGAACGCGTGAAAGAGATGAATGTTCATTAATTCTCTCCACTCATTTAAACACAACTTCCTATCAAACGACACATCCAATCTCCCCGTTGCATGTGCTGTCTTTGTCTTTTTTCACAGAGCAACATTATTTACGGTTCTGCGTCGGTTACTCTTAGGTTCATCTGTTTTCACTTTGTCTGTGAATTGTAACTAAATAATGATATATTTGTATCGGCTTATTAGAATCAATATCATTGTTTAATTATTTTATGCAAAGACAAAACTTAATTTGACGCTACTAGTGGCATCATCTGTTGACAGATAATGTAAGAATAACGTTGATTTATATAAAATAATTATTATAATTGTAATTTAGTAAAAGAAATTATTAAGAATTATATAAATTTCATATAAATATGTATTGTTAATATTAATCTATTATATATATATATATATATATATATATATATATATATATATATATATATATATATATATATAAATTGTTAATATTAATAATAGTTTTGCATGTGCATTTGCATTTGTTTGTCAAAAATGATATTGTTGTCATGTTGAGGCACATCTATTTTAATATTTATTGTTTATCGTCTTTGTTCGCTTTCTCGATAAAAGCCGAAATTGAGACGGGGCGAAATTCATCACTGGTCTCGATGCTGGACTGCCTCTTACCAATCGTTTGCCCAAAGTGCGCTCAAGACAGCGATACTGCGTCGCTCCATTGGGAACTTAGGGCGACCTACTAGACGTCGATCGGACGAATAATAATATATGGTAATAAAAATAAATTTCGTTTCCTATGAGATTCGTCCAATCTCGATTCCGTATAGTTATTAGTGGCACTTGCAGGAAGGTTTCCTGGTGTATAACGGTCAACGCCAACATCCACTTACACTCACACGTATTAATGGTTCTTATAAAGATTGTTTCCATAACAACGGGTGCTATGGAAATCGTTGATCATCGTAACGCTTCTTAACAGCAAATATAATACAAAAATATTGAATAGCTAAGGATATATGCGATTATTGTAAATTAGTTAAAGATATTTTACCTGAATTATAAGGCCAGCTTAATCGATGGACAAATATATGTATATTCCTGGTGAACTCTACCAAAAATAAACAGATAGTTATATTTTGAGGAAATCTACCAGTTTTGTCTGCGATAGAATGCATTCGCATTGATATCTAACACCCAAACAGTCGATATCGTAGCAAAGTTACACACGTGCGGTTCTCGATATGCAAGATATCAAATGTTCGGAAGGTGATAAGGTCGTAAATCGCTTGAGGGTTGCAATCAGTTGGTACAATGTCGCCGCCTCCAGAGGAAGGGTAGTTGCGAATAAATCTCGGTCGTAGCAGGCCTGCCCGCGGCCTGGCCAGGCCACGGAGGACGGCCGTGATTGATCAAAGTCGTTTGTCAGGCTCGCGTGGCGACGGCTGGTCCTGCACAATTAGCACGTGATTCTAAAGGTCTAATGCGCGCGAATTCGGCTTTCATTTACAAAGGTATCATATTCTCTTCTTTTCTTTGATGACAATCACCTATAACTATTATGTCAGTGTTAAGTTAAATAATATCAAGTATCTTGAAATATAAATTAACCTTGAAAAACTACCAAAACTTGCTTTAATTTTTTTAAGACGAAGACTAGCAGTGTTTTTTTATTGTTACAAGCTAATAATGGTTTTGCTAGAATATAGTTTACATGAATAGTCCAGTGGAAAATATGAACTCACGACGTTCAGATTGTGAAGTCGAGACTTACCGATTGAGCTATTTATACTTAATAAAACTATATTGAGTAAAAGAAATACGCCACGAGAATTAGACAACATGAGATTATAAAAATGAGATACAAACACGACTTTACTGATGTAACTTGGCGGAAAATGTTCACGTATCATATTATTTGATATTTTTGTAGATTTTGCTTCCACAATGCCTATGGCACTGCAAATGTTTATGAACTGCTTCCATTGCTTTATATTGCTGAAACGCTTATTAATTTCGATTAGGTTATACGTCTACTCATTCGCCTTCCTATCCCGTAACAAAAAAAGGAATCACTTATGATTTGTATTAAATACAAGATGTGTGACAGAACAGGATGGAAATTATTGCATAACATGCCAAAGCCGATAATGAAAGGCCAAAGGAAGTAAGCAAGAGTAGAAGAAAGTTCTTATGTTGTCCCTTCTGTGTTACGTGAATAACAAACTATATATTTTTTTAAAACACATTGCTCTCATGGTGTGTGAGAATTGAAATTCTTAGCGTGTGTGTGTCTACTTATAAAAAAGGAATGCGGAATGGATAAAATAAAAAAAAATGAATATTTAATGAATTATTATTCACCACTGGACAACTACTAGTCTATATAATGCCACGTCTCCTTCTTTTTGATGCTAAATGCGCCCGTGCACGCACACAATCAAGCAAGCACTTAATAATGGCTGCGCAAAAAATAAGCGAATCGCTATAAACATTTAAAAAGGGAGATGTCCCGACATTACGGACGAATTAAAATGCGGAATCACGTACATTACCGCTTGTTCGAATCTTTTTTTTTTTCAATACACTTAAATAAATGCGGTTCGCGAAAACCGTGGAGTAGGGCTAATTTTAATTCAATTTAAATAAAATTCATTTTTGTTTTCAGCGAATCCGAATGTTTACAAAAAGGTGTTTGTGGAAAGAATTGACTGTTAATTAAAATGAATGGGTCGATTGGGATGAGAATTTGTAATATTTTTATTAGAAAAACGAATTCTGTTTTTTTAATGGAAGAGATAAACAAATCCGCTTGTCAGCTGATGATCAGCATCCATCGTCGCTTATGAACATCTGCAGCACTAAAGCCATCGCAGATTTTTGTAATGGATGTCAGGGCAAAAGAGCAAGCGTATCGCCTGATAGAATGCAATCAATGCCGACCATAGACATCCGCGACGCCAAATATATTACGGAAGCGTTGCCGGCCGTTAAGATACGTTGCTTGCCTTATCGAACGGAATAATGGAAGGGGTAGAAGTAAGTAATGTGAGGTAAAGTAAAAAATAAAAGAAAGGGAAAGGGATTGGATCTTCGGATCCCTAGACTTGCTGTATGGAACGCAGCAACAAAGTAGAACTTGACGCCGCCATTCTCAGATACAGATGTTTGTGGACAGTGAAGCTACTATCAGATGATCTGCGCTCTCATTTGATTATATATTACCTCACCTCAATACATATAATTCAATCGATTTCAAAAATATTCGATATATATTTCGATTTAAAAAAAAACGAAAACGCTGTGAACGACACATATGTCACACCATTTTTATTGCATAGTCGGAATCAAAAAACATACTGCGTTGAGTGGTCTGAGTCTCAGTACTAATAGATAATTTTGTACAGCGTTTTGAGTGATCAGATACAATTTTTTCGGAAATCTAAAAGCTTTAATAAGTTTTCACTTTTTTGCATTGATATGTTATCTTAAATAAACAAAAAATAGTTTTCAATGTCTGATTAAGTATTCAAAATGTCGATTTTGCTATGCACCGACCACCCGGTAGGGCCATCTGAGTCATACTTACTATTGCTGAGCAAGCATTCTATGTGTGGTCGACTCGGATTCCGTGTGCTTTAGAGATAGTACACACTTGGTGTTGGTCGTTGCGTTTAGTGCGCGTTACGAACGTATCCAGTGCGTTTATCCACCGTTTGAAGAAAGTTTCCGTTTTGAAGAGTAAGTTTTTGAATTAATATTAGTAATAGATGACTGTTTTATTTAATTTCACTTTATAACTATTTTAGTTTTGTACAGAGGACTTCCCATGTTCCAAATATTTGAATTTGTAAATCATCGATTATATTATCGATATAAAAAAAATCGGAATCGAAATGAATAGTTTCAATTTTTCCGACATACGTCTACTCAATACAAAGCGCAGGATCATAATGTACAGCATAATGGCGTTGCCTATATCGCATATTATATTACGCTTACAATATTTTTGAGTGTCTTATGTCATTTAAACGCAATATCGAAGTACACAAAATAGATTTGTATACACATATTAATCTTCATTTTAATAAATTTAAGAAAAATTTGTTACTCTAAACATTTGGATATTTCATTTGTATAAACATGTAAAGTTTTTTATGTGTATACTCACAACCTAGTCTATCAAATACGGTAAGTACAGCTTAATATAGTTCGATTTAGGAATTATTTGCTAAATTATTACGAAAAATGTTTTATTTTTCAAATGCCATTGTTTAATTTATTGAATGAAAAAAAGAAACTTAAATATAAATCAAAAGCCGGCAACTTTTATTACGGTATTATATATGGAAAGCATTGTTTTCTTTCCATCAGGCGCCATACTCAACCATTATTACATAAAGAATTTTTTAACAACATTTAAAAAAGTGTATATGAATATATTACTACGTGAATTTTTAAAAATGTTCTTAATGTGAAGTCTCTATTGATTCACTGTTCGGAGTCCGAGATCTCAAAAAGATAAAATGAATGGATACTTTACCTCCGGCATACTTCTTATTTTGTGTTACGTTATTTTTCTTGCTTTTTTAAATTAATTACCTTTTTAATATTATAAATAATTAAAATTTTAGTTTAATAAATCTCAACCAGTTCTGAAAGTAAGAAAAGCCAGACATAAGACAATCTTAAGCACTTGTGATATTCGTTTCGGCTCTCCTGACAAAATGTTTAGTTTCTTGACAAACTATTGATTGACAATGACATTTTTTTTTATTTTTTCTCAAGTTAAATAGTAACTAAAATCTTAATGTCTACTAGTCTAGCTTATCACGTTACATCTTGATAAAACGGTGAACATTCTACGAAAAGACAAGATACAAAAATTTATCTCAATTCATTCTAATACGTCTTAAACGAACTATTTTATTTAATATGCCATCATAATTATATAATATAACTGATAAAAACACAAGAATATGAAAATGATAGAAAAACACGACGCCAGTGATCTAAATTGGCGGGAAAAGTGCAACGTCTATGAAAGTTTTTTTTTATTTGATGGGAATTAGTTATGCCAGTCTCAAATAGAATACAATAATAACAAATCTCTTGAAATGTAACTTATCAGCCTATTATGTTACATCTTGAAAAAACCTTTTTCAATCAACTTAAAAAGTCACGATACACGCATTTACTTCCTAACACTCTACTTATACTATTATATATTGTATAATACGCCACCATAATTAAACAATATAACTGACAATAATATAAGATTAGGAAAATGAAATAAAAATACGTCACTAATGTAAGTAGTTAGGAAAAATCTACTATGACAGTTTCAGAACTTAAATGTAAAATGTCGGTTGCCAGTCTAGAAAAATAAAACTATCAAATATAGACAAAAGTAATAATATGAAAATTATAAGATTACAAAATATGTATGTCATTGGTTAAACCGAGCAAATTTTAAACGAATAAAATCCTTACTCGAAAGTGCAATTGAAAACAAAACAATAATATCGGCCACTCCTACAAACTGATTTGAAAAACACAAACCAATCATCGGAATTTAAAGAATAAAAAAACAATGTTCATTTGAATTAAAGCAACAGACGAGTGGAATCACATTGGTGAGTTCTACCTATCGCAGCACCTAACAAAGGATCTATTATCGGCACAATTAATGCATGACTTAGATTGATTCGATGTAACTGTATGTTTATAAAATAGACTGTTTACGTTATCATACTTTTTCCTTTGTAATTGTTAACGACTTGTGGCGAATTTTCCGAGTTTTTACTTTCTGAGTCAGTGATTAACAGTTCGATTCCCGCTTCGGGATAAATACTTGTATTTATTCGGAGTCTGAGTAAGCCACTAATCCGCCTAAAAAGGCGTGATGGGATCCGTTCCTCTAGATATAAGGAAACTGTGCCTGGAGTGAGTTATATATGGGCTGTATAAAAAAACCTTTGTATTAACACCGTACATCCGTACCTGGCATTTGAAATCAAAGATAAAACTTTTGCTCGATATTCTGTTATATCTAGAACATAAAGCATCTAAATATAAAAAAAACTAGGTGCTAGGGATATTTCACTCCACTCGTAAAACGATCAAAAATAATGTTCTTTTTGCAATAGGAAATGATTTTTTAATATTAAATAGCTTAGCAAATAACTACATACACTCGCTCTCTCTCACATAGACATACACACACACATGCATACAGACTCACGCACGCAAGCGCTTCCACTAAAACAAAAACCTATTCATAAAACGCAAATAAAAAATGAATTATGGAAAATGTCTGCCTTTTGTTTGTGTCCGATTTTTTAAATTAATATAATATAATGTTTGATTGACTGACTATCATTGGTGACCAAGCTGATTGACGACCAATTGGCTCAGTGGCGGGGCCCCGCTCATGGAGTCAATGATCGCGGGTCCGAATCCCGTATTGGAATGAATATTTGTATGGCCTACAGATATTTATTACGAGTCTGGTAACCCCGCCAATCCGTTTTGGACAAGTGTGGTGGGTTAACAGGTAACAGCTCTTTTGATTATGGATTTTATCAGCGTTTTATTTGTTGGACACTTGGCTCACGAATTTGAGTAAATATACTTAGATCCCAAAATTTCGAGTTCAAACTTCGGTTGAACTGAAAATTTGTTTCAAAACATAAAAAGAGAAACAGTACAAAATAAAATTGTAGTAAAAAGGCGGACTTTACGCCGGAAGGCATTCTCCGTCAACCTTTGGGTTGATGGAAAAGATTTTTATAAGTAAGTACAAAAACAAACATAATATGTTAATTAAATATATACCTACATAAATATAAACACTAAACATATATCATGACGCAGGAGTATCAATCAGGGAGGCAGAGATTTTAGGAAGTCTGAAGATTATCATGTTATATAAAAAATTGAATATAAAAAAGTGGCACCGCGTGCTTTGCGTTCAAAAAGCCGCGTGCAAACCGCCCGTCTGCGAACACGTCCATTGCCCATCCTCTGAAAATGGAACGACCGATAAAAAAGGTAACGAATTATAAAAAAGCGGGTGCACACAATCGTGAGCGCGGACGTGTGGGCGGTGGGCGAAATGAAATGAAATAATGAAAAAAATGGGCAAAAAGCAGTACAAACATGCATTGTCCTGGCCACCCGCCCCCCTTAATGAGTGGGCTTGGGGACCGGCGTCTACCTACGCGACGCGCTCGAAGTGGCTGATTATCACCTGATTCCATCAGCGTGTGTAGTAGAACACGTTGCGACATAATCTAGTAGTGTTTCGGCCGTTTTTTGTCCTATTGCACGGTATAGAAAAATGCAAGACAACTTTTTTAAGTGTAAGTATAAAATGTATAGTAATGTGTGGATATTAGGAAATTCTTTCTTAATCATTCTTACCAAGCTAGTTTCTTGACTTCTCAAAGGACCTAAAATGTGTGGAATCAAGTGAGCTATTAATACTCGTAATACCTAATTATATATTAATATTAAATTAATTTCTAATCATTTACTTATATACACATATAATTTTTTGTATTATATTAAATATTATTAAAAATCGAATATATTGCTTGACCAAATTAATACTATTACATTAAGAAGAAGTACAGTAAGAAATAATCGAACGGTTTCGCCGTGATCGAAAATTTAATTTCTTATTTTTATTTAATAGAATGTTTAAAAGTTATTGTGTAAAGTGTTCCTCTGTTAAATGTTTCGGACTCATTCATATAAGTAATGCAATCTCGATACCTCTGTTATATCTGTATCCTGTTCGCGATAAATATTTAGTACAATATTTATTAGCTACAAATGGCGGCGTAAGTTAGGAGTCACGCTCCGGCCAGTGACATACATTTCATTAAACATTTAAAACGAATAAGCTATCTTAATACACTCCTCTGACATTTCAATTATCGATTACTCATGTTTATATTAATCGATTATGATTATAACTCTTTTTAATCGATCGATACACGCTCGCGATATATTAGGCATCAAAAGCAGCGCCCGAAATTAATTTGTTTATGCGAAACAAAGGTGGGCACTGGCTGCATGCATCCGTGCCTCGCCCACCTCCCGAAAAAAAACGAAAAAAGTAGGTAAAAAGGGGGGAGGGGTTCCCACACCCCTCCCGCGCGATCGGCATCAGACTTCTTTTTTTAATCGCGTCGCATTCAGCATGGTCGTTTTTGGTAAGCACACACTGCGCGTTGCCTATTTTCCAATTTAGATTGCTTTGTATTACCGTCTGAGCGATGTGCAATAGTTTTTGAGGCCGTGACATGTGAATGGAAATTAAATTCTGACTAAAAATTCTAAAAATGTAATCATTCGTATTAATCGTAGGAATTCACATTTATTACATGTATGAGGTAGGTATATTGGTATATTGGTATTTATGATGAATTCAAAACCAGACTGGTTTTGAATTCATCATAAATACCAATATTTGACGACCAACTGGCGCAATGGCGGGGTCCTTCACCCACGAAATCAATGGTCGCGGGTTCGATTCCCGCAACAGAATATATGAATATATATATATATATATATATATATATATATATATATATATATATATATATATATACTATACGGTCCATATTGCTTTTATGATTGCCCTTTTTAAAAAACAAACATTTTGTCGTCTTTTTCCTTTATTAAAGCTTGCGAAGGATGCGATAGGATAGGATGTTTGCGAAGAAGTTTATAGAGAATTATTTACCGACAAACGTTAGTCAGCAAATCTTCCAAAACCTCGCCATGGTCACTAACTTTGACAACATCAAACACAAAATACCTCTTTTCACCACAAAACGCGTTTCACTTCAATGCGAGACATCCTTGGGTGCTGTTGACTCTACGAAAGATAACTGTTAAGTAATTCTATACCGACACTTCCTCGCGATATTATTTTTCTGTTTTGTGTTCGCGGGCCTTAGCAAAGTAAGTTTGATTGTCTATCTCTTAGCTTTGGATTTAAACTAAATAATATTTAACTGTTAATCGAACACCGTATCTAATTTGATCTACATTTTGCTTCTCCCGTTAAAAATATTTTATCAGAGCGCAAACAAATAACTTGAGTATCAAAATTCACTGATAATTAGCGAGCGAATAGCAATAAATATCGTCCAGACAATTATTAAACGGCGACGGCTAATCACAAGGAGCTTACAAACCAACTACGAAAGCTAGGGACTCTGCAAAATTGCTACAATTAAGCGCTCGAAGAAGCTGGATGGAATTAATGGACACATTTATATACAGATAAATAATATAAAGAAAAATTATAAATAAATATACGATACTAATAATAAAATATTCTATTAATAATAAAATAAAAGATAATATTCAAACTTGACTTTGCCTTACCAAATATTTAAGTGTTGACAGTGTCATTTTTCATACCTTGATAATAATTATCAAGATATGAAAAACGTTACATCAGAAAAGAGGTTAACTAATAAAATCGGAGGCAGTTATGAGGACTGCCGATAGAAGTGAAAACTTAAAACTGTATTTTGACATTTCAAACTTATCGTATTGTTATATAAATTATATAAGTAAATAAAAATTGATGTCTTAATAACATATATATAATTTAAATAAATAAATAAAATTTTAATAAATAAATAACATATAAATAATTTTAATATTTTCATAATATATACGTTAAGCATTAGCATGTTGCTGACACGAACCCATAAATTTTCTCTCTCTTTTTTATAGGAACATATGGCTAGGTTTTATAACTTATGGGAGTCCTTTATCCAGCAGTGAAATGTCGCAGGCTATTATAATGATAATAAATATTAAAAACAACACTAATTTTTCAACTAAGAGTCGTGTAACGCAGCTATAGAAGTTTTCACTTCAAAAAAGTGTTAGATCTTTGGGAGTAAAAAGTTCACACTGTTATAAGTTAAACCAAACGCACTGCCCCAAGCGCCAAGACGCCAAGTTTTCTGCACCCTTCTATATAATTAAAATGCACACTTACTGCTATAATTAGAGAGCGCCGCACAAAGAAATCATTCCGAAAGGAAAGAGATTATATCACTTGAAGTAGCGGCGTACGACTACAAATGATCTGTACGTATAAGCGTGGAATTGTATAATTACATATACCGAAAACTTTCCAAGCGTCTTCCGTGGAATTCATTTATTAAGTATTCGATAACAGAAGGGATTAGATCTTACAAAAACGTGTTACAAAACATGTACAGAACGAATAATTAGTTAATAATGTCATAATTATTTATTTATTTAGACTTTGATGCAATTATTTTTGTTTGAACATATGACAGACTTTATGTGTACGTCGTCCTTTCTACTCAATCATTGGACCACACAAATAAATGTAATTCCTTACATTTAAAAATGAATGGAAAATGTAATCTGTCCTATAAAGAATAAGAACATATATTTATAAAATTAATGCAAGCATATGTATTTGACAAATTGGCTTAGTGGCGGAGTCACCCAGCCACCACCATCCGCACCAGTCAATGATTGCGGGTTCGATCCCAGCATTAGAATAAATATATGTATGGATTACAAATATTTATTCAGAGTCTGCTAACCCCGCCAATGCGCATTGGACAAGCATGGCTTATGTCCGTTTGTCCAGAAATGGGAAGGCCCATGCTCAGCAGTGAGATATATATAGGGTGTGAAAAAAAATTAATAAAAAATATACATAATAAACTAAGTAATATATACAAAATAAAATAAGTTAGCGCACTTGACAAATAATTCGGCTTATAATCTAAGATTCTATTAAGTAATGAAGATTAACTATATTTAGCTAGCACAACCACTAACATCAAAACATTGGTAGTTTTCATTTTAGAAAAATTGTTAATAACGTCATCCTTATATTGGACTCATGTTCACAGCTTAAGTATTCAGTGGACAAAAACTAACTACGACTTGAAATAATACTTTGCTTGGGCTTAAATTAAGATTGTTTTTAGAAAAATATTTATGCATTAGTCATATATATAAGGACGTACGATCCCATTTTATCGTACTTCCTTGGGAGATACTTATTCTTAATAGTAAAATAGATACTTGACGCTATCGATTATTAAATGTTGAACTTTGTTTTTTGATTATTGATGTTGAAGATGAACAATCATATCTCCATTTAGATGATCTACACATTACTCGAATAGATCACGCGAAGTTTTGCAGACGTCATCATGATTATGCTCTTAATATCAAATCATTATCGTCCGCTTCATAAACTCAAAGTCTGACATAGGACTATACTTAGTGTTTCTTTGGTGAATATAATTCGAAAGGACCCATATTCATCATAGAATTCACGACATCGTTCTATGAGTTTACAAATTGAAGTGATAAGGGGTTAATCACATTTCTCAAAGAAACAACAACCGTCGAAATAGATGAGTGCTAGATTGAAGAAAGCGTTTTAGCAAGTTGTGTGGAAAGCTCCTTGGCTAGAAGATAAATTTGTGACTGGCAGAGATTAGATGCGTGTAGGCGAAGATCAGGCTCCGTGGTGCGACTCAAGAAAAGCCTATGTCCGAGAGTGGATTTCCGTTGACGAAGTTGATGACGATGAACAAATCTTATCGTGACGCAACTACACTCTGAGTACAGGCTTAATTTTTTTTTAATTTTCAAACAACATAATTCTATGTTGTTTGAAAATTGAAATTGGTGTTTATATGTGTTTTCTAACCGAATAAAACTTTATAATACTAAATCCTTCAATGATAATTAAGGTGAATATATTTTAATGATAAGTTTATTATAATCGAATCAAGAGTAAGATTGTAATCAAGTTATTCGTTGTCTTCGATCGAGGCATTTGGAGCCATAACAGTTTTAATATAAAGTATAAGATCGCAGTCACCTGATCCATGGTTGGAAGCTGTAGAGTGGATAGTCGTATCAAATGGTCTTGAGACCGCCTCCCCAGATAGGCGAGTGTACATTTACCAAGATATAAATGTGCCTCATTAATCAAAGTAATTAGATCATTACCCGGATAGAGTTACGCGCCACCCGGGCAGCAACTATTATTTGGATTTTTTTTCTTTTTTCCTCCAGTTACGGAAATTTTTGTAAGAGAGCAATTGGAAACAGTTGCTTAAGTATTACAAATAGTTGGCAGCCATGTTGCTGTTTACAAAACAATCGTGTACGTCTATAGCGGTCACCGACTTTGAGAGTGATCCCGTGAGTTAAGTGACTTAACGGTTGTCTTCCGTAGAGTCTACTATACTTGATGATGCCTCGTGTTGACGCGAAACACGTGTCGTTTGCAAGGTGGAAAAGTTGCTGTAGGCCGTTTTTCGGTAAGATTTAGTTTAAGTTCCCTGTAAATCCACTTCATCCAGCAGGAAAACACACATTATTAATTTTCTATTGTTGTTTGCTTGTCGGCGACGTGGTTCGCCACCCGTCACGTCCTGGTTCTCACGAAGGCGAAAAGCGACTAATGGAGAGCCGTTTCGCTGCGATGAATGGTAGCGGATGGAGCTCTGTGGACTCTGCCCCTGCGGGGGATAGGCGTGAATATATAAAAAAAAACTATATAATTAGACTTTTCCCGTCAACTTACATCAGTGACGTTATGTTTTTATTTTATTTTCTTATGTTATTATCAGTTATATTGTTTAATTGTGGTGGTGTATTATACAATATAGTTCGATTAAGACGTATAAAGGAATTGATATGAAATAAATGCATGTAATAACTTTTTAAGTTGACTGAAAAAGTCCATAGAAGGTTTTGGTAAAATGGCCACCATATTATGACAAGACGTAACGTGATGAGTTGACTAGCTTTATTTCAAGATTAGTTGTAACTGGTTACCATAAAAAAAAAAGAAGAACTATATAATTTCCATCCTAATGTAAATCGCTCAAAATATGTACATCTAGATATAATTTTTTGTTGTCCTCTTTTATTTCTCTACTTGGATTGTTATTTTTAACGAGCTAAATTACCATCTTTTAAAGTTATATACTTTCCTTGCGCATTAGAATGCTCCACTGTTACATTTGGCCCGTTCTTCTTTACGGATGTGAGGCTTGAACGCTTAAAGAAGACCTCAGAAAACATATAGAAGCATTCGAAATGTGGCTATATAGACGGATGCTCGCTATTAGCTGGACTCAAAGGGTGGCTAATGACGATGTTCTCCGACAAGTCGAACAAAAACGTGAACTTTTGCAGACCGTCAAAGGTAGAAAAGTTGCTTACCTGGTACAAGTTGTTGCAACTGATCATGATGGGAAAAGTCGCGGGCAAAAGACAAGTTGGTCGAAAACGAAAGTCTTGGTTAAGTAATATCGGGATAACGAGTGCTCCAGAACTGCTGCACCTCGCGAAGGAAGAGGAGAGTTGTGCTGAATTGGCTGCCAACCTTCGCAAGTCGGAGAAAAAGAAGAAAGTTATATTAGTATTTTATTATAGTTAGGTTATTAAAAACTAATAGAATTAACGTGTTTCACAAGTCAATCGGATTCTCTTCAATTACGAGCTCGGTGATGCCAGTTACAGTGTGCGATAAATTATCGTAATGCGACCGTTACAGTTGTGTTAAAAGAAACAAAGACATAATTCATTCTATTCATAGCAGTTTATATATTTTGCAGCATTAATTATGTGAGTGCAAATGAACAATTCTCAGAACCGGTTGAAAGGACAATAGGCTCATTTGAATATTTAGAGCCAGCTATCGCAATAGCCTAATCATAAAAACCACACTTATTTGTTCGTCTTTCTAATTTATTTATCCAGTAAGAAGTAGTAAATATCTTCATCCTATAGAAATATGTAAGCATGGCCTTGTTTTTTGGATATTTCAATACTGCATAGGTTCTGAAGCGAAGAACGTTTAATAGTGGTAGAGCCCCGCTGCAGACGAATACTTTGTCAAGAACGGCATAATATTTGTCTGTAGCATAAATCGGGTCGGCTCGCCCAGGGAAGTACCACACTCCCGCAGAAAGCCGGCGTCTGAGTGGTAGCTTACCTACCGTGCTTGGTACGGTGAATGGCTGAGTTCCGGAGGCCCAACACCCTCCCTCGTCCTCCTTCCATTTCCAATCTCACTCCCATAAATGACACTTTCTTTAAAGGTCGGCAACGCTTTCGCACTGCCTATGGCGCTGCGGAAGTCTATGGGCGACGTTGATTGCTTTCCATCAGGTGACACACCTGCTCGTTTGCCTTCCTATCCCATAAAAAAGGTAAGGAGAAAATCACTGTTGTCTGGAAGCAATCTCTCTTTGGGATAACCCTCTTTGAGATACTTTCTAATATACAATTAAGCATAGAACAATAAACAACAAACTTTACTCAAAACTTAGTATTTTCAACAATAACAAAACAAGTATAGAACTCTTAAGAAGCAATTTACTTTACAATTAACTCGCTTTACAATCTAAAACTAATAATTAAGATCATTTTTATGTATTTATTTAAAAAGAAGAAATAACAAAGAAAATAGCAACTCTGATCCAATATTTTCTTAATCATGATCAGTCTATGAACGGTAAATTTGACTGATAGAATAAGGAATGAAGTTATAACAAAGCATTGTGGAGTACAAGGTGTCATGACAAAAGTTGAGGAAGGAACACTTCAATGGTTTGGGCACATAAAAAGGATGGATGAAAGACGACTGATAAAATTTACGTTGCGAATGTGGATGCAAGGGTCGGTAGGGAAAGACCAAGGAGAATATACTTTTACCAATTTGCCGAAGAAATTGCCAAAGTTCTTAATAAAGGCCAGGTCAAAAGTACCACTAACCGCAGAGTTTGTTTGGAAAAAGTGATGACTTTGGATGAAGCGAAGGAAGTGCAAGAATCATAGCAAATGGAGGTTTGTGGTCTATGCCTAGCCCCACAGGAAATAGGCGTGATTATATGTATGTATTATCAGTATAATATCACTTCAGTTTGATGACTTTGGTTCTCCGGTGAATTTCTTCGTCAAATCATCTTATAATTTATATCTATCAATTCTAAATAGTTGTACGTACATAAATGTTTATTTTTTTGTAACAATTATTAATGGTTTTCTTTAAACATAATTAAATTTTCAATAAACAAAACTTAGTACCAGATTAATTAATATGTTTCATATACTCGTACACTTCGTTTAAACTAATTGTTGAGTCCGGACTAAGAGGTCAAAAATCATTTTCTTCTGTTATATTATATGACAAGCTTTAACTGCAATAAAATAAAATAGAATTTTATTTAATTTAATGTAAGTTTATTTTATTTAAGTTAAATTTTATTTAAGTTTAAAGCTTTTTATATTATATTATACTATACTGTATATATCATACTATATGATATCATACATATCATATTATACATATACCGTATCTTTAATGGAATTATTTGTAAAAAATTGTAAGCTTTATGCAAACATTATAAATATACTGTAAACATTACAATTACCATGTTAAGTGGGTTGAAGAGATGAGTTAGTTCTAAAGTCAAACGATTTTTTATTCGATTAAATTTATTAAGAATTGAAGTTAATGAATTTTTTTTTATAAAAAGATGTTTTTCTTATTTGTAAAAAAAATATCACTATAATCCGCCCACATTAATTGGCACTGCTATGAAATATTACAAGTTAATTTTATCATAATTATACTATGAATAATTTGCATCAGTGTTTCATATTTTATTTAATGGCTATTTATCGAACTGGAATAACCAGGATTGGCCACACGTGTAAAAAATAATGTGCATAGAGAAACGTCATTCCGCGAAAGACATGTGATGAGCACAAGGTTATTTTCGATGTCGATGAGTTATGCGTATTGCCCATTTGGTACATTTGTTATTGTCTTATAAAGCATCTATTTGCAACCCTTTTTCAATGCCTACTATTAGTTCACGCTCTTATGTAGATGTTATGTACACATAAGATAAATTTTGTATCGTCGTGGGGTCGAACGATTTCATTTAATAGCACACGACATTTCAACGTGGAGCGATGTTCAGAATAAACCTCCGGGCGGCGCGTATCGCAGCGCCAGTGGATTGTAATAAGTCGCAAATAATTTATGTTACACGCAATTAAAGTAAGATTGTTGGTACACCGCTAGTCACTAGCTCGTGAGCCTACTACATTCTTGTTTTATTTTAAAAATTACAATCATAAAATGTGGATGTGAATGAAATGAATGAAAATACTCTTACACAACTGTTATGTACAGAAAATACTATTTTCCATTTTACTTCTTCTTCTGGATGGATCTGGATGCTTAGATGGTTTGGACATATAGAGAGGATGGATAAAAGACGACTGGCAAAAGAAATTTACCTTGCGAATGTGGATGGAAGGGCCGGAAGAGGAAGACCACGAAAAACGTACCTTGACCAGATTGCTGAACTTTTTAAGAAAGGCCAGGTCAAGAGTACCCTCAACCGGCGGGCTTGCATGAGGAGAATAATGAGTGTGGAGGAAGCAGATGGATAGCAGATGGAGATCTGTGGTCTCTGCCTACCCTTACGGGAGACGGGCGTGACGATATGTATGTATGTATGTACTTCTTCTTCTCAGCCATTTGCACTCTTGTCAGAGTGGTTATTTAGTGGTAGAGCCACACTGCAGACGAATACTTTGTCAAAAATGGCATGTAACATGAATGGGCTCACTCGCCCGGAGAAGTACCACTCTCACAAAAAAACCGGCGTCTGAATTTAGCTACCGCGTTTGATACGGCGAGCGGGCTGAGTTCCGGAGACCCAACACCATCTCCCTCCCCCGTCCCCCTTCCAGTCCCAGTCCCATGCCAGATACATTTTTTCTTTAATCTTAGAGAGTTTTATGGCAATGGTGGTAAGTTTTCATTTTGCAGTTTACTAGGTTTTCGCTTTCTTTTGTCGATACAAAGATTTGCTTTCATGTTTCATAACGGCCTATATATTTATGTCCCACTGCTAAACACGGGCCTCCTTATTTCTGCAGGGAAGAACATTAATCTACCACGCTTGTCCAATGCGGATTGACGGGGTAATCACACTAGGAATAATCGTTAGATCATTATATTTATATATGCGCATATCAAACCCGCGACCATTGCCTCCATAGACGACAGCCCTTCTACTGAGATAAAATATATAAAAAAATGACAAAAGTCCCGAATGTTCTTTATTATAAAACTATGTTAGTTGTAAACATGAGTTGAACTATTCATCAAAATAATAAATTTTAGTCAAGTTAAATGTGCAATTTTCATTCTTAATTAAAATGGATCCGGTATATAATTGCATACATCATTTTCGAGATTGGTTGTAATTGGAAAATGTGTTAGGCGATTTTATTTCTTAATTTTCTCGTTTTAAGTTTAATTTCGTATGGACGTCTAGAATTAACAAATATATACCAATATAAATTGCATCTCACTTGAAATAAAAGAGACATTTCCGAGCGACAACTTTGTTGAAAGACAGAAAAGTTTCATATTGTTTCAAGTTAATTTTTTTATTTTGCACAAACACTAGTTTTGATCAAACTTCTACAAGTTATTTTACAAGAATAACAAATATTAGATATAAAAACGGTCAAATTAAAGCTATTTTGAGAGGTTATTTGAAAATTGAACTTTTTCATCCCTCTTATTTCAGTCTAGAGACTTTGTCTGTACCATGAATGGGCCGATTCGCTCGGGAAAGTACTACACTGCCACAGAAAACCGGCGTCTGAGTGGTAGCTTAGTTACCGCGATACGTCCGGTGAGCGGTCGAGTTCCGGAGGCCAAACTCTGCTCCCCCCTCCTTTCTCATAATAACACTTTCCTTGAAGGCCGCTTCTGCACTGCCTATGGCACT
Source organism: Baronia brevicornis (assembly GCA_031353405.1). NCBI lineage: Eukaryota > Metazoa > Arthropoda > Insecta > Lepidoptera > Papilionidae > Baronia > Baronia brevicornis. The sequence continues at coordinate 571,297 of JASFAT010002429.1, read as the reverse complement.
GCGAATGTTTGTGGGCGGCGTTGATTGTTTTCCATCAGGTAACACGCCTGCTCGTTTGCTTTCCTATCCCATTAAAAAAAGACTACGATATTTTTGAAATATGAGATATGAGTTATGAGACTATTGAGAATGAGCAATACAAGATAAGACTGTATTTATTAAGATGAAGCAGAAGTCATATCCCACATAACGTGTACAGCTGATAATGAAGATAGACAACGGTAATGGTTTAAAAAGTGGGCACTGTAGAAATGCCATTGAATTTTCTTAATAACATGAATAATTCAACTCGGTACGATGTTATATTTGCTCTTTTGGTTACAATATTTCATTCAAGAAGTATTCATGGACGGCAAGTATTAATTTATGCGCGCATACCGTTCGATAAAATCTTTAACATTACATTAATTAAAAACATTATTATTGTAAGCATCGTTCTTACAATTAATACACAAATTTTGCATCCGTCTTGGAGATATTAAAAACAGACATTCATGTTAAGTGCATTAATATATGTATCATTATAAGCTATTATTATTTTCCTCGAAGTCAGGTGCTTGGAGAAATATATATGTATAAGTTACAATATAAAACTATGAAACTGTGTTGATCTTGTTTTCATACATAAAGTAGTACGATTTGAGAGCACTTCGTTATTGATAAGCTTACTTAACTGCAATATTATAGGGCAAGGGTATATTTCAATACGAACTTATTTTCACATTTTATTTCATGGAAAAGGAAGGTAAACGAGCAGGCGTGTCACCTGATGGAAAGCAATCAACGCCGCCCATGACATCCGCAGCGCCATAGGTAGTGCGGAAGCGTAGCCGAACTTTGTGTGGTGTTGGGTCCCGGAACTCAGGCAGCTCACCGTACGAAGCCGCGGTAGCTAGGCTACCTCTCAGACGCCGGTTTTCTGCGGGAGTATGGTACTTCCCCAGGGAAGCCGGCCCATTCATGCTACAGACAAATAATATGCCATTCTTGACAAAGTATTCGTCTGCAGCGTGGCTCTACCACTAACCAAAACATTTCTGCAACAAAACACATTCCTCCAATGATAGTGATGTTACATTCATCGATTCGGTCACGATGAAATCTTTTCAGAAATCCCCAGTAGTGTCAAAAACATGGCGCATAATGTAACTATCTTGCACCCATCTAGGAGAAAGAAATATCCAAATTAAACACAGAACAGGTCTCCGTTAGGCGCGAGTAGGGTTAACCCGAAATATGTGGCAGATTCCTGCAGTTCACCTCGCTCCACACATATTGGCTCTGTATTGAGTCTGGTAACCCCGCCAATCCGCATTGTACAAGCGTGGTGGGTTAACGTCCATTCCTCTAGGAGTGGGACATATGAAAAAAAAGTATATATAAATAAAGATTCTCAAAGTCACAAATATCCTTCTCGATTGTTTCTTGAAAAACAAGAGGAAGGATGGATGAAAAGATGAATGAGTGTGAAGGAAGCAAGGAAGTTGTATCGGGATCGTAGCGGTTGGAGATTCGTGGTCTCTGCCTAACCCTACAGGAAGACAGGCGTGACGATATGTATGTATAGATTTATAAAATTTCACAAACTATGAAAGATTTGACAGATTTTTGTTATTCCTGTAAAATTTACTAGGAGATATACGAAGCTAATTGAACATTAATATTATAGGTTGTGTAATTCACCAATCAGCTAACCAGCAGTAAGAGACAACAACTATATTTTTGATCAGCAGAAATATAGTTATAAAAGAGCCTTGAAAAAAAGTAAGAAAAGATACGTTATCTATACCAAGGTCGTTGAAGACAAACTTTTTATTCACTCGATAAACATTGTGGTGCCCTCCCGGGGGGTTTGATTGACTGATGACCAATGATGACCAAAATGATTGACGATCAATTAGCTCAGTGGCGAGGCACCCGCTCACGTAGTCATTGGTCGCGGGTTCGATCTTACGATATTTATTCCGAGTCTGGTAACCCCGCCAATCCGCATTGGACAAGCGTGGTGGCCTTAACGTCCGTTCCGCCACAAATGAAGAGGCCCGTGCTCAGCAGTGGGACATATATGGGCTGTTAAAAAAAAACAGAGGTTTTCTGTCTACGGCCAACGCTGTCAATGCGTTTGTTGTGATAGAGGTGCAAGTTTTATGAAAAGTAATAGTCACATGTCATCAGATTATTCGCTTCCTAGTTGCCTGGCTGTTTTAGAAAAAAAAAAACAAAGTGAACTACTAAATTACTCAAACAATTTGAAAACGTTTAACTTATGCAAATATTTATGTAGCAATAAGGGAATGTTAAAAGTCAACTTTAAGTGTTTTGTCTCAACTTATCAACCACTGCTACCGCTAATAAGCAGTGTAAATCCAATCAGATGAGGCAATTTAAACGTTAACAGAAACACACATTAAGTTGCTTTTCATTTGGCTCCGTGAACGGTATCCACACCGCTATACTATAATCGTCCTACAACATGCGGTTTCCTGTCACTAAATGAGATTAAATGTATCCACAGCGAAATGTTTCGCAACAACATAAGAACGGTTAATGAAGTCTGTGGCCCACTTTCAACTAATTTGCAATATATAATTAAATAATTAATGAAAGCTTATAATTCCCTCCATACTTAGCAATTATATTTTAATGTTTAAATTATTAGCTGGATATCCTATTGGATTATTAATCATTTCTTTTGCAATTATTAATATAAATGGACTTCTTTTATAACAATTTGCTAACGGAATTAGTTCAATAACGTATTTAGTAATGCTTCAGTCCAGCGAAAGTATAAAACTATTGACTATACTTTTTTATCAGTATATATATATATATATATATATATATATATATATATATATATATATATATATATATATATATATATATATATATATATATATATATATATATATATATATATATATATATATATATATATATATATATATATATATATATATATATATACTTACTTTATATATTTTTCTATATTTGGTATTTGCTGTACAAAGCACAGAGATAGAGTTACTTCTTAAAGCATAGAAGTTTCTTCCTAAAGCAATGCAGTGGGAGTTACAGCAATAGAACGGCAACGCATCTGTGACGCCTCCGGCGTTGTTTATATTTATAGTCAGCGATGATCACTTACCGCCAGGTGAACCGCATACTCGTTTGCCCGCTCTGCTATAAAAAAATACCACTTAATTTCCTTTCCTTTCTTCTCTATCCTTTCCCTTCCTCTCCGCCAATCCACGATCTGCCGTGCCAATGGATGCGTGACTAGGGGCGAGCTTAATCGCAAGCGTGCCGACCGCCTCGGGATCGGGCTCCTCGGGTACTATGGTGTCTTACCTCAGCATGCATGGCTCTGCTGGGGTTGACCTCCATCCTCCCTTGCGGCTCGTGGGATTCGCTAAAGAAGAATTTAATCTTCATCTGTCCTGATTCTCACGAGGACGAAAAGCGACTAATGGAAAACCGTTTCGCTGCGATGACTGGTAGCGGACGGACCTCTGTGGTCTCTGCCAACCCCTGCCCCCTGCATATATATAAAAAAAAACTAAATAAGCGTGAATATATATATAAAAAAAACTATATTTTGAGGGGGACCATTATTCCGCAGTGAACTGTTATAGCTGTATTAATAATGGTGATAAATATATTATTACGATGCTTACACTTGATGTTTGTCAATATTTCAAGAAATATTCTTCATTGAATGTAAAAATATTTATTTATCTTTTCTCTCTGCACTTTTTCTCTTTGTGGACAGTTTTAAGTTCATTCTCAAGCAGCTTTGTGTATTCAGGACTGAGGACCAAAATTATGAAAATTCCGGCCTCGTTGTGGACTGGTTACCATAAAGGGCAAATCAACTAGAGCGATTCCCGTTATAAGAAGGCCACGTTTAGCACATTGTCCTGGCTGTAAACTAACAGTGCTAGAGCAGTAGAGCCTTGCACATCGGATTGATTCAACCGGGGAAGTACCGCACCGTCACACTATATCAGCGTTATCAAGGTTAACAAGAATTGCGGACAAATACATATAAACACACACACACATAGTAATATGTAATGTTTAACGATTTCTTTTCTTTTATTTACTTCTCCATAAATATAACTATTCAGTATTTTTTTAACAGCCTATATATGTCGCACTCCTGAGCACAGGCCTCTCCATTTCTCGAGGAACGGACGTTAACCCACCACGCTTGTCCAATTCGGATTGGTGGGGTCACCAGACTCGGAATAAATATTTGTAATCCACACATATATTTATTCCGTTGCGAGGATCGAACTCGCGATCATTGACTCCGCGGCCGGAGGGCCCCTCCACTAAGCCAATTGGTGGCCAATTCAGTACTAAGAGATATTAATTAGAAATAAAGGGTAGAAGGCTACTTATCTGAGATACAGGCTCACCCCTAGTTCAGGCTCAAGTTCACCACATAAAAATTATTTTCATATTCTAAACCATATAAGTAACAAGCTGTAACTTGTAGTGTCGAAATAAATGATTATGATTATAAAGTACATTCCCTTGTTTTAAGAATCGTAGTGAATTTCCATTTTATGACGGAATAAACGGGAGTCATTTCGCTACGATGAATGTGAGAGTAAAGGATGGATAAAAAGATGGATGAGTGTGAAGGAAACAAGGAAGGTGAGTCGGGATCGTAGCGGATGGAGATCTGTGGTCTCTGCCTAACCATACAGGGAGATAGGCGTGACGATATGTAATGTATGTATCAATTGCTGACTGGTTAACAAAGAAAGTTACACAATTTGATGGCGATAGAAAATATAATTGATGATGTGTAAACTAATCTATAATTTTATGTTCTCAGTCGAAAGTTTTCAGCTATTGCACAAGTAGTTGCTTACATAACACAGACCGTTGCCAGATCGCCGATTCTAATCAATATGCAAAGTGGTACGATCGCGGATCGCGTGCGTTCGCACCCACCCCGCGAAATTCTCGCATTTTATTTAATTAACTCAACCGTTCCGACTTACGTTATATTTATTGGTCGAGTCGCGCTGGGAACAGTGAAATTATCAGCAGATAATGAGATTTATTGCAACGCGAAGTATAGAGCCGTAAACATTTCCAACTTTGGAATCGTTTCAAGTGACGAGAGAGAAAAATTTACATTAAACAGTTTTCATTTCATTCGCTGTATATTTTTTATTACATAAAAGAAAAGTATAATTCCGTATTTTATTTGATTTTATTATATTGTAATAGTAATATAAAAAGTAGAATAAGTAATATTAAAAGTATCATATATTAAAAGCATATTGACTCTCCAAAACTCCAAATCCACTCACGACACCAACACTCACACGCATCCCGGCTCTAGCCGAGCACGTAGAGTAGAGAACACTTCTACACCGGCCGCTTACACGAGATTTTCTCACGTACCCGGTCGGTTCTCACCCTCTAGACCTTAGGGTCTATGGGACTAATAGGGACTATAGTTACTAAAGTTCAATCCTCCCCTACATGTTTAACGTAGAATCATGACGAGTTTAAAATCAGCACACACACATATGTGTACCTACGACACAGCGTCAGGCCGATGGAGTCTGCGATTTGCGCAGATTCCCAAATATATTTTATTGGCCCTGAATACGATGAAGCTGTTAAAGCCAATAGGCTACCAGCATTAACATCTTCGAACCCAATCTCCAAAACTGCTCTCTCTTTTAAATTTTAGCACTTGCATCAGAACACGAAATCCCCATAAAATGTTTAGTATTAGATATTAACCAAACAATATATCCCATTATAATCCCATGGTCCGCATCTGTTGCCTATACAACAATATATCTATTGACCACTGTACAGAAACGTTCGATATTTTCAATATCAAAATACATCAATTAAAGCGATCGCTCCGTGATGTCTTTGGTAGCCGATAGATTACAAATTATTGTTATCCTTCTTATTTTATATTTTTCATTTTTTTTTATTTAATCGTATAGTATTTCATTATTACATACGTAACCCTAATGTCAAAATGCCATGCTGTGCGCAAATTTAAAAAGTTATAGTCCGAGCGTTGTTAAGTTTATATTATGTAGTATTCTTCAAGACTAACTTGTTTTTATGCCTAATAAATAAGTAAATAAATAAATTCCTAGCGTCTGTATGAGTAGTGATCTAGTACAGTACGTTTTTCCTGTAACCTCTCTCCATCTACCCTCACTTTGAGGAAGCGGCTACATTCAGTGGTAGTTCCGAATCGATACGACATTAGATCCTTAAAAAAGCAAGCCTACATACTTTTCAAAGGTCGACAGCGTATATACCATCCCTATGGTGTTGCAAATGTTTAAGGGCAACGTTGATTGATTTCCATCAGACGACACGCATGCTCGTTTGCCTACCTATCTCATTAAGGGATAGAGATGCAAACAAAAAGAATCATCAACCACTGTCATATAGGAAGATACTTAAAAAAAGTGTTATTATGACCATCACTTGAGCTTACTCAAGAACTTGTAGAGATTGCAATACGGCGGGATTACTCAATCCCACGCGGGATCACGCAGTATACCGCATCTTTGAAATTTTGTTATAAAATCAAATTGAAAATACAGATTTTTGTGTGAAAATCAAGTTTTGTTAAACATTTCTTACATTAAGCAACATAAATTGTTTCTTTTCTATTAATTAAGTATAAATAATTAGTAATCTGTTACCTTAGATTCATCTTTAAATGTTTGGCATAGTTTATCAATTTTGTTCAATTGTATTCTTACTCCCAACAACAGTTTTATATTTTTAATTCAGTCTTATTCATATAATGACTAATAATCAAATCACAACTTTCTCTTAGATATAGCTACTCGCGATGTACGTGAAAGTTTTAGCGCCAAATTTTTAATTTGTCAGATCCGCGTATCCGCGCTTTGAAGGTGCGGGATCATAATACAATCAGCGGGATCCCGCGGGAATGCAAGATCCCGTGTTGCGGGATTACAATCCCTAAGAACTTGCCTTGGTCTTGAAACATGTTTCGATGTAAGACGCATTCCATTACATGATATTTATAAAAAAAATAATGATTAACAAGAAAAAACAAACATGAGAGGGCAATAAACGAAAAAAGGACGTCCAATCAAGCGCCCAAAGCTTTTGATTATTCTTTTTGCCGCCTTTTTGGCTCTTATCATCGCTGCGTACTTATGAATGCAATTTAATTAATTAATTTCGTGTGCATTTATCTTCTTTCCAGCGTGCATGTGTCCAGTAGGATATTGACACCATTGTGATATCGTCTGTGTATTTTGTGATGAAACTAGCAATTGTCATTGTTATTCAAAATCATTTTTAGTTTATAAAAATTAAGAAATAGGGAAGAGATCTCATGAGTTTATGTTGCGTGACGGTTGTCTAAACGCTACAACTTCTCTTCTCTGCCCAGGATAGTTTAACGATCGTTATCATCTTTAGTAGCGGTGTGCTGAACATCGACTCTTAATTATCTAGGTTTGAGAAGGTCTTATACTTAAGTAATAATACTGATCCGTATAACATCGTCTTCATCAAATCATCACATGGATGGAAAATAATTTTGAATATTTTGTCATCTTTCTGTTACAAGTTGGCTTCCTTCCTCGTTCAAGTAAATCAGTGTGTATCACTTTTAACAATTTTTATAACATCAACTAGTATCTAGTTGATGTTATAAAAATTGTTAAAAGTTCATTACTATCCAAATTCAAATCATGAACTAGGGAGTTTGTATAAGATTTTAGTTGTGTAAAGATTGCATCAGTGTCCAACTATGCCGATCCTGAAATTTTAATATTTAAGGAGCATTCATTATACTCTTTTATGATCCGGTACCAGTTAAAACGATTAGAAAGATTGGTTCTATTCGCATTGTTATCTTGACCCTTACATGAAGCAACTAATAAAGTTTGACATGAATCTATAAATGATACATAATGTAATCGATTGAAAATTATTGGTATTGTAAAAATTTGTTTCATGCAAATCCAATAAAAATATATCCAGGAAGATTTTTTTATGTTGTTTACATGATTGACGGTACAAGCTAAGGTTTCAATAACTTCTGAGGGCCCTTTTGGTCCTATCTCATACTACCATGTCTTTTCTTTCGTTTTAGTGAACTGCACAAATCTACGCCTCTATTATTAAATCTTCGTTGATTAGTCATCAACTTGCATAATTAAGGCTCACATTTGTTCTGGAAACATTTAGATAATAAAGACACACAATCAGCTGCAAGATCGTTGACATTTATTTACATTCTTTCCTTTTCATTTTGCCTCGATTTTGATAGTTCTCACATTGCCTTTCGAAGAGACGATCAGCTGTTGCATTTCCTTTATTCTGTGATACTAATACACTAATCAAAGTAAATGATCAAGTGTTAACGACATCTGGCTTGTTAAACATCTTGTTAAACTCGTGGTTGTGTCACTAGATTAAATGCTCACATTCAATTGAAAGAAATTCGCTCAAATAAATAAAATAACATGCTTTCCATCGAGAGCAAATGTAAATGTGCTTGATAAAGCGAGCAGAAAAATCTAAAGCAAGCCAGAAAATTCGACATTATTGCAGAAGCCATAAGTGTTGTGGAATTAGCAGAGGATCGCGCCATCGCCGCTGCAATTAACACGTACTGCTGGAGAATCGAGCTCCTCATTCCCGGCCGTATTAACATACTTATTAATCGTTGCCCCCGGGCTTCGCTGGTAGCCGTATAATATTTCTCCGATGTTTTACGGTACGCCGCCACGCCCAGCAAGCGTTCGACTCGCAGACGTTAATGCTTCGCCCCGGACCCCCGACAAATGACTGTTCTGATTAAACTCCTGTACCAATCTTTATTTTGTTTATTTGCTACCATAAAGATAATCTTCGCGTTTTGTTTCTCGTTGACATACACATTTGTTCGTTTTGTTTAAGACAGTATTAGGCGTCCTAACTTACTGTAATTTATTAAGTTTAATAACATTGGACGGTTTTTTAAATAGTGGGTTATATAAATAGTACGTTCAGTTTTCTTGAAATCCAGCTCGCAAATAATGCATTTTTTTATGAAAAAGCTAGGTAAACAAGCAGGCAATTGCAAATGAGTATTGCAGAAGCATTGCGAGCTTTTGGGGAATGTTATTGTTTTTCAAAATTGTATTTCAATATAATGCTTATTTTTCAATATTGTATTGATAAAAAAATATCGCTGAAAGAAACGTTCACAAAAGCAGCAAAAGATTCCAATAAGCGATATTACGTTTGAAAACATAAGAGTTTCATATCTAGTTTTGGAACAAATGTCATTTTATCTAGACATAACGTATCTGTATTTTACATTTTGATATACTTGTTTATTGATACATTTCATACTTGTATATACATATACAGTATAACTTACTGCCATCAATAAAGAAGGAACAACTTTTGTTACATCATAAGATCATATAATCAATATATTTTTTTAATTTTTTTCCAGGTAAGGCGTATTTTTTATCACCAGTAAGTTTACTAAAACAACATTATCTTAATGTATTCACAATTATTCACGAGTTTTGAATACCGAACTCAGTGACAAAGACAAACAAACTATTAAGGAATATAACTGGCGCACACAAATACGCCTTCAATCAAGGCAAGTCGCATTTCGAGAGCAAATTATCAAGGAGTGGAGGGGAGACAGGGGGATAATTAAAATCCGTTGATTAATATGTAAATGTAATAAGATTACTCTCTCCTGAATAATTTAGCGGGGAGCCGGAGATGAGTTATGTACGTTGGCCTCTCATTATGGCTTGTATCGGGCAGTGTAATGTATACGGGGTGACCGGTCGCCATACAACTTGAGATAAACGGGACAGTTCGAATGCCTCATACTTCCCAAACGAGTCATGTTAAATGCTTATAACAAAGGTATTTCTCATTTATTAATCCCATAAAATATTGTTGAAATAATAAAGAACGTATACATGTTTTTATTATAATTATTCTTCTTCTAAGAGTGCCTCTCCGACTTGCGAAGGTTGGCAGCCAATTCATCACAACTCTCCTCTTTCGTGAGGTACAGCAGTTCTGGAGCACTCGTTATCCCAGTCCACTCTCTGATATTACGTAGCCAAGACTTTCTTTTTCGACCAACTTGTCTTTTGCCTGCGTTTTTTGAATAATAAAAGAAATAAATATAAATATCTTTTATAAATAAAATAAATTTTAATTATAAAAGATATTATTTAAGAACGACTTTTTACAGAAGAAATTTGGCATTGAGCTGCAATATTAGAAAATTGTTATATATTGTGTGATAAATGGATATGTAAACATAACTTGACCTTTATAAATAGATCACAATGTAACAAACGATAGATTACATACGTTTCTTTGAGATATAAGTATGTAGAGTACGTATATCTAAAAGAAAAATTTGCATTGTAGTTGTAAATAAATTTGTTACAGTAATGATAATGCATGTTTGGTAAATTGCTGAACTTTTTAAGAAAAGCCAGGTCAAGAGTACCCACCCTTAACCGGCGGGCTTGCATGAGGAGAATAATGAATGTGGAGGAAGCAAGGGAAGTATGCCGAGATCGTAGCAGATGGAGATCTGTGGTCTCTGCATACCCCTATACAATATGTATGTATGTATGCAATGCATGTTTTAATTATATAATGTATAAACATAATAATCAAATCGAATAATTTTATTTTTTTAACAGAAGTAATCAATACTTTTTGTTAGTCATTCCGTCAACAATCATATCTTCTGAATAGAGAAAAAGTGCAAAAAGAATCTTTGCAGGAATTCTTGTTTTTGTACCTATTGTTTCTCTTAATGAACATAAATATATATATATTGATTTTTTGTCTACACTAAATTAAATTTGATGGTTACCCTGGTAGGGTGTATGGGGACGACTGACTTGATCTATGTGGCCCTGGCCGCACTAGCGGATGCGACAACGTAGCAATTTTGCTCTTAGAACTATTGTAAGCACCGAGTCTTGAATAACAGTTACATCACATTAAAACGTGTAGTTTCACTGTTCCACACTTCACATATATTATAAATTTTATAATTTCTTAGTCTTACAATTAAAAGCTGGGACAGCCGGTAATAAAAATCACTTAATATAAAATATGAAATAAATATAATTACTTAGTATAACTACAGCGCTTTCCAAAATATTTGTATGGTATAAGTGTACTATAATTAATTTTCCAATATACAGCTTATTAAAATCAACGACTTAACCGATTTTCAATTTACTCGACTTTTATATGGTTTGTTAACAATTAAAATATTCGATTAAAATTCAACAAATTATTTTACAACATTAACATTGCTTCAACATTATTACAAGTTTTTAAAAATTCAATAATATTCAATCATATAAATGACGTTTATCGAGAAAAATTCATTAATAATAAACGTAAATTCTTGCCAAATTATCAAAAACAAAACATTCAATATAATATTATAAAATTATTTTACTTTCATGTTCATGACATGATTAGTACATATCAAAGATATGAACTAATCATGTGTCATATTAACTCACATATAATCGAGAATTTGAGTACTTTTTCGTTTTTAATTTTGCAAATTATAATGCCCTTATTAACACCTGCCTGCACCAGTGGACTACCTACTTTGACAAAGGCCTCCCATGGCATGACATCTAACCGTAATTATTAATATCTCTACGAGATATAGCGGTTGTCTATAGGCGGCGTTGATTGCTTTCCATCACGCGGCACGCTTGCTCGTTTGCCGTGCTATCCCATAAAAACCACCAAAAAAAGAGGTTCAAAACCTTCACGGAAAACCATTATATTCATTTTTGTGGAATGATGCTTCGAAGGCATTATAACTTCTTGGGTATAAATTTGATACCAGTAAGGCCCTCAAATTACAAGATATAACTATAATATTTTTATTATGTTATACTTATATATTATCAGTGCATACGAAGGATTATAATAGCAATGAATATTAAATGTTTCAGAATCAAAATAAAAGTAAATACCTTTTTTGTCGTTGCAGAAATAATGTTGTAAACATTGCGTCGATTCCATCGTTTTCTTGTTACTTCAAAGCTTCAGGTTTCTAATATAGATGGGGTATTATTCAAACATGGAATAAAGCCGAGCTCTAACTGATCAAAATTGATGTTACGTTAGGCCAGCGCTACATTTTCCTTCCAAATTTCTGCCGCCAAAACGGCCATGTTGTTTCCGCCATCTTTATTAAGAACGCATGGCCTCCCGCCTCCTGGCGTTGGTCAACAGCCAGCAAGGCGTTAAAGGCATCAGCTACATCCACCCGCCAGTTTAGATAGACCACCCCGCAACCCCCCTAACGTTGACTTTCGTCAGTAAGAAGGGGTTTATGAGAGAATGCTCACGGGTCAGCTGAAACTGGGCGGAGGTGTATGGCTCACTTGTCTAATGGCTTTGATTAAACTGCCAGTTTATTTGACGGTACGATGCGTGCGTGCGGCCATGAATGAATTTATGCTTAGGCGATGGCGGAGTATGGAATTATGATCGAAGGTACATCACATGGTTGCGGTGACGGTCGTTTTTCATGGTCGCTTATCCCCTTTGTCAAAATAATTCGGATATATCATGTACATGTTTTAGATGAAATCATATCATAGAAATAAATAAATTGTTCAAAATTGATTGATTTCAACGTCGTCAAGATTAGTGATTATATTATATTCTTATAAAATGCTTTATGTATCATAATTCTAAACAATAAATAGAAAACATATTTATATTGACAACAAAAATGAGTTCGGAGCCAAAGGTTCATGATTTGAATTGTGTGATTTGAATTGAAATTGCGGCTAAAAGTAAAATTTGTTTTAAACAGAAAAATTCATTTTCTTGTATTTCAAACTTATGGTAAATTAACCATATTGAATGACACAGAGAAGCCTGTACAATTCGAAACCGCCCCCACGTTTTTCCAAGGCAGATTCGTAGGTTGAATCCAGAATTTGAATAAATACTTTTAGGCAAAACATATATTTACATCGATGCGGGAATTGAACCCGCGACCACTGACTCGGAAAGCGGTAACTTCGCCACAGAACCAATTAGGTCGTTCTAATTATTTACATAAATGAAAATAAAATGTTATAATACTTATACATTTCGCAAATTTAACAAGCCGCAAAGATTTCAGAATAATCCGGCGTTAGCCACAATAATATTCCCATTCCTAAACAATGGGTTTCCGAGTCCTGCTTCTGGGCTCCCAATAATTAGGATAGTGCATCTCAGAGCCGAGTCAGAATAAAGCCCAGCCTTTGTGAGTGTGACTGAAGACTGCGTGTGTATGTGTGTTCATCATTTTATACATGCATCTTGATTTTCTATGTACATACATACGTATATCATATTACTCTAGGGCTGGCGATTTCCTTTTCAGAACTTAATATTTTTATTGTTTTATATTGCCGTTGTTATTTTTATGGGTTGAGTGCCTACTCCTTTGCCTAAAGGAGCAGATGTTTCGCATAATGAAAAGCACTGAATGCCACTTGCCTGCAATTTGCAACACCATAAGCATTGCAGACATGCAAGTCTATTGTAAGAAGATTCCTATGTCGAATCGGTTCGAAAATAACACGTGGAAAGGTGTTTAGAGAAAAACACACGGTACTGGATCCTGATGGTAGTAATGATTTTTGTCTTAGTAGCAAATTGTGCGGTAGTGAAATTCAGCGACACAACACGAACAATAATACCTCAGAACCCTTTCCATCGATAGAAGCTATGATTTAGTATGAAGTAAGTATATTCAAAATTGAGGATGAATCACCGATCTCATGGGTTCTTTTTTCTTTTTTGAGAAGGGGAAGAGGGCCCAACCCCCCTCCGGGTTGGGCCTCCGGAATTCAACCGCTCACCGGACAAAGTGCGGTAGCTAAGCTACCACTCAGACTCCAGTTTTCTGCAGGAGTTTGATACTTCCCCGGGCGATACTTCCCCGGGGGGCCGGCCTATTCATGCTACATACAAATAATATACCATTCTTGACTAAGTATTCGTCTGGAGCGTGGTTCTACCACTACAACTGATGTACAATAAAGAATATAATATATATATATATATATATATATATATATATATATATATATATATATATATATATATAAAAGTCTTCATTTTGCAATTTACTACGTTTTCGCTACAAATATTTATCCCGATGCGAGAAGTAAACATGTAATTCTTCCATAATACTCTAAACTATCCTAATAAGGGATTGAAACCAAGAATAATATTTTCATTTTGCGGTTTACTACGTTTTCGCTAATAATATTTATCCCGATGCGAAAAATAAGCAAGACCTCTCCTATAATACTCTAAACGATCCTAATAAGGGATTTAAACCAAGAATAATGTTTGCATTTTGCGGTTTACTACGTTTTCGCTAATAATATTTATCCCGATGCGAGAAATAAGCAAGACCTCTTCTATAATACTCTAAACGATCCTAATAAGGGATTTAAACCAAGAATAATGTTTACATTTTGCGGTTTACTACGTTTTCGCTAATAATATTTATCCCGATGCGAGAAATAAGCAAGACCTCTTCTATAATACTCTAAACGATCCTAATAAGGGATTTAAACCAAGAATAATGTTTGCATTTTGCGGTTTACTACGTTTTCGCTAATAATATTTATCCCAATGCGAGAAATAAGCAAGACCTCTTCTATAATACTCTAAACGATCCTAATAAGGGATTTAAACCAAGAATAATGTTTACATTTTGCGGTTTACTACGTTTTCGCTAATAATATTTATCCCGATGCGAGAAATAAGCAAGACCTCTTCTATAATACTCTAAACGATCCTAATAAGGGATTTAAACCAAGAATAATGTTTGCATTTTGCGGTTTACTACGTTTTCGCTAATAATATTTATCCCGATGCGAGAAATAAGCAAGACCTCTTCTATAATACTCTAAACGATCCTAATAAGGGATTTAAACCAAGAATAATGTTTACATTTTGCGGTTTACTACGTTTTCGCTAATAATATTTATCCCGATGCGAGAAATAAGCAAGACCTCTCCTATAATACTCTAAACGATCCTAATAAGGGATTTAAACCAAGAATAATGTTTGCATTTTGCGGTTTACTACGTTTTCGCTAATAATATTTATCCCGATGCGAGAAATAAGCAAGACCTCTCCTATAATACTCTAAACGATCCTAATAAGGGATTTAAACCAAGAATAATGTTTGCATTTTGCGGTTTACTACGTTTTCGCTAATAATATTTATTCCGATGCGAGAAATAAGCAAGACCTCTTCTATAATACTCTAAACTATCCTAATAAGGGATTTAACTCAAGAATAATTTCCATTTTTAATTTTACATACAAGCCAAAACAATGCTTTTAAAAATGGTCGGACACACGTGCAAATATCAAAACATATCGTGCAGTGAGGACGGCACACCGTAAACTAATATTCGCTCGGACACTACTTGGAGTTATTGGACAATGTAAATGAACGCTATCTCCTATAATGCCTGCCTTATTTCCCCCTCAGCCAGGCCAGTGCCCGAAGCGACCCGCCCGAGTGGGTGGCGCCTCCACCCAACCGATGTCTCATCAGTAAGGATTGAACCCTTTAATGTATTCACCGTAACTTCGGGATGAGTCTTGTATTAGTGTTATAATGAGACGTGGCCCTTAGGAATTATGGCTATGCGTGTATCTCCGGGTCGGGATTACCTCTAACCCAGTTTCAATGTCTGTGTATCGACTTTCTTTGATCGCTTACGTTGTTACTTTAACTCGAACAATACACGTTTCTTGATCATTTGTTATTTATAGTTCTATATAGTTACTTGATCGCCACTTTCAAAAGCAGTAGAGTCA
The DNA here is from genome assembly GCA_031353405.1 of Baronia brevicornis. Classification (NCBI taxonomy): domain Eukaryota; kingdom Metazoa; phylum Arthropoda; class Insecta; order Lepidoptera; family Papilionidae; genus Baronia; species Baronia brevicornis. The sequence continues at coordinate 555,376 of JASFAT010002429.1, read as the reverse complement.
CGTGGTGTTAGAATTAAAAAAATCCAGTTGTTTCTAAATTATTAAAACTAGCAATACTAACATATTTTCATTACATCTGTAAGAAACATTTACAAATATATTATAATATGGATCTGTGATTTGAAATAAAGATATTTTTATTATAGTTGTCAATTGGAAGAATTTTTTTTTTTAATTATATTGATCCTTGTGACCTATTGTCTAGCAATGAAATATTTATTGTATGATGATTATGATAAGCCAGTATTATTTTGTGTCTTAATTTTCTTCTAGTTTCTTTTCATTAACCAGTTTTCATTAAAATTATTGTTTTTTTTTTTTAATTATATTAATATTCCTTCCTAATCTTTCGTTTTCGGGGTTACTGACAATCGGCTATGAAGAACTTATATAATTTTTTTTTACTAAAATTTTGTAAAATACGTTTACTTGTTACGATAGGATAATGTTTATATATTTTAAATTTTCAGTTCCCATGTTCTTAAAAGCAGTTAATAATTTCTTTTAACTTTCTATTTACCTTCTTGTTACGTTACGATGGTGGACCTACCAATGGTATGGTTCACGAATTAATCAATACAGTCGTAAAACTCTACTGTTGGAGTATGAAATTCCTCAAGATTGAAGTGATGCTGTAATCCTAGCGCTTAGCGAGCGGGTTGGTAGTACCGTACCGTAGGCTTACTTTAATGTAGAATACGTCAAAATAATATTGATTAATATAATAAAAATAAAAATGGTCGCTTTTCAAACTTTCCAGTTGGATTCGTTAACGAATAAACAGGTCATTTCACTAAAAAATGTAAGTCACCCCGCCCGCGCCTCGAGTGGCCAACAAATCGATAATGCTACCAATTAGTCGGTACCAATTTTCCAATAAAACTTCAAACTGTTTTCCATTCCATTATCTCTCACCGCCCTTTATTGCTGGCAAAGTTAAGCTACGACTCCTCTCTCCACTCCGCTCCCAAATTATTACAATAATAATATTATTATATTAATAATTGTATTGATAAGGAGACTCTCGTAATAAGGGTAAACCGTCCCCTTTCTGCCAGCCATCTTCAATAGGAGAATTTATGTAACTAATGAAATAAGCGAAGTGGCGCACCCCGCACCCCTCACCCCTCAACAACCCGCTCCCGCTCCCCCCCTTCATTATCGGAAAGTTTGAAATATAATTTGAAATTATGCTCAATGTTATATTGAAGATAAGAGAAACACAAATTCCTTTAATTGGACTTGTTAAAGTGACTCAAATTAACTTAACACCGAGTTGATGGTATTACTTTTGAAGTTGGGAGTTATGACGGACTGTCCGTGGGTGTGTGCGCGGTTCGTGGGCTGATTAGCGGTCGAAAGAACAGTTAACGCTTGCTCGGGGCCGCCAATCTTATTTAATGGGACGTCGTTTATGAGATCTGTGCCATTATTTTATGAACTTCCAACTAAGTACCTACAGTGCATTAACCAATCGATTTTATTGCACGCTGTTTTATAAAACTGACGTTAATTTTAATAGCGCGATTCCGGTAAGACTGGTGGTTGAACTACATAGGTGTGTATTTCTCGGTAAGAACTAGACTTTTAGATTCTATAATACTACACCTGAGCATGCCTCGTGTCGTGGCGAAACGCGTCATATTTATACTAAGAACTATAGTGTGTGTTCGCCGCTAAGATGAAAACTTGGAGAAATTGATCATCTATGCAAAAGTCGAGGTGAAAAGATCCAGAGGTAGAACCCCGATGAGACGGTCCGACCAATGAAAGCATAAGAAGACTTCCAGTTTCGTGAAAGTGGTCCGATTGGCTGCCTATCACAATAAATGGAAAAGCCTAGCGAACTGCTGGGTGAAGTCCGGTGGTCGCGATCTGCAGTCATGAGGGATTGACCAAAGAGAGAGAGAGAGTGTGTAAGAATTAGACTTCTAATTCCCTATACACTTCTTTGCAAACACACTATTATTTTTCTGATTTATGTTCGCGTATCTTAGCAAAAACCGTCCATCTCATACTTCATCAACTATAACAAGTAAGTGTGTAAACTAAAATAGAGTTCTATTACTTATAAATTTAATGTATTTTATTTAATAACTAATTATCTTGAAAACCATAGTTAAAATCCAAAAGCTTCGGTACCTATAAGCGTCATATGTCTATGGGAAAACAGAAAACTATTACGAATAAATTCTTTGACACCTGATGCAATTAAAGTTTATTATGATGATGATGATCTAATTAGATCATTGGTGATGTACCCGCTTTCGGGTTTAATAGTCCCGGAAACGGTTCCCACATTGTAATACATATAGCTAATACACCTTGGATGCGCTTGGGCAGTTAGTGTCCATTTCGCTGGAAATACGGAGACTCATGCCCATAAAAACTTTTTTGCTGGCCATATGTATTGCCATTGTTAATTTTTTTTTATAGCCCATATGTATCTTAGCTGTAAAAAAACATAGTGTGAAAAATATTGGCATGAAACAATATTTTATTTTTAATAAAACAGTAATTGTTGCTAGATATATATTACACATACATATACATGTAACAACATAGTTTGTGGTTTTAAAATTAATAAATGTAATAATTTATTCACACCGTGATAACACTATTTGGCTAGAAACAACAAACCACCGTATGCATTGTAGGTAGAAATCTTTAAAGCGTACGTCAGGTCAGCTATCGATTTTGCCAATGCGCCCGGCTGAGCTCGGGGCTCGCAACTTGAGACTATCACAATTAGGCCTTCGTCTCTATCTAATTATATTTCTGATTGGCCCAGTGTCGACACTATGGAAGCCCGTAACATTTTGATATCCGTACCTCATCGAAACAAACTAAAGTATAAAGACATCGGTCGTTTTGGTACGTACTATAAAATAAAGGTTATTTTATCTTATGGCATATGCAAAGGGACCTAATTGGCTCAGAAGTCTCATAGATATAACATATGTATAATATATATATATATATATATAGAATATATGATATATGTTAATTCCTCATTATTTTATTCTGAGTCTATGTGCCAGCCAATTGGCCTGACAAGCGTGGTCGGTTAATGTCCATTCATCCAAAATGACGAAGCCCATGTCAAACAATGGCCATATATATGCGGTTTGTGACAAAATAGGAAAAAACCGTAGTGAGATAGACTTTTTAATAATCAAATATATGTAATAATAAAGACAGTGGTGCATTTATCTATTTTACTTTCAATGGGTACTATCTATATGTATTTGAAGATCTCGTGGTAAAGCCATCTATAAAAGGGCTAGCTCGACCGGAAAAGTATCACTCCCTCTAAGAACATCATCATTATGTAGTAGTATTCTTCTGTGTGACCGCGAATAATATGGTGATTTTTCCCTTTCTCCATTTTTTCATCTCCCATTACTTTCTTTTACTTCTTCCATGAAGTCCTTCACGTTACTAAAATCCTTACACTAAAGTGGGCAATGCATCTGCGGTGTCTTGGTGTCGCAAACGTCCATGGACCGCGGTGATAACATATTATCAGATCATACCATAGACTCCTGTAACACCAGAGACATTGCGGAAGATTTTGAGAAATGTATATGCTTGTTTTTTGTCCACGACGACGGCTAATAGGCTCAAAGACGGGGCTGCCGTCTACGAAGTCAATGGTCGCGGGATCAATCCCTGCATCGGGATAAATATATGTATGGCCTACAGATATCTATTATATTTCAAGTCTAGTTACCTCGCCAATCCACACTGAACAAGCGTGGTGAGTTATTGTCTGTTCCTCCAGAAATGGGGAGGCCCGTGCCCAGCAATGAGACATATTAGTTGAAAAAAAATTACTTATTCTTTTTATGTACTAGAAAGATAAACGAGTAGACATATCACCTGATGGAACGCAATCAAGGCCACCCATAAACTTCCGCAAGAGACATAAATATCGCAGATGCGTTGTTCAACCTTTGAGAAAAGTATAGGCTTGTTTTTTGAAGGTTCTAATTTCGTATCAGTTTGAAAACACCCCTGCAGATAGCTGGTTCTACAGGGTAGTGGTGTGTGGAAAGAAGTTTCTAGAAAAACGCACGGTGCTGGTTTGCCCCTCATCCAGATGCTGGGGATGAAGTTATTAAAGATTTTTACAAAGTTTACATATTGTATAGATTCGTTATAATAATACCGCTGGAGATACCTGTTAATATTAAGACAAATATAAAAATATCCTTTCATTAAGCGAAAAATAAAGTGAGACGGTCCCAATTAGATGCAGATCGAGATCTAATTATTCGGATCGGACTCCGAGCTGGCACAGCACTATTCTAATTGTCGACAAGCGATTTCGGAAATTACTGAGGCGTCGGCGCTCCCCCATCGTTCCTCCCACCCTCCGGCGCCTTGCCTTTCGGTTAGACGGTCAATCACTACACGGTTACCCTATACATTTTAATAGGAACACAATTCACTTTGACATGTTTTGCTTATTAAATTGTCCTCGTGTTCCGCGACCGACGATTCGTGATTTCACTTTAAAGTTTCACTATACGAGTCCACCTCTATGAAGTATTAAAACGAGACAAATTCCCGAGCCCTGAACCTTGTAAATATAAGATAAAACATTATATATATCTAGAAATATCCAAAAATATATATTGATAAGGTTATAAATATACCTTATATATTGTGAATATAAGATATAAAGTTCGGAAATCTATTTTATTTGTCATGCACACCCCCGAATTTCATTGTATACTTCTCTAGGATTCAAATCAGCAATTTGAACTTGTTCACGGAACAAATATTGTTTTTGGATGTATGTGTGTCTATTAAATGTGTATTTATGCTTCATTACACACGGTGATGATGATGAGTATAATCCATGGAGCTTTAAAAATGAAGATGAATTTAAGTAAGACGAAAGTGATGGTTTTCAAAAGGGTGAGGTACTGATTGCAGGAGAAAAAGTTAAGCAATTAATGAATTTGTATATTTGGGGTCATTTTTTACAAGAGATGGAAAACGTGAAGGTGACATTGAAAGGCGAAAGAAAGCTGGTAATCAGGTCAATGGAGCCCTGCACTCCTATATGAAAAGTCAGAATGTGTATAAAACGGCCCGACTGGCGGTTCATCAGGGACTGCTTGTTTCGACTCTGAAGTACTGTAGTGAACGTTGGGTTTGGCAGATGAGTCATAAAAGCAAACGAAATGCGGTAAAAATGAGAGTATTAAGAAGTACGCGTGGTGTAACTTTGAATGATAGAATAAGGAATGTAGATACAAGACAGCGATGTGAAGTGAAAGAAGGTGTCGTGGCAAAAATTGAAAAAAGATACTAAGATGGTTTGGGCACATAGAGAAGATTGATGAAAGACGAATGGAAAAAGAAATTTACTTTGCTACATTTTTGGAAAACAATATTTGGAAAAAATACAATTTTCTGGAGTAATTGACTTCTACCACCATACGTGTACACGGTGCTTTGGTGAGACAACCACACTCGGAATATATGTAGGCCATACATATTTTACCTCGGTGCGGGACTCGATTTCTGCGCCCATTGACAAAAGCCATTGTCAAAAGCGTTAAGTTCTTCACTGAGGCTTTTGATCTACTTATAAATAAATTAAGTTCGTTCTCACACATTGCAAACTATTCCTTCTTCAAGCGAGACCACCTCATAGTGGTATCGACCAAAAATCCCCAGCGCTCATTAGCATAGCAATTTAATTAATCAAGCCCCACCCGACGTACTGTACAATAACTAAGTCGGCACTATTGTTCTCCCTCTGCACTTTAAAGAAGTTCATAGTCGAACACCGAACCATTTGGTGTGATTCGTTTTCGACCTTGGACGTCTGGTCATGTATCTTTAGCAAATCTTACGCGATAAAAACAATAATCATAGCAATTAAAGTAATTCTGAAAGGATTATATTCGTTGGAGCGTTGACTTTTGAGTCATTATTAGTTTTTTCGAATAGTTGAATATTTGAAATTTATCATTAAAGGAATATAAAGACGGACTCGACACAGACGTTAAAACTCTCGGTGTGCCTGATTGTAGAGAGAGCGAAGAAGAGATCGGGTTGGTGAGATACTCTGGTTTAGGCCAAGACCCATCTGCGACTTAGCGCTTCAGACAATGACGATTAAAAGAATATAATTATGTTTAATGTCCGTTCCACCAGAAATGGGAAGACTCTTGCCCAGCAATAAGACATATTTTTTTCCGTTTCGTGGGGAGACCCATTTCTGGAGAAACCAATATTAACCCACCACGCTTGTCCAATACGGATTGGCGGAGTTACTAGACTCGGAATAAATATCTATAAACTATACATATATTTATCCCGATGTGAGGATCGAACCCGCGACCATTTACTCCGTGGGCGGAGGCCCCGCCACTGAGCCACTTGATCATCAAACGGGACATACATGGGCTATGAAACAGAAAAGCATGTTTTTAAAGCAAATAAATATTATTCGAAGAAGAAGAAATTAATCAACTTCCTGTATTTGTTTAACATTTCCGTCAGTAAATATCTGAGTTGAAAAGACGTTTGAAGAAGGAAGGGCAGTGCATCATGTTGATCGGATAATCGCGACGTGTTAACCGCACCGGCTCCTCGCGTCTCGCACGCCTCCCCGAAGACCGCCCCCCCCCCCACCCACCCATCTACCCGCACTGTACATCACCTCATTTGAATTTCTAACTAGGAAACCTCCATGCAATTATTGGATTAATGTAAATTACGCAGGCTACAGCTCCACGGTGCACTATCAGGGGCAGGGTTTAATTAGAATCCAGTTAAGACCAATAACACTATAAGACTGTAATGAAGTAACGAATGTAAAAAAAAATTCCATCTTCACTGAAGTCAGTTCAATTTTTTTTTATAATAGTAAATTTGAGCATGATGTTCTTCTGGACGAAGAAGAAACGGCTAAAGAAACTCCGCAGGTCAGTCTCTCAACTATCGCCCGAACGATAGAGGACCTGTAACAAGATTCCACCACAAGGAAAGACTAATAAGCGCGAGCATAAAATACCCAAGCTTTCTCTACATTACGACGAATTAACGGTATCCCGTTACTTATAAATAAGGTGTTGGCATCGTACTTATTGTAAATTTGCAAAAAAACATATTCGATAAGGAAACAGATATGGCTACATGAATACAGATAAAAAAATTAAGTAACAATAATAAACAGATGAAGTTGAAGTTGTTTTTCCAGGTAGTATCTTTCGGAGAAACCTACAAATGACTAATACAATAATAACGATAATAAAAACATGACAAAGTCTAGCAACACTGTACGATCGGCGAAACAAATTATGAAGTAGTTTTATTTTAAATCTTTGAAGGAATGCATGGTAATTAATTCCATATTAACATTTATAAATTCATTAGCAGCCTTTCTTGTTATATGTCTGAGGTTTTCAAATCGCATTAGCTGTCAGTATTCAATTTTATTTTAGTTTACCTTGAAATTTTCATTCTTTTTAGCCTTTATAATATTTTAATAATTTAAAAATTTTCATATTTGTATAATGTGAATGCTGTGGCATTTAAAATGCCTTACTTATGTATGTTTTTAAAACTATTTGTTATTTTTACTTTGTACTAGCATATTTATCATTGCAAGTTCTATAATAGAAATAAAAAAAAAGATTTGCAATAATAAATTTTATATTTTCAAAATATCACAATGAAAATTTTCAATACCTTACTGTTATATTTTCCTTGGCGTACCATATAATTTAACTGTAAGAGAATTATTTTAACATTTTTTTAACATTGTCCATGTATGTATGGGATATTTATGGGTATAATTTGATTTCTGGTTTTTTTGCCAATATTTGATATATAATTATTTATTTGATGGATAAATTAAATGGTAATACATAAATTATTGTTTTTTATCTGTAGCATAGTTTTGGCAGTACAATATTCAGAGAAACGGCATTATCATTAACAATCTGTGATAGTCCACTGGTGGATAAGGGTTTTCCTAAGTCGCGCCTTCTAGCCCGATCTTGTGCTTTACTCATCTAGTTTCTATCAGCTACTCTGCGTAGATTGTCGCTCCATCTTACAACAAGATGACACGTACTACGTTTGGCAATACGCGGTCCCATTTCAGCATTACTCCAAACGCAGTAGACCCGCTATAATCCGGACCCTGTCCAATCCAGTCCCCCTGTAATCCGACACACCTATCACTGTTGATTGTACATAAAAATATCGGCATATCTTAATATACGTAATGCATGATTGAACAGGTTGTAACTTGTACGCACCATTTTTGTTTTTGTAAGTTCTATAGAACTGATGATGTTATTTGTAATAAAATATGAACTCTCCATTGTGATGTTTAATTTACTAAATTCCACATTCATATTATATGTGTACATACATAATTATGTAGTATGATTCTGTGATTTGTAATTTTGCATATCTCATATACGTATCTCCAAGAAACTTCAACCAAAGTCCTCTCCATAGCTTCCTGAGTGATCCAGCTCGTTGAGCAGACGTACTGTCAAAGTCCCTGTTTACAAAAATAAATCGAAGTGCAACCAAGTTTGTAGACTTGCAAGATTATATTTTTATTAGTCACACCAATATCTCCCAGTACTTAATTGCAAAAGTTTGTTAAAAAAAAAGCTAATGAAAATGTAAAACTGGTTAGCAGTGTTAAGAATACATTTGCATCTTGAAAAGTTCTTCGCTGCATCCATTATGCAGTCTCGATCTGTTTAGCGTAAGAATTTATTTAAAAATAATGCATCTTGAGATATACACGCGTTGAAACATTTTGTATTATACATAGTATAATATATATTTTGTTTTTATACCTATTCTCATATGATCCTTAAGTATCTTTGCAACTAACCCAAATATTTACTAGTAGAGAATTCCTTCTACCAATAAGGTCGCCTTTGTATCATACTTGTTATTAATAACTATACGTATTCATAAATAACAAGTAATATAAAAAAATCCTACTTTATCCTCAATAGCGGTAGAGCCACGCTGCAGACGAATACTTTGTCAAGAACGGCAAAATATTTGTCTGTAGCATGAATGGGCCGGCTCGCCCGGGGAAGTACCACACTCCCGCAAAAAACCGGCGTCTGAGTGATAGCTTATCTACCGCGCTTCGTACGGTGAGCGGCCGAGTTCCGGAGGTCCAACACCCTACGCCTCCCTCTGCCCCTCCCCCCTCCCATTCCTTCTCCCATAATGACACTTTCCTTAAAGGTCGGCAATGCTTCCGCACTACCCTTAGCGCTGCGGAAGTCTATGGGCGGCGTTGGTGACTTTCCATCAGGTGACACGCCTGCTTTTTACATTCTGTTAAATATCTTCTTAAAAAAGATGTGTGTGTGTATAGGAGATTATGTTTCTTTGTATGCTTATTCTCTTTGCGTTTCTAAATAATTCATATGATTGTGATGAAAATTTGGTCAGCTTATTTGCGTACGCCTACGAAGATTCCTGGCTAAAACATTTTTTTGTAAGATACTTCTTTACGTAACATTACAAAACATGCCGGTTACAGCTGATAAATAAATAAATAATGTGTATCTCGAAGAAGATAAAGTGTGTCAATGACCTCAAAATAATATGTCGTGTAAGTGAGTCGGACAAAACCCTAAACAAAGTTGTGGCACGCCGCATCGAGTAACAAAACCTCGGAATACCCGCCGTGACCTTGAAAACGCACGTAGGTGAAAGCCCTCGGGGTTCACGTAGGGGAACAAAAAATCCGTAGCCCCCCTAAGGAGCGGGGGTGTTCCCGCCCATGAATGAGCGAAGGAGGCACGCGTCCTTGGAGCAAAAAAGTCACGTGACCCGACTCAACAGGTGGCGCCGTGAGCCAGTCCCCGCCGCCGACGCGTTAGAAAAAACAACGCATGTTCCAATTTCAAATTATCAACTTTTTCTTAGTTGCCATAATGCGATGCGGTTATCCAGTTCTAAGAGAATTTTTTTTTGTAGGACTAAACATTAATGTTTTTGTGTTTATACTTCATTTTATAAACTAATTTTGTTATTTATTATATTAAATAAATAACAAAAAAAAAAAACATTAAAGGCTAGAATTACCTATCCTATATTACGGATTCCATTATAAATAAATAAACGACAATATCATAGGACAAAGCTTAATAGCACCCAGACTTGGAATAAACACCTGAAGGCCATACGAATATTTATCTTTGCGGAATATAATGTAGGAGTCGATTCCATGATGATGATGACTGGAATCCCAGAAAGCAAATATATCACAATTACGTCATTTTGATCGTTATATTTGTTTGTTTTCATTGAAACGGATTAGTTGTTCACGAGATTAACTTGAGAGATATGATAAGCAAATATGAAAAAAAAAACAATTTTGAGTGTCGATATCATGTTATAAAGTATAAGATTTTGGACCATTAAAGACATGCATAAAGAACAAGAATAACGACTGAATTTAATGTGTTAACGCTTTCGTATTCAATGGTCGCGGGTGTAATGCCGAAATTGAATGACCCACCAATTCGCTTTGGAAAACGGTGGTGGGTTAATGTTCATTCTCCCAGAAATCGAAAGGTCCCGTGATTAATATTGAGACATATTAAGCCTGTAAAAAACGAGAATAAGCTATTTCACGTGAAACACACCTTAAATAATAATGTATCACGAATAAAAAAAAACACAGGAAAAGAAAAAAACGAAAGAAACAAATGAGTGTCGTTCAAAACAAGACAAGAGTAGAAAGATCGTAATAAAAGAAAAGAAGCACAGAAGAAACACGTTAAAACAAGACAAGATCACTAAAAAAGTAATAACTAATGATGAGTGCATTCGTCCTTTAAAGTTTACCCAAGACCGCTAAGTGCGTCACTAAAAACAATAAAGCGTCTCTCACGGCCCGTAGCATCGAAAAGCCCCCGTACATCCGACAAGTTTACTTTCAAACGAGTAGCTTACTCCGCGAGCGTCCTTTATGAATGGCTCTCCCTCAGCCCCGCTTAACACAAATGTCACGACGCCCCGACGAGCCGGAAAACTCTCTTTTCTTCCTGAATTGTCGATACAATCCTCTACACAAAAATACACCTTAACACTTCAATTATAAAGCCCAAGTTTCGGGATGTGCGCCAAGTAAATTCAAGGAATTTTCTGCTTCCACCGCAACACTCAATCGTGAAGCGTATCTAAATGTGGTAAAGTTGTTTTTAGAGTGGATTAAAGCTCAGTCGCCGGCACGAAATCTTCCAGTCTCCCGCGGCAAATTGTTTCCTCGCGCGGCGTGTTTGTATTTTATTATACATTTTTATTTCTCGATAACATTAGCTTAACCGACTTTTCATTGCCTGCGCTAGGGTTGCCTCTAGCTCATTAAATCGTTTGATTATACGCAAACTCACTTTTACGGGACGTCTGCTTGCAAAAAAACATTCTGTTCATCACTTTCTTCGCAATCATTTGTTTGTATCGTTCCTAGTTATTCAGTATATACTGTACAGCTCATTTTTGTTGATATTTGTATATATTTATTTCACATTATTTAATCATCTTCTCGTTTTATTCACTTTAAGTCAAATGAGTATCCATGATTTTTCCTGTTAATGAACTCGGCCTTATGTGATTATTTCTTATTGTATCCTTATTTTATTATATGTGTTTACACATTGTACTTACCAAGCTTTAATCCAATCGTTGGGATAAAAGTAATTGCACACAGCTGTCACATCTGTTACTTTGCGGAGCAGACGCTATGTTTTCTCTGTAATATGTACAATTATTTTTTTTTTGTATTTGTTTAGCTTAAATTGACAGCCAACCATTTATTATAGCTTATTATAGGCCTCGCTCAAAGTGTCTCAATGAGCCCGATTTTAGGCTATACGCATCTGGTCACTACAAACCGCCTTGCGGAGATGGTAGCTCTATCTAGTTGAGGGGCATCGTACCCATTATATTGTAAAAATGTATAAATATAATTGTAATTCTTCATTTTGACATAAGGAATTACATTTCATTTGAACTCTACATTTTCAACTCTGCGGCTTTCCTCTTTTTTGTATTTTTTTTTGTCATTTTTTATAATGCGACAATGTGTGCAGATCAAACTTTATACAGTGGCACATATAACCAGGAAAATATTCAAGTATAAGAAAATGGTCCATAAAAGGTAAACATTTATGTGGAAATAATCCAATTGGATAAAGGTTGATCTTACGGTTACGGTAAAGTCGTGGGTATGATTGCATTTCTCATAATAATATTGACATAAAATCTATTTTCATGACACAAGTACTTTAAGCTTAATTGGACAGGCTAACAAAAATTGTATGTTGCCTTTTATTTTAAAAATAAAAAAAATATAGTAAATTTAAAATAAACATATACGGTAATATGTTGAAGTTATAAAATTTATTTTTATCAATTCAAGACTTCTATTGTAGATTGAAGTCTAGTCTAACGAAATACAAAAAACAAATACAAAATATTGTACAAAGATATATGTGACATACCGATAAATAATAAAAAAAATAAAATGATAATAAGTTTCTAATCCCAATCAAAGAACACACACAGCCTTGAGGTTTGCTATCCAATTCAGTATTTATTAATATCAGCTGTATAAAATTGTTCTCATTAGGTCGGCCAGTGTATGGCAACCCTAACTAGCGCCAATAAGTTATTAGGTCAGACTGGTCACGAGACAAGTGCAACAGCCCTAAGGAAAGTTGCGGCGAGGTAGCGTTTACAAAAACGTTGGGCGCGAACAAATATGTGTTTTGCAGGCGGTCGACGCCAGTGCGACCTCGACTGAGGCCGTGCCGAGATTAAACCGCGATTAGGGATCCCGTTTTATGCTATCTGTACACGTGCTCAAGATTCCTTCTTTTATTGGTTTAGAGTACTATAGTATTTTGAAAGAAGTTTTGATACATTTTTATGAAGAATTATATGATTTAACTAAACAAGAAATTGTAAACGGACAAAAAGTAAACGAAATTGACGAACATCAACAACAACGGATTCAATTTTCACATAGGGATAAATATATTTATGTCCTAAAGTTATCTATTCTGAAGACCAGGTGTCCGGCGAATCGGCCTGAGACATTATATGTATAAATTCATTATTGCAATATATTTTAAGTATAACATATAAATAAGTCATCAAGAGGATCATTTCTAAAACGATATTTTGTTTTTTTTTTTCTTTGCTCAATTAAACCGATAATTTAAGCGTTTTTGTTTATTTTATGTGTTTGTATACTATTATCAAAAAGTAAGTTTTTGCGGTACACTACAAAAAAAAAGTAAAAAATATTCAGTTTTAATTTGATTTTTTTTATTTCTTATCTTACATAATGTGAACTGTACTGAACTAATTTAGGCGTGATTTACACTCGTAAAAGCTTGTAGTACACCCTAAAAACGGACCTCTTTCATTTTAAAAATGTATATAATTATTTTTTCAAAAGCTTTCATCATTGACTAGCTAGTCCACACGGACAAAGTTTCGGGTAAAAGTTAGTTTTTAAATAAAAAAAAATTGCAAAACTCTATAAAAAATACGAGTGAAATTGCCACTGATACATAGCTCCGCCGACCCTTGCCGACCCTTGCCCTGTGGACCCTTCAACGGAATCCTTTTGGTTTCCCTCTCCGCACTTTTAAACCGACTTTTTTTATTTACTTTCGGCGCGAACGTTAGACGCCTCGGGCACCACTTGGAGTTCCATGTTCTCTATTTGGGGGCGAATTCTCATACCTGTACCTTTTTATTATTTTCCCATTCTCCTGTTTCGTGGATTATTGAGTGGCTTACGGTTTCAGAGACAAGTTAATTTATAGTCGTAGTAGGTAGATCAATTAAACTGTATCTCTACTATATATGTATGTCTAGTATATAATATTATTAATTTAGTTGTTTAATAACAATTGAAATAAAAAACTTCTATGTAATGTAATCTCTGTAAAGAGATTTTATTTTATTAATAAATTGAACTTATAATAAAATAATTTATACAATTTTAAAATCCAAATAAAATATATTTAGTCATAAAGAGAAATAACGTAAAAAGCTTGATTTATCTTAATTTCATTTACAATATTTATCTTATAGACTGCAAATTTTTTTTAAGTATTTTAAAATGGTACATCAGTCATATAAGATAATTATAAAGGATGTTCTTATTTAGATATCCCCTTTAGAAAAACTTGGAACGGAACAAGCTTTGTAATTTAATAAAGATTTGATTCGCGTTTTGGAAAAATGACGTGTATAAATGAATTGTGATCATTGTTTGTATTGAAATTATTGCCTTTTATGATGACCACGTTGACCAATTTGTTTCTTATGTTGTAGATTTTATTGTGTTATGAATTACACATTTATGACCGATATTGAAAAAAATTCTTTAAGATTCAAGGATTCCCTGTGCTGTGGGAAATTAGGCTCTTCCCTTCGTAAATAATACAATGTTATAACATATATTATATATCGAAACTGGATTCATCCAGATAGTGCAGATGAAACTTTTCTTTTAGGCGAGTTATGTGATAGGTTAACAATGCATGAATATTTCTGGTTTGTATTGTTTTTTAATACATTTATTTGTTAATATATAAATCATATTAATTTACATTTCAATGGATTAAATGGCTGACCGCTCAAGGTCAACTCTAATGAAATACAAAACATTGTACAATTCTAAGCAAATAATAACATATGTATATATTTACATGTTTAAAAAAATATTTTTTGTTTTAAGCCCTTCTATTATTTGTTATTAATGGAGTCAGGCGTTACTTTACGGAAACCCATCAATACGTGGACAGTCATTATTTGTCCAAAAATATAAAATCTCTAATACAAATGAAAATATATGTTAAACATTTAAATCAAAACAAAATTCCGATGCGTACAGTTTGACGTAAAAGGTAATCTCGAATTGATATTAAGCCTTGCATGTCTCCAGTCCAGTTCCTCATCCAAAATCGATAGCGGGCCCCGAGGGGGGGCCCCCTGTTGTTATAGTGGAGGTCGGTCGCTCCTAATTCGTACCCCCACACGTATGCCGATCTTTGTCGTCTGCAACTACGAAGCTGGCAGGTGTTGAGCAAGGAAAAGCAAGGATATGGCATGTGTGTACTGCGAATTCTATATGTAATGAATGTGGTTTTTCTCTATTTTAATATTTACTAAAGTGCTTTGATGATTGTGGTATGTTCACTTTAAGAAATATCTGTTTTTATTTTTTAAACACTTTTTTATTTTTTACACACAAATAAATACATACCTAACTTTCACACATATACATATAGGTGTGTGTACATAATTACCGTTTTCACCATAACTAACAAACAAATATATGTTTGTGTGTATGTGTGTTGTTTGCGTACATACATATTTAAAATTCATCAATCAGCAAGTGCTGTTTGATAAACAGATTATGAAGTTTTCGGATGAAATTTGAAAACTGAAAATTTAAGTAGTTTTATAATACTTAACATTGCAACATAATTTTTAAAGATTGCGTATCTTATCGTAAGCTTATTACAAAATGTAATTTGGATGTTATTATATAATTCTAAATTTAAAAAATGATAAAGTAGGACGTCAAACTTAACTCGACGCAGTAAATATAAAATTGAAATAACTATAAAGTTAATTTCTTATTCTTTTTTTATCTTTATTTTTTATACAGGCTATAGATGGAGCTTCTACATTTATAGAGGAACAGAGAGTAACCCATTAAGCTTGTCCGAGACGGATTGAGGGCGCACCCAAACTCAAAATGAATACCAGGCCACATACATATATTTGTCCCGATAAAACAAAACCATTGACTTCAAAATCGGTAACTTCGCCAATGAGCCAAGTAGATTGCTTTCTCTGTCGAAATTTATTAATAAATAATAAACTATATTGGTTATGGAATTTTATTTAAAGACCAGCCAGGTCAGCTTATAGAATTATACAATGCTAATACAATGGAAAATCTTATCGGAATATGATCTATTTTTCATAAAAATCATAAATATTAATTATCTGTAACACTCAATTGGTTACGATCAGGTTAATGATCTGTATATCGTGTATTCCTATCCTCCATAGGATGTGAAACATATCCTAACAGCACAAGCATTATTTCATTATGTTAATATATTGAATGACAATTGTAGTATACACTCAAATATTTATTCTTTTTTTTAAATGCATGTCATCGGTCTAATTGTTACAATTCGTAACTACGAACAAGTTTCTTTTTTTTTCATTTTATTATTTTAAAGCCATGACTGATAACCTTAAAACTATTCCGATAAAATACTTCGTATTTACCTCAAAAAATACCTCTTTTTATAATTAAGTTAAGAATGGTTGTATAAATACTTTTTTTATAGTATAGTAGGCAAACGAGCATGCGAGCCACCTGGTGGTAAGCGATTACCACCGCCCATAAACAATAGCGATCTTTTCTTGAATACCCCCATGTCAAACTTTCTTAAACTATGAAAGAAAAATTTTTTTTTAATGTTCCTGTAAAATTTACTCATATGGATTTAAACATCTTGATAATTAGACTGACGGTATGTATTTAAATATTTTATATCTGACCAATTGGCGGCACCCAGGGAGTCAATGGTCGCGGGTTCGATCCCCGCATTGGAATAAACGAATGGACTATAGATATTTATTTCGAGTATGGTAACCCCACTAGTCTACATTGTCTACAGTCGTTTCCTCCAGAAGTGGGGAGGCCCGTGCTCAGCAGAAGGACATATATGGGCTGTGAAAAAAAAATATTTCAATATATTTTTACTATATGAAATTGCTATGAATTTTTATGGCTTATAATATTAACTTGTGTGTGTATTAATAAAGGTACGTAATATAAGCAGATGGTAAATTTGTAATCAAATAAGTCGGTTTCATATATCTACAATCGGGTGTAATAAAATCGTCTATACAATATTAAAGCCGGCGTAAGGCCGAGACCGCTCCTAGCTCCGGTCGGGTAGCATTCGAAACTACGACCTCAAAAACTTATTACAATCCGCCCTACCCACCTCATTATCTCTAGCCATAGTTTGGAATCGATACTAGCACACAGACACGCACTATCAAAACACAAACCCACACAGACGCATCTAAAAGTCTACGCTTACTCGTAACCAGCGCGTCAACTTAAAACTTAATTATAATTAATTAATTCCAATTGGTCGCCGTTCCTTTCACTCCATTCGAATCTTGGATATGTCCGTCTCCGTCTAACATAGAGGGTAGGAACGCTGTATTGTGTTTTCAAAGACCTTTTATCGCGGAGGCATTTCACGAAGTGGAGCGTTCGCCGGTTCGATTCCTTTCGAATTTTATTAGCACTTAGGTTTTAATTGGAGCTCTATTGATTGAGGTTTCGCTGAATATTATACTACGGGCCTATTCAGTACACGTGTTAGGGTTACTAGGAGTTCAGAAAGTTCAGAAGTTGAAGCAATGGTATTAATTGTTGTCCACAAATTTATATTTACGTTTTATTTACATATTTGTTGATTGTTAAAAATTACTAAAAACCATACCAAAAAAATGCAAATGTTATTGTAAAAAACAAGTTTTTAATAACATTTGCATTCTTTGGAGGTCTTTTAAATATTACTTGTGTCTTAAACTAAGTTTCGGATACAATTCTTACCTTTTACAGAAGAACTAAAGTTCTCGTAGAATTATAAATGGTGAAAGAGGAAAAAAATGTATTATAATACAAAAGTATATTTAGTCATTAGATTTTTTCTCTAGATCTATGAGTTGCTTATTTTGAATAAATAAAATAATAATTGTATCAAACAGATATTATTGATTACGATTATAATTAATAAATTAATTAAAATACATGATTAATGATATAAATATATTAATAAAGGAATTGAACCACATTCTCTTTTAAAAATAATGGGATACATAGCTTGCCTTAAGTAAAAATCATTTTCAATGATATATTAAAATTTAATGTAAATTGAAAAGACGAATATGTTCGCTTTCTTATCCAAAAGTCTTGGGATCATTTTTCATATCAGGATCAATATTTAAACAATGTAATATACACACATATATATATATATATATATATATATATATATATATATATATATATATATATATATATATATATATATATATATATATATATATATATATATATATATATATATATATATATATATATATATATATATATATATATATATATATATATATATGTACAAATATAATATTTATTGCAAGTTTAGATAATTTTACATATTAATAATCGCTCGCTACATATTAATAATTCAATTCAATAAATGATAAACAACAAAAAATTACTCTTGTGTAGTGGGCTTGTGTTGGAACTAGGGATGAGCCTATATTTCAGGCTACACACCTTCCACCCCTTATATTTATTATATGATACCTCGTACTGTTGTTAAACAGTGTTCATATTATTGAAATAAATAAAAAACAAAAAAACCTAGAGTGGAGCTAGTGTTTTGTTTATTATTAAATACAAAATGTATTGTTTTAGCGATGGATAATTTGATTATAATCATTGGTAGATCGAACAGTAACGGGTATCAATGAGGATACAACAACTGAAGGGTTCACCCCCTCCACGCTATTTCCCGCAGATTTCACCCCCAAGAAGGGGTTACCCACCCCTCATTACCATATTTCATTTACTCAACGAAATTATGCTAATTACTTATATTGCTTTGTGTAAAAAGGAAATTTATAAGGATTAAACTTACACTCCCCAGCCGCTCTGAGCCGGCTTGTACCAGACATAACTAGTTCGAGCAAGTTCATCAAATGAATTATTTAGGAGATGAGTCTTGTAAAAATCAAGCCTTTGGAGGGCGCGCGCGATCTGCGAGCCTTTCGATTATGATCGTTCGCAATTAAAATTCAAATTGGGGAATTTTTAATTTTGTTATTGATGACCCTCTTTCGCGGTCCGATTGATTCAGCCGATGTTAAAAAGTTTTTAAGGGAACTCGAGGCAATGATTCTCAGAAGCAAATCGCTTATTTATAATTAAGAAAGTCCTCAACGATATAATTACACGTCGCTGATCGTTATAACATTAAAATATGAAACTAATTTCTTCTTGATTTAAAATTTATTATTTGGTAAAAGTTCAATATTTGTTACTTCTTATTTCAAAGATCCTCCAACATCTGAGTACTGTAGCGTGCCCGCCGTACTTCTTCATGCCACGGATCTTTAGGGGGTTATTATCTTACTCAAATAAAATTCTTCAAAACAATATTAATTTATTCTTGTTTCATTATATATTTAAATCATTTAAATATTAATTCTTTATTATATTTTATTAACACTTTTCAATTTACATTTTATATATGTGCCGGGCGGGTGAAATGTCTATTCAAAAGACGTCAATCTAACTAATATTTTGTTTTAATAAAAAACAATTTATTTCAAACTTTAAATAACGAATTTAAAAAGAAATAATACAAAAAGTGTTATTACATTAGTGATACGGTTATTAATGTATCACTACGGTAGCTACTGTGTGCAGTTCATAAAAAACAGACTCACTCTAGAAACGCCTTTTAAGTATACTTTCTACTCTGCTTCCCTCAATGAGCATGGAGAACCGGAATCCTAATCCCTATCTTATTCCATCATGTCCCCTCTCCTTATCCTTATTTCTCCTTTTCTCCCATTATTCTACGTTTGTATTAAAGGCAGACAAAAGCATCTACAGTGCCATTAGTTCGCTTGACCTTGTATTTGTCAATTAATAGTCTTGATTATATACCAAAAACAAAATTACACATTCTTCAATAATATAATTACACGTCGTCATAAAATTCTTCAACGTACAACAACGTTCTTCATTCTGTAATGTATATGATGTTTCAGATGGGCTGTGTTGATAGCTTTTCTTCAATTTACAATCTAGCTCGTTTTCTTTTGTTAAATGCTAATTATGCGATATTCATTCAATTTTATACAATTTCTTTAGGACAAATAGAATAGAAAGAAGTAATATCGTAGGAATAAAACATATTAGCAGTGAATAGAAAATGATGTATTTTGATTTTATACACCATTTGAATCAGAAAAAAACTACGTTGAATAATGGTCTCAGTCGTTGTTCATTTTTTTAATTCTTTTAAAAAACGAACAAGATCATTCGACGCATTTTTTTCTGATTCAAATGGTGTATAAAATCAAAATACGTCATTTTCTACTCACTGCAAATACGTGTTGTGTCGTCGATATGTATATATGTGTATTTGGTTCGATTACTATCGATTATTAATGGAGTCAGGCGTTACTTTGCGGAAATCCATCATTATATGGACCGTTAAAAGTTTTACTTTGCTAAGATCCGCGACAAGCAAAACAATAACAGAAAAAAAAACAACAACCGAAAAGTCTTTTCGGTTGTCTTCCGTAGAGTCTACTATACCTGAAGATGCCTCGTGTTGGGGCGAAACACGTGTCGTTTACAAGATGGAAAAGTGGTAGTGTGTGTTTGGTGTTGTGTATAATGGTTGGTGGGTGGAGAATTGATGGCCGATTTTCGGTAAGTTTTATGGTTTAAGTTCCAAATAAATTCACTTAATCCAACAGAAAAACACACATTATTAATTTTCTGTTATTGTTTTGCTTGTCGCGGATCTTAGCTAAGTTAAACTTTTAACTGTCCATATCTATTACTATCGTATAAAAACTCGAATGTTCGTTTGTGTTCTGTTTAATGTAAGAAATATTAATAAACATTTTTATCTTTCATCTATAAGTCAAAATTGTTATATTGCACTACCGATATAAGGCAACGAGCATAAACAATAGAACTGTAAAATAACAGTATTAATCTACACAAAGAAATGTAATTAAATCTTGCAAAATTAATGAGGATCCAGTAGATGGTTATTGTTATGTCGGCACACAAAGTATAGCGTTCGAATTGAATTATAGCAATGAAATACCCCGTTGCTTTGGGCAAAGAGAGTGCCCCCGGCCGCTAGTTTCGCAACTTATCCCGGCTAAGGCGAGTCCTTATTTAAATGTAAATTAGGTTCATTTCACGAAATTAATGTCGTAGAGACCCTCCCCCAGTTTGCGGTGACCATATCTTTGTATGTTTGTAGACTGGTCCATTTTTAGCCAGATAATATTGTTTTACTGTATTATACTAACAGACTATTATTATAACGCTGTCGCCATTTTGTCCGAATTTTAATCGTACTAAGCCAAAATAGATTAGAAAGAATTAAAAAAATGGTTTTGCTGATTAGTTCAAAATACATGTAATCACAATTTGCGAAAATCTAAAAACATAAAAAAGTTAAAGAACTTTATGTTCGAAGTTATCTTAACATTATCAGAATCATAGTAGGCGTGACGTACTAAAAAGGCGTACACTCTACGTTAGTTTTGATTGTTACACAAGACTGGTTTTAATTTCTACTTCGCCGACACAAACGACGCAATGTATGTATGCCTTGGCTTTCGATACGAGAACCAACCACTGTTCACGATGTAGCCTTTCGTCAATTGCGTGCCCGAGGCTCTCTCAGGTCAGCGATCAGTGCATCTCTTTAGAGACACCGAGGTCGACCGACTAGACAATATACCCACGTATGCCATATTAGCCGCACTATCCTCTCCTATTGTCTCAAGTGCTCAAGTCGGTGAAGTGCGAAGCTTTGTCTCTTTAATTTTGTTGCCATTGGTGATAAACTCTTCGATTTCGGCATTCTGTAGGACTCTCTAGCTTCCATCCGGTCTCCATTTTGGGCCGAGGATTTTTCTTTCGGCACTTAGTAGCCTGTTCTCCTCCTTAAGAGTCAGCGTCCATGCTTCACAGCCGTATATTAAGAATAGTCTGATGACAGTCTCATAAATACGGTGATCCGTACTATGATTAGTATGTATGCTATTGAAGCCTGGATGTCAATATTTTGTACATAGCTTTGGTTTTCAGCATAGCTTCGGTTTTATGTGTCCTCGACATCTAGCAAAATAAACCAATTAGGTGGAATTACTTAAAATCAACTGATTTACTTCTTGTTAAATTACGTATATATTGTCGCACCAAGAATATATTGTCCTACATTTTCTAAAAACGTATGTCACCCTCCAGACGGAGTAATGGCTGCTCTATGATTATATGGACAGACGAGTCATTACTGGTGTGTAAGTGTTGTTGCGAATTGCTAATGTTTTGCTCCGAGAGTTTTACACGCGACAATTAATTGGTGCCGCTCAAGGCCCAGCGTTGGCGTTGTGGCCAACTTGACTGTTTGTTACGTTTATAACAGTTCACTAGTTATGAGGAGGAACTCATTTGCGAAACGTGTGAGGACATGCTTGTAGTTTGCTAAGCTTGTTTGTTTGTTAAATAACCTTCCGCTATTGCGATGTTTTTTTCTTTTATAGAAGAAATCGGCAAACGAGAGATCGACCTGCTTAATAATAAGTACTCACCACTACATCTGCTAAGAGCGCTGCAGATGCATTGCCTACATTAGGGTAAAATTGTTAATAATGAAAGAGGAAGAAGATAGATGTAATGGGTGGGGAAGCACGAAGTAAACAAAGAAGCTATGAGTTAAATAGAATTTAAAAAAAAGTTTAATAACGCTTTACACCCATAACCCTACACTAGGAGTTGTGTTGCGAATACCATTAAAACATGAATATCCAAAAACTATACCAAATAATTATCCTGAAGCAGAAATCGAACTAAGAACCCTTGTTATAAAATCGCATACTTCACTGCACCAATAGGGTCGTTGTACGCGATATACTTCTTCCTTAATAGCATACAAGGGCATTTTTTTTTACTATTTGGCTTCAAAGAACTATTTCACAATTTATCCTCAGTATTTCCTGCACTGAAGTGGAGTCGCGACCTAATTTTATCACTGGTAGTGTACGACGCTCCTCCACTAGATGGAGTGATGATCTACTTTTTTTTTTTTTTTTTTTTATGGGATAGGAGGGCAAACGAGCAAGCGTGTCGCCTGATGGAAAGCAATCAACGCCGCCCACGGGCAACCACGACACCGCAGGAGTCGCGGAAGCGTTGCCGGCCTTTTAGGTATGTATAGGCTTGTTTTTTGAAGGTTCCAATGTCGTAACGGTTCGGAAAGACCGCCGAGGGTAACTAATTCCACAAACTGGTGGTGCGTGGAAAGAAGTTACGAGCGAAACGCACCGTAGTAGATCGCCACTCATCCAGGTGGTGGGGATGAAATTTTTCTTTACGGCGAGTTGTGCGGTTGTGGAATTCCGCGGCGGGAATTATTCCAAACAATTCCTCAGAGCACTCCCCATGATAAAGGCAAGATCTACGCACGATGGCAAGCAAAACATATGTAATGTGGATGTGTATAGCCAAATATTGGGTTAGGTGGCGCACTGTAGCATTGGACAACCGGAGGCTTTTGAAAATGATCCCTACACTCATTTTGATTAATTACACAATATATAAACAAAAACTTCCATCCGAATTTTTAATATTTTACCAGATATATTATGGTATTCTATTTATCAAATAAATAGAAAAAGGAGTAGTAATAGAAAGCAAAAGATGGTCAAATGATAGTGTTGAAACTGCAGGAAAAACTGAATAATATTAGCCGTAGACAGAAAGAACTGTTTAAAGATGGAGGACGCTTTTACCCAAAAGGAACAACAGGAGGTAAGAAAGAAATCTAGCAAGACCTAAAAAGTGTGGTTAAAAAAAGAAATCTAGCAACAATAATAATTAAAAAAATAATTATTAAGAAATAATCAAATAAACTATTTCCTTTTTTCCACTACAGACGAACTCATCGGTAATCTTAGTAGTGAATAAAACTATCAAAAACTTTTCATCTTCAGACCAAAAGTTCAAAAAAAGCCTTAAAGGTAATAATAAAGAATAAACATTTGTCACCTCCTCGTGGTGGAATTTGTGTGAATTTCTTTTAGGAAATAACACATTTTGTTGGGCGGCAACTTGTTGCTTGCAGCATTGACGTGGATACGTGAAAATTTCCCCAACAGCCCGCCTCCCGGCAAGCTTGCTGCACTGTAATGCGGTGTCAATGTTTGTTCAATTTAAATTCTCCCACTTTAACCTCATTAAACTGATTTCATTTTATTTAATTCGATCAGATGGACTCCCATACTGCTTTACACGTACATACATACATATATATGTTGTTCATCGCCTATATCTGTGTATATTTCGACGACAACAGTTGGAATTAGAATGAACCTCACCCGACTGAATTTCGGTATTTATATACAAAATCAAAAAGGCGAACAAAGACAATAAACAACAAATATTTTTGAGATATGCTCCCACGTTGGAGAAACAATATCATTTTTTAAAAACAAATTGAATTACTGCAAAATAATTATCAAAATACATCACAATATTCAAAATAGATAATTATATGAATTTTACATTTAATTTTAAATAATTTATTTTACACAAATTACAATTATTTTATGTATTGACCAACATTATTCTTACATCATCTGCCAACAAATGGCACCACAATTTATATAAAATTAAATTTCGTCTGTTGCATAAAATAAATAAATAATAATATTAATTCTAATTGCGGATTGACAAGAGTTGAGAGATGCAGAGTAGGCATAAAAACATGTACGCCATACAGACAAACACAATGGGGATAGTCATGGTAGTAAGATTGAACCAACTCTACCATTGGGGGAATTATCAGGAGGCCAATTTCTTTCAACATCCTTCAGTTGCTTCTTCCCCTCCAAATACTTTTTTCTGTACCACATTATTAGGTTACGTCCATAATCGGTGCTGATTATTTAATATATGCTGGCTCACTTGTACGGTTGCCTATATATTCCATAAAAAAGTAATACTTCATCCAGTCCTCTAAACACGCACACCCCATAAATAGACACAACACAAATATAAAAATAACATGACCAAGCACATACCAAATTAATTATTGGATTATAAAGCGTTACTATTTTAATATAATTATATTTTTAGTATAGCCCCAAAACAATATTGTAAAGTATTTAACCAAAATTTCTCATGGTGTCAATTTCTAGGGGTTTTTCTAAGATTTAGTATATAAATAGTATCAACAAACGATTTGTCTCAGTAGGTGATGCTAACTGTACCTTGATAATAAATACCACCACAGGAATGTCGTAACTATAATATAATATTTCAGTTCAGAGATATGAAACAGAATTTGCATTACATAAAATATGAGTATAGTATAGTCTCGGTATCTCACCGATTCGACACGACTTTATTAAAACCAGGTAACTAACAATATTTCTAGTATTGTAAATATCCACGGGCGATGGTGATTGCCTTCAATAAAGAGATACGCTTGCTCGTTTGCCTTCCAGTCTTTTAAAATACAGTGCCTCTGGTAATGCAAATATCTAAACGGGCTTTGATTGCTTTTTATCATATGACTCTCTTATTCTTTTAAAAAAACGCATTAGCTACCAGAGTACCACCTTTTCGAGAGTAAAACATCAATTGTGGCTCCTCATATAGAATATTTCAGTTTTAGATGTATCAATATCAATCAATGTCAGCCCGCGGCAGTCCACTGCTGGACATAGGCCTCACCCAAAGCGCGCCACCCAGCCCGATCTTCGGCTACACACATACAGTCTCTGCCAGCCGCCTTGTGCAGATCGTCGCTCTATCTAGATTTATGTACACAATGGAACCAACTACACGTATTTGTTATTTTCCATTGTTCCTCGTTTGATTACAAAACTGAACAGAACAAAAGTACAGTTGTTTCGGTAAATCCCCGTAACCAACGGAAATATAATCATTAATCGAGAAATTACGGGCGCGATCACTTTGCGAGCGGGCGATACGAACAGAAAGCAAAAGGGTTAGACCACCCCACCGTTGTGGGCACGTAATTACGCACACACACGCAAAACGACATTAACACAGCGATAGAACAAGGCAACTACTTAGCATTTTCAAATTAAATACACTAATCACTTGTATAAACGCACCGTGTACAGATAGGTCGGTAGGATCGATATTGTCTATGTGTGTATGGTGATTATAATGAAGGGTAGAAGGGTGAAATTAAGTGGCTCTATTCGTGCACCCCTCGCCGATACTTGCTGTATGTTGATGCTTTCACTTCATAGGTTATAACCAATAATTTCGCTTCCTATTTAACACGCGGCCCATAATTGCTTGCCGTGAAAGAACGACCAAAAGATCTACCAGGTATATAAAAAACCTGGTTAATACTAATTTATAACTTAAAACTTAATACAACGAACCTTGTTAATACTAATTAAATTAAGTAATTATAATAATTAAATACTAATTAAAGTAATCACTCCTATGTAGGTTATTTGATTTTACAATAATACAATGTGTCTTAAAGAAATAAATATAATAAGAAATAAAATTAAACATTTCATAACTAATATTAAACGACTAAAAATAAAAAATCAAACGTGTGTTCTGCAGAATACAAAAGTGTGTAACGTGTATTCTGCAGAATACAAAAGTATTTTTACACTTTATAGTTGTTACTTCTAACGACTAGTTACCTACTAGATATTAAAAAATAAAAATATTAAATTGTTTAACACACAAAATAATACAAGTATAATCTCTAGGTATAATCATATTCTATGTGGACAGTCAGAATTTTTACATAGGTAAGATCTGCGACACGCAAACAAAAATAGAAAAATAATAATGTGTGTGTTTTTAATGGAAGAAGTGGATTTAAGGGGAACTTAAACTAAATCTTATGGAAAAAAAGGGTCGTCAGCAAATCTCCACTTCACAACCACTATTAACAACATAAGCATCAAACACACAACACATATATTTCTATCATATATGTCATATATATTTTTTTTATATATATTCACGCCTATCCCCCGCAGGGGTTGGCAGAGACCACAGAGTTCCATCCGCTGCCATTCATCGCAGCGAAACGGCTCGTCATTGGTCGCTTTTCGCCCTCGTGAGAATCAGGACGTGACGGGTGGCGAACCACCACGTCGCCGTCATTTTTCGACAAATTAGGTATATTAAATTCGTCTTAGTGAATCCCACGAGCCGCAAGGGAGGATGGAGGTCAGCCCCAGCAGAGCCCTGCATGCTAAGGTAAGGCACCATAGTCCCCGGAGGAGCCCGACCCCGGGACGATCGGGACGATCTGTCATAAACATGTCTCAAATTACTTTTATTCAACAGAAAAAAGTGTATTTCGGTAGCATTTTTATTCTAGAGATATAAAGATAACTTCGAAGGAGACGCAATTAACAAGGGGACGCGGTAATTTCGCTTATTTATTATATTAGTAGCACATAAATAATTGTGGTAACCCTACCAAACACATCTTTACACTTTTTTTGAGGCGGGCTAACGATTTACTGTTTAGCCATTACACTTTCTAACTCGAACTTTTTTCACAGCCCATATATGTCCCACTGCTTGCTTGGGTTCTCTTATTTCTGGAGAAATAAACATTAACCCACCACGCTTGTCCAAAGTGTATTAGCGGAACACCAAGACTATGAATATGTATGTATGACCTGCAGGTCATACATATATTTATTACTTCCCAACTGAGCCAATTTGGTCTTCATATACTACTTTATTTACACATTAACCTATCACTCTTGTCCAAGGTGGATTAGCGGAACACCATGGCTATGAATATGTATGTATGACCTGTAGGTCATACATATATTTATTATTTTATCACTGAGCCAATTTAGTCTTCATTATTTAAGTTACACCTAAATTCTTATAGTAACAAATGAAAAATAATTTATCCTATGTATTATAAGATAAATCAAAGTCGCCTAGTCGCGGTCTATGGAGAGCCATGCTCAAAATTTCTCTTACGGATAGAATTCGGAACAAAGAAAGTCGCTAGAGAACCAGAGCCACCGACATAGCTCTTCAAGTTAGCAGACGTGTAGCCGAAGATCAGTGCTGACCGCAATAAGCTGTTGGTGATGTATTATATTATAAATTAATTTATTTCTCACCTATCACCAAGGCGAAAAACATGTGTAAAATACCATAAAGTTATGTCTTTTTATATTTTCATTTGAAATAATTGTATATATATTTGTCGTTACCGTAGTTGTTCGCAGAATGAATTACACAGATCAGTTTGAATATAAAGTGAGTCCAGTTTGTCATGTGGTCTCAATAAGAAATTAAACGAGTCGATAGTGTCATTCTATGCGTAATTCAGGAGTAAAAGGCTTATTTTCATTGAATAACGATCCATTTATGTCAATTACCATAGCTTCAATGCATAATGTGACATAATAGTGCTCATGCCTTAACTCGAATTGTAAAGAAAAACGCAATATGTTTGGGTAATGTAAAGTCACCAGAGATATTTACATCTCATTATGAGCCATGTGCTGAATTGATGCTCATATTAATTTATCTTCTCAAATTTGGTTAATAAGTGATCATAAAATAAATTTTTATTTCTTACCAGTTACCACTATCCTTACGAAGTAATATTGATGTTAATTATAGGTATAAATAAATTAACTATCACATTGATATTAATTTTATAGTCCATTCATATAACATTTAAAACAGGTATGATTAAAAGGAAATAAGAAATTGATAATAAATTACTAACTCTGTTCCATGTAGGGTTTGCAACATATTAATCCCGCGGGATTGGATGAGCTGCGGTCATCCAATCCCGCGGGATTAATATGTGCGATTTTGCAATCCCGCGCGGGATCACGCTGGATCCTCCATCTTTGAAATTATAAGTAATTAAGGATCTGTTTTCTTAAATTCATCTTTAAATGTTTGGCATAGTTTAAGAGTTTTATTTAATTTTACCCTCATTCCTAACAACAGTTTTATATTTTTAAATCAGTTTTATTCATATAATGACTAATAATTAAATCACAACTTTCTATTAGATAGAGTTACTCGCGATTTACGCGAAAGTTTAAGCGCCAATTTTTTTAATTTGCGGGATTCGCGGATCCTCGCTCTGAAGGTTCGGGATACAGCGGATTAATAAAAGCAGCGGGAATGCGTAATCTCGTTTTGCGAGATCTGGATGAGTGACGATCAATTACGGTATGCTTCTTCCGAAATTTCTTTCCGTGCATTACCACCCTGTGGAACCAGCTACCTTAAGCGGGAATTCCGAATCGACACGACATTGGCACCTTCAATAAACAAGATTATACATATCTTAAAGGCCGGCAACGCTTCAGTGATTCCTGTGGTGTCGCGGATATCCACGGGCGGCGTTGATTGCTATTCATTAGACGACACGCTTATTTTTTGCCCTCCTATAACATAAACAAAATATATGAAGCTGTCATATTATTTATCGTGTACCACATTTTATTTTAATCATTATTCTTTTTACTACTTCGGGCTCTAATTAAGAGGTGCATTGCTCTGTGATTTATATAAAATATGAGAATAACGTAGGGTTGTGCGTACAAAAAAGTGCTCGCGTTGGTTCGGAGCGATCGATTAATTAGTGTTATTACATACCGTACACCGATCCATCTGTCGTAATTAGCCCCCGATCCCTTTCCCGGCAAAAATAATGACGCACCCTAAAACACTTTCCACTTTTTTTTTTCACTTTTAATCCAATTTGCCGAGGATTATGTTGGTAATTATATTTTTCCGATTGCCGCTCGCGGCTGTGGAAATTCGTTCGCTTGATTGCGAACCGAAAAATCCGTACGCCGTTGATTAGGCTTTTTAAACGTGATTGTGTGCGCGCTGTAATGTATGAGGTTAGTTGACTGTGCATGTATGTGTACGTGGAACAGGCATTTAAAATGCTTTTACATCGGGTTCGTTATAAATGCCTTTTATCGCCATATTTATACCGTAAGTAGAGTAACGCATAGCTATTCTATTGTATTCGTATTGTATTAAATGCTGCCAATGGAAATACAAATACAAAAATATTATTTTTTTTAAATATATATTTTAATTAATAATTATAATAGACATTTCAAGGTTATACATATCATCATCATCAACAGCTCGCGGCAATTCATCGCTGGACATAGCCCTTTCCCAAGAACTTTAGCGATCGGCTTCACACATCCAGTTTTTATCATCCGCCCTGCGCAAACCGTCTCACCATGTAACCGGGAGGCGTTTCACACTATATTTACCGAGATGCGGTCTCCACTCCAGCGCTCGCCTATCCCAGTGTTTGTCGGATCTTCGACATGAGCATTATATATACATACATATATTTATTTTTTAAAACAACCCATTATGTCCCACTGCTGAGTACGAGCCTCTCCATTTCCAGAGGAACGGACGTTACCCACCACGCTCGTCCAATGCGGATTGGCGGAGTTACCAGACTGGGAATAAATATTTGTAATCCATACATATATATATTCTGATGTGGCGATCGAACCCGCGACCATTGACTTTGTGGGCGGAGGGCCCCGCCACTGAGCCAATTGGTCGTCTACATACATACATATAAGCAGTACATATTCTTTTAACAGAGTTATATTTATATAACAATAAATTAAAGCACGAGAAAAAGTTGTGTGTTACAACGGGAATATAAATGATATTTTATGAATCCAAAATATCTCCATATATACAAGTTTTGAAATAACCAAGCCTGATCGCGAATTCGCAGTTTCCTCGAAAAATTTGTTTTAATTAAACTTCTCGATCCTTATTAAAATTAATAGACGTTTTCATTATTAATACATATTTTTCGTGGTATATGTCCATTTATTTAGTATAAATACTATATCAGTAAATCATTATTAACTACAATAGTGGAAAAATGGCGGGAATGGGCCAACTTGACTGGGAGTAGAGATTATAGGCATTAAGTGGTACCTGGTGGTAGGGAGAATACAGAGATCCGGAGGACCAGGTTATTTCCCCCTTTACTTCCTTCTTCACCTATTATTCAAATCCGTACCCTAAGGTATTTAAGTCCATTGGCGGCGATGATTACTTGATAACAGTTGACCCGCTTGCTCTTTTTAATTAGGTCTCTTATCAATTAACATTAAGTTACCTGCCAGTCTTATTTACTTTTAACTTAAATAAAAAAAGATGACTTGCATTAAACCGTTTTTAATAAAAACGTAAACCAGTTTACAAGCTAACAGCAAGACGTAAATAACTCACGACACAAATGCACCTGAAGGAGCCGCAACAAAGTACATTTGAGATATTTTAATACTTCATTTAGTCACCGATCAAGTGATAAATTCTTAATACTTCTGCTCATTCCAGGTATTACCCGACAAATTGTAAAGTAGCATTCTGTTTCAAGCGTTAGTATCGGTGCGAGGTCTAAATAGGAACGATCGGTTAACTGTCGTTAATAGCGAGTTATTGTCATTAACGCCACTGTGGTAGGGAGCGGGCGATAGCTCGCACCTCCAAATTAAGACATGTTCGCATTGTCTCCCGTCATTTCTGTTATATTTTAAATAATATAATAATATATTTGTCATCAAACTTTATTTTTAAACAAAATTGTAGTCTATATTGGTAAATATAAGATTATTTTTCCTATATATGATTTGTTCATATGGTTTTATATATAATTCTCATAAAATGTTGTACAAGAGACGTGTTATAATTACTTAATAATATCTTCCAAATAATCCAGAGAACCCGTTCCTAAATGTATTGACGCTGTCCTCTATCAAATGACAACAAAACAATCTACTATTACGAAAATTGCTAATGCGCTACATTAGCGTTATTGTAACGCATTAGCCATCCCATCAGGGAATCTCACGCGGAAGCCGTCTTTATACTAAACTCTCATTGCATTTGGTCCTAAAGCTGTAGGTTTATAATGCTTGGCAATATATTTTTAACAAAGTAAGATTTTCAAACATGCCCTTATTTATATGACATCCGCTACAGATGTCTTGGTGAAAGTAATAATTCGCCAATATGTCAATTCATAGTGTGATTATTGTTTTCAAACTTTATAGTGCATAAAATGCCTCTACTACAGTATTGACTTATATACAATTAATGGTCTACTTAGATTAACCGCATGTTAATTAAACTAATATAACTAAACGAGTACTATCGAGAACTGACATATAAATATGTAAGATTTACGACTTTATTCTCTTGTAAAACGCGACGTATCGTGTCGTATATGAGAATGGAGCAAGTGACAAGTACGCGGGCTGACTAGGCGATCTCGCCCGCATGCTTACGACCATTAAGTGTTCGTCTAATGAGAAACCGTGACGCATACACACATTAAAACAATGTTTATTCATTTTATAGCTAGATCTCGTACAATTGCGTAGATTTGTTATTTTGAGTCCGGCATGCAGTAACCACTAATTGTAGCACAAGGGCAAAAAAGAGAGAAGAAAAGAGAGCCTGAGATAAAGTCTTCAACTCCTGACTGTACTCTCTTACGATATTGAAATGAGGACACTAACAGTCCGTCGTTCAGTTCAGGTTTAATTCAAAGTCGATCATAGAGGAATGTAGAGGACTATACTTTGAGTTTCTCTGGCGATCAAGTTTGGTTACCGCATCGGGATAAATATATCGATGGCCTATGCGTATTTATTTCTTTTGGGTGTCTGGACCACCACACAATTCACCTTGAAAAAACATAGTTTCGGGTTGTGTATATCGTAGTTAGAGAGGGGGGGGGGTTGATACAAAAAAGACTGCTTAATATAATTCTTTTAATTTCATTTCTCGCTTGTTATCCTTTTTGCATGTGTAATTTGAAATGTAAATGTATGCTAAAATTCAAAAAGTCTCATCGAAATGAATCTCATTTCAATGACTAACTTTTGATCGGTTAAGTAAAATGTAAAATATAATGTAAAACTAGTGTTTTGGTGTGTGTATATTTTCCGTTTCCTACGGTATAACCTACGGTCACACTAAAGCACTAATGCGTCTTCGCCGCGTTTGACATAATACACCAACATAATACACCAACCGTTGTACGTGTGAACGTTATCGCAACGGTGTGCGTGTACCCTAATTGCTTTTGTCATTAATAGACGCGAATACTTCTTAGTCGGTGTATTGTACAATTAGTAATAATGATGTATAATTAGACCCGAGCGATAATGTTTGTACTGGATCGGTGTCGTCTGTTTATGTGTGTGTGTAGGGTTATGTCGTTCTTTTTACATTTAGAATATAGCCATTATGATTTAATTATTGAGTATTATTATTGCTTCTATTTCTATTTGAACGTTATTAATCATTTTTTATTACCGATAGTGGTCTAAGCTTCGACCTTTGCTTAAAAGTAAGCTTGTTTGAAGATTCCAATGTCGTATTGAAAATACCGCTAAAGGTAGCTGGTTCCATAGATTGGTTGTGCGTGGAATGAAGGTTCTAATAACTTTAATAAGAACATGAAGGAAATGGAAGAAATTTAAAGATCGCTTCC
This sequence comes from Baronia brevicornis, assembly GCA_031353405.1. Classification (NCBI taxonomy): domain Eukaryota; kingdom Metazoa; phylum Arthropoda; class Insecta; order Lepidoptera; family Papilionidae; genus Baronia; species Baronia brevicornis. The sequence goes on along the minus strand of JASFAT010002429.1, from coordinate 521,885 downwards.
GTTTTCGTGTCCTTTTTATTTATTTTTCTCCCACATAATTCTATTTACAAATACGATTTCACACAACATTAATGTATTTATAATACAAAGATACGTAAAAGTTTGTTCACAATTACCGTTGGATGCATAATGTAAATGTATTGCATGTTTCTTTGTACATTATTTTAAAATATATGTTTTTTGTTTTATATTAAGAGAGAGACGTTGTAGGTAGATTAACAAATAAAGACTTACGCATTCCTACCTCCATCATATCATAAATATGTTATATAATAAATCAGTTTATACTTAGCTGTCTTAGCAGTATTTATTTAATAAACATAAAACACAACAATAACATATAATCATTTTAAATTTTATTTTTAAAATAATAAAATTGGGTCTTCAGCCGTCCAGCGTGTGTGTTCGATGAGTCGGCAAAGCATTCGTGACGCTTACAGCATTGTTGATGTCTATAGGTGGCAATGATCATTTACCAACAGGTGACTTATTACAGCTGTATATTTATTCTAGTGTTAATAAGGAATAGGTGAGCAAACAAACAAGCGTGTCGCTTAATGGAAAGCTACCAAAGCTGCCCATAGATATCCACCGCACCAAAATATTAAGGAAACGCTACCGACTTATTTTTTGAAGGTGCCGATGTCGTATCGATTCGGAAATACCGCTAAAGATAACTGGCTCCACAGGGTGGTGGTGCGTGGAAAGAAATAATAAGGATTGTCTAACTATCTGTCAATTGTTACAGCCTTGTCTATTTTGTAATAAGATGATGCGTACTTCCTAAGAATGTTGATAAATGTTGAATAAGTTAATTGATTCATACCATACTACATGTTCATCGTATTCCATTTAGAACAGAATAAAAAAAACATATACATAAGTTGTTCTATGGTCTGTAGACTAAAGCAATTGTATAGGGAGTGTGACCAGCTCCTACATAAAGGCATGTGCACACCGTACGCGGAACAATACAGGCAGGCAATGAAATATGCAGTGTCGCGACGTGATCATAATCGAGCCGTAATTAGCCGGTAATGCATGCGGCACGGCGAGGCTCAAGTCGATATAGCTCCGTTATAGCTCGTAGCTCACACTGGATGCCTATACTTACTCTATTGTTCTGCGAAGTTGGTACAGCGTAAAATGAGACTTAATAAATCATAAAACCGAATCATAAAGGTTACATAAAATTATTAACATTTGGATAGTATTATTATTCTATTTATTCTAAGAAAGATCATCATCATCAATGATAAAAGTCTACTACTCCATACATATTTTTTTCACAGCCAGTATATGTGTCACTGCTTGGCACAGACCTCCCTATTTCTGGGGGGAAAAAACATTAACCTATTACGCTTTTCCAAAGCGAATTAATATGACAGCCAGATTCAAAATAAATACTTGGACCTATATCTAAAATATATATATATATATATATATATATATATATATATATATATATATATATATATATATATATATATATATATATATATATATATATATATATATATATATATATATATATATATATATTCCGATGTAGAAATTGATTTCGCGACCATTGACTCCGAGAACGATAGTTTTGCCATTTAGTCGATTATATCATCAGTGGTAGTAAATTAACTCAGATATTAGCCATCCTCAGAGTTGAGGGGTGTTGACGTTATCCCCTCGCTCCATAGACAAAATGGGAATCGAAAAAAAAATGGTTTTAATTCTTCATCTACCGTAGATGGCAGCAGCGTCTATTTGAAAAATTGCTCTTATAGATGTCGCGTACGGCATCAACGTTAAGAAATAATTTGATCACAGTAATATATATAATAGATTATTAAACTAAATTATACATAAGAAAAATTGGTAAAAAAAACTTTTAAGTTAAACAGTTTTATTAACACACTAAAATAAAAACGTGGGGTGCATAAAAATCTGTATAATAATAATAATAATAATAATAATATATATTTATTGTTCATTGATAAGTTTACAATTTTTGTTTCCCCGTCCGCCGAACTAGGGCGAACCCTGTACTACGGCAGACGGTTCCCTTCTGTGACATATTTATGAGTTACATATATTATTTTCTTGCTATACTTAATATAACTATGCAAATTTAAAATTTAAAAAAAAAAACTTTATTAAGTTATACAAACCAAAAAGATTATTTTTTTTTTTACATGTGTCTGTGTCTGAATTTATTTTATTTTATTTTGTCCTACTAAGCTAATGTTTATTTAATATTAATTCTGTAGAATTATATGCTAGGTTGGATAGCCATTTGTTTATGAGTTTTTTTATTGAATTGATATTTAGATTATTAGTCTTCTCTATGCGATTTAATTTAGTATAAATAAACGGAGCCAAATAATTATATTGTCGTTGGGCAAAGCTAGTTTTAGTTGTGGGTAAAGGATAAATAATACATCTCCTTGATGGAATTGATGCGTGCAAGGTGACTTCCTTATGATATTTCACCACGCATGATTGTATATATAGCTGTCTGACTGTGTAAAGTTTTGTTTGCTTATACAATTCATCTGTGGGGTATCGGTAAGGCTTGTGTAGCATTACTTTTATAATTGCCCTTTGTGCTCTCTCTAATTCAAGCATATGGGTTGAAGCAGCTCCTCCCCACGCCACAATGCAGTACGTAAGGAGGGATTGGCATAGGGCTTTATATATTTTGATGCTGAGTTTTATATTATCAATTTCACGCAAATTTTTAAATACTGTTATTAATCGTCTAATTTTTCCCGCCAGTAATGTGATATGTGGTGCCCAGCTAAGTCTTTTATCTATTAGGACCCCTAAATATTTAATGTACTGCACTGAGTTGAGGTATTCACAATTACAATGTTTTCCCTTTCCTTGATTTTCACGATCACAAGAGTGTAGAATAAGATCAAATCCCGAGGGAGGTTGAGATTTAGTGGTGATTCCAAAGCAGATGTACTTGGTTTTGGAGATATTTATTGTTAAGAGATTATTTTTCAGCCACAATGCTATTAATTTTAGGCCATTTTCTGCCATATGTCTCGTTTTTTCCCAAGTATCGCCATAGAATATGAGAGCTGTATCATCGGCATAGGCAATAATATGACCATTTTTCATCTGTAGTTCGCTCATGCTATTCACAAAAGCCAAAAACAAAGTCGGTCCGAGAGTACTACCTTGTGGGATTCCAAACGAATTAAAAGCGCTATAAACTATACCGTTGTTATACACATTCTTATGCGCATCATGTTTTTATTTTAGTGTGTTAATAAAACCATTTAACTTAGAAGTATTTTTACCTATTTTTATTTTCCAGTTTTCAGCTTTATTTTTTCATCAAATAATGAGATATTGTACTCGTCAAAATCATTTAAATGTGCCCAAACTCGAGGAGGTTACTAATAACGATAAATCAGTTCCACTGTCCACTGAAACTTGCGCAAACAAAGTTCGAATTATGATAATAATATATTGTCACCAGAACTTAATATGTGTGCAAAGTTACATAAGTATCGGTTTAGTACAAGTAGATGAAAAAGCTGTCGCAAGATTTGAAACGAACAAATATACGGGCTCCAGCTAAATAAAACCAACTAAAAACATCTGTTTCATTATTAGATATTAAATATTCATCAATAAACATATAATTATGTATTGAAATTATAATGTTATAATAGATATTTTTCTAATCAATCTATGAATTAGAAATCGTGTTTAATATATTCGACCTTCGACCACATTAAAAGTTTATTAAGCAATCCCAGATACTTCCAACGACGGCGTCGTTGGAAGTATCTGGACACCTTCGTTGGGCTCGGCACGTAATACGGATGGACGAGTCTGGATGGAAAAATGGAAAAATTTACTGATCCTGGCTAAGGCCCACCCGCGGCTGTAATGCCTTGATGACGATGATGAGATACTTACATGGCTATCTTACCACAATTTTTATATAAACGACTTGTACAACATTTTTATTATCGCAATATATAGTTTAGCAGGTTCACTGCGTCAAAGGACCTAAAACATATTTTAAGGATCGTTACTTCGGTGCGACGTTATTGTTTTCTCGTTCTTTTAACAACAATAGTTCTACTAACAACAATAAGATTTAGTTTTTTTTTATTTCAATTTCCTCGTAAATATATATATCCACGCCTATCCCCCGCAGGGGTTGGCAGAGACCACAGAGCTCCATCCGCTGCCATTCATCGCAGCGAAACGGCTCGTCATTGGTCGCTTTTCGCCCTCGTGAGAATCAGGACGTGACGGGTGGCGAACCACGTCGCCGTCATTTTCGACAAATTAGGTATATTAAATTCGTCTTTAGTGAATCCCACGAGCCGCAAGGGAGGATGGAGGTCAGCCCCAGCAGAGCCCTGCATGCTGAGGTAAGGCACCATAGTCCCCGGGGGAGCCCGACCCCGGGACGATCGGCACGTTTACGACTAGGCTCGCCCCTAGCCACGCATCCATTGGCACGGCAGACCGTGGGTAATTTTTTTTTTTTTTTTTTTTTTTATTAGAAGAAGTAAATCCACTTCTTCTAATAAAAAACACACATTATTATTTTTTTATTTTGTTTGCTTGTCGCAGATCTTAACTAAGTAAAAATTCTGACTGTCCACATAGTAGCAGATTTCCGCAAAGTAACGCCTGGCTCCACTAATCAATTCCTAGTATAATATTATTTAAAAGAAAGCTGGTCTTCATTTTTTATTGAAAAAATGTATTTATTATTTTAAGCGAGATGTACATTGTTTTAAGAATGTTTCCAAATAGATTGATTAGGTCTCATAAGCACTATAGCAAGGGTCGGGTAAGAGTTATCATAATCTTGAACTCATTGAGTTATTTCACAATAGCATCGCAGTGAACGTATTAAGTGAAGAAACATTATTAATGGAGTTAGGCGTTACATTGCAGAAATCCATCACTATGTGGACAACCGAAAAGTGAAAACCTTTTCGGTCGTCTTCCGTAGAGTCTACTATATCTGAAGATGCCTCGTGTTGGGGCGAAACACGTGTCGTTTACAAGGTGAAAAAGTGGTAGTGTGTGTTTAGTGTTGTGTATAGTGGTTGGTGGGTGGAGAGTTGCTGGCCGTTTCTCGGTAAGTTTTTGGTTTAAGTTCCAAATAAATCCACTTCATCCAGCAGGAAAACACACATTATTAATTTTCTGTTATTGTTTTGCTTGTCGCGGATCTTAGCTAAGTAAAACTTTTGACTGTCCACATGAAATAAACATTTGAGTAACGACAAGGAGCGAGATCCGTTACAATTCAGCGTTGGTTATCGAATCGCGTATGTATGTTTAACACGCATTTTAATTATACTTATTAACAATTAAAGGCAATACGCGAATGTGGGTCAAGTGGTTGAGAGGAATAAATCAAGTGCGCCAACCATGATCTCATGTATAGCATTGCTATTCCAAAACGGAGACATACTGAAACTTTAACCCCTCGTATTAAGAGCGATTATCGCTTGGATATCGTGTCAATCTACGCCGGATTGCGAATAAAGGCCGTTGGAGTCATTATATTATTTTAAGATCATTAAATTGCCACGATACAAGTATACGTGATTGATATTATTGTTGATTGAGCTGGTAATGATTAGGGAAGTCGAGCATGTACATTTATATGTAGTGGATTACTGCCCTCTATAATTTTATTTAAGACCTAAGAAATGCAAAAGATGTTTATGTGGTAAAACAACGAAGCAGACAAAAAACCATCAAATTTTTAACATACGATGGGATAGATATATGAAATGATCTTGATAAGCTACGATACACAACGGTGTGTTTTTCCCAAAGTTCTGTTTACAAATAATCACTCTGGGGAACGAGCTACCTTTAGCGTTACTTTTGAAGCAATACGACATTGACACCTTGAAAGAAACAAGCCTACATTACTCAAAGGCCAGCAACACCTCTGCAATGCCTCTGATGCTTTGATTGCATTCTATCAGCTAATAAACCTTGCTCATTTGCTTTTCTATCTCATAAAAAATAGTCTCTTCTCCTCTTCTCGCTCAGTGGCTATTTTCTTTAGAGTCTATTATACTTATTGATGTCTTGTGTTAATATAATAATATAATTCTAATTATACTGTATATTACTTTTCTCTCCTTATTATTATTTAGCTGTATCACCTCACAATATTGTTCTGTGCTGTGCCTGAAAGTAAACTGAGAATGCCTTTAAGCATAAAATTCGATTTATCCTTTGATTTTGCTTGTCCATTAAAGCCTAAATTAATGTAATATGTAGTTCACGTATCATAGTAATAGTTTATTTCTAACTTAGTGCATACACGCCACCAAATATGCTCGGAGCATAAAGCTCTCCTCACGATATTTTGAATCAGCTCCTAGCATGGTATAATTCTGTTTCAGTATTAATCTCGGGCTCAAAGGTGAATTCCAAAATACATTGACGTGACTTTCATATGCTACACGCTGTCGACCACTCGTTGTTGCATGAGGGTAGGCTCACACACAAACATAATAAGAAGAACTCTTCATTCTACTATATCAGTGTGTTCAAGAATTTTAAATGTATGTCGATATATGTTTAAAGTGATTTAATAATCGTATTATTTCTGGACTTTTCCCGTCAACTTACATGACAGTGACGTTGTGTTTTTATTTCATTTTCATAATCTTATATTATTATCAGTTATATTGTTTAATTGTGGTGGTGTATTATACAATATAGTTTGATTAAGGTGTATAAGTGAAATGATATCAAATAGGTGCGTGTATCGTGTAACTTTTTAAGTTGACTGAAAAACTCCATAGAAAAAAAGGCCACCATTTTATTAAGACGTAACGTGATAAGTTGAATAGTTTTATTCCAAGGGATTTATTTGGTGTTAACATATTATATTTGACACAGGCATAATAGTTGTAACTGGTTACCTTCAAAGAAAAGAAAAGTATTCTTTATAATGTAATCGAACGAGCCGACTTTGAATTTAATAAACGAATTGGCTTGGATGAATTGGCTCCAGTCCCAAAGCCAATTCGTCCTGGTTTTTTTTTTGCAACCTGATGATGACATTTGATTTCAGGCTCTTTCTCTAAATTCAGACGTAACGTAAGAGACAAAAAATATTTCTCGAGTCGCTAGATGTAACGAAAATATCTATCGTATCTCCAAAGGAAAAATGTGTTTCCTCACATACTCAGGGTGTTTTAATATTGATGCACCAACGGCATTGATGAGAACTCTGATATTTCGATGGTTAAAAAAATATAATGACCAGAAAAAAATCAAAGCGTTTCTCACCATATAAACAAACAGTAACAGTGTAACGACAATTGTGAATGAAATTGTCGTTCACCATTCAATATTAAATGTAGGTCTCTTATTTTTTGTGTGTGTGTGTCTGAAATCTGCTCTTTTCCAGCCAGCTATAACATAATCGTTTGTATCCTTATAACATTACTTCAATCGATATATCAACAATATTTAATCGAGTTGTCGGTAATCATGAAAGCGGTGCTACCGCGACAACTAGGCCTCCAATTAGTTTTTATGTCGCACTTCATTACAGCCAGTGTTAATTATTGTTGTACTGACGAACGGCTTTCTCAATCAACGACCTAATTAGAGTCAAAGCTTTTCGATTTTTCCCTTCCTCATCAATGTAACTCGTTATAAAGAGGCGTTACACCACGTACGAGTGTGTATGTATTGTTTCACAATGTGGAATTGATCCCAGTTTTTAAGCCAGTATTAATCCCGTGTACTAACTAATGAATGTGTCTTTTTTAAAAGATGCTGATTAACTAAATCAATATATTTTAGAGATAATAGCTGTTTCTCTTGCCTTCACTTATAAATTAAATATTACTTATTATCAATTAATGGTAACGTGTGTCCTACCTGTACTCTCTTACGGCGCCGAAACGGGGACGCTGACAGTCCGTCCGCTTCATAAGCTCAGAGTCGCTCAGAAAGCTATGGATAGAGTTATGCTCAGAGTTTCTCTGGTATATATGATTCGAATGAACAAATCCGTCACAGAACTAAACTCACCGACATAGCCTTCCGAATTAGCAAACTGAAGTGGCAATGGGTTGGTCACGTTTGTCGGAGATCCGACAATCGTTGGAGCAAACGAGTGCTGGACTGGAGACCGCATCTCGTTAAACGTAGTGTGGGACGCCCCCCGGTTAGATGGTGCGACGATCTGCGTAGGGCGGCTGGCAGAAACTGGATGCGTGAAGCTGAAAATCGGGCTAGGTGGCGCTTCGTGGGGGAGGCCTATGGCCAGCGGTGGACTGCCGCAGGCTGTTGATGCTGATGATCCGTTAACGACAGATGTGTATACAAAATTCTAATCATAGTTTTAAAATTTACAGGTACGAATTAGAAATACAACAATGCTGTATATAAGAATGTGTTGCCTACTCCAGAGTGTTTTATATTTTTTAACAGCAAACGTTACAATGTCATAAGGAAACATACAAGGTTGATTCAAATAATCTACATGTTTGTTGTTTTTTTGGCTTGTATACGGTAATTACGTATGTGACGGTTGACAGTCGTCGGAGGCTGCTAGTTAGATTAGTAATAACTTCAAGTACGTATTTACATATCAATTTAAATGTTACTTCTTCGATTTAAGAGTCATATCTTTAACAATGAACTTTATAATACCATTGAGTAATGAGTGAACGGAGGAGGAACTGTGAAAGAAACTCTACGAGTTTTTTTATTTTTTATGTATAGCATATATTTTGTGGCTCAGTGGCGGGGCCCACCGCCCGCGGAGTCAATGGTCGCGGGTTCGATCCCCGCATCGGAATACATATATGTATGGATTACAAATATATATTCCGAGTCTGGTAACCCCACCAATCCACATTGGACAAGCATGGTGGGTTAACGCTCGTTCCTCCAGAAATGGTGAGACCCGTGCTCAGCAGTGGGACATAAATGAACTGTTTAAAAAAATTAAAATAACTAAATGAAATATAAAAAAAGAAAACGAACATTCTTTGTCTAACGTAAATATATTAGTTTTGTTATTAGTGTTCATTTCTCTTTAAATGGGAAAACACTGTACCCAGCAGTGGGACATATAAGGGCTGTGAAAAAAGTAATAATTTATATGGTATATATTTTGTAATAAATTAAAAAATATTGTAATTTGGTATATGTCTAAAATGAATCTTATTAACGTCCAGTCCTCCAGAAATGGAGAGACTCATGCTCAGCAGAGGAATATGCAATGTAAATATGTATATGTAAATAAAAAATGTATACAAATATGTATGTGCAATGTCAAAAAAAAAGAATATTACTCAAAAAAAATTTAATAATAGTAATAATATTGAAATGGCCGAGCAGCCGTGAGAGGTAACGCACGAAAGTACTCACATACTCCTTAATAAGCGAAACCATAAATTCACCCGCTAATTGGTGCGATTAGAAAACTTTAATCATTTTATAGATTTCTTTTGTAATTTTATCGGTCTCTTTATTGCCGGCCGATTCGTTTTCTACTCAATAGTTACATGTAATTGATTGTTAACATGCTGTTAAGTTGGTTTCACCAATTATGAATTTGTTCGAGCTGTATTAACGCACATTTAATATATTTTTACGATAATCATCAACAATATAATAGAAATAGGTAAAGTTGTAATTAAAGATTTTCCTTGACCATTTAGATACGTTGATAGTGTAGAGCCACGCTGCAGACGAATACTTTGTCAAGTATGGCATCCCCAGAAAACCGGCGTCTGAGTGGTAGTTTAGCTACCGCGCTATGTACGGTGAACAACTGTGAGTTCCGGAGTCTCAACACCATCCCCTCCTCCCTCCCACTCCCATTCCAATAATGATACTTTCCTTAAAGGTCGGCAACGCTTCCAAACTACCTATGGCGTTGCGGATCTCTATGAGCGGCGTTGATTGCGTTCCATCAGGTGATACGCGTGCTCATTTGTTTTATTATGCCATAAAAAAAGATATGTAACCGTTGATGACGATTTGGCTTAGTAGTTAGATAACCTGACTTCTTAACCCAAAAAAATACTGATTTCAAATTCCAGTCAAACACCAATGTATCCACGTCACTTATTCGCAAGCCACCTAATCAATATTGAAATTTTGAAGTGAAATTAAAACGTTATTTAAAACACATGGATATTGAATTATTCGATAAGTGTTCAATATTTTTTTTTGTATTGAAAACTTAGTAGAGAAAATATTTATGGGTTCACGTCAGCAACATGCTAATGCTTAAGGTATATCTATAGCTTTGAGCTATAGACATATTTTAAACACAGTTAATGCGCGCGCAGCTGCCTACGTACACGCATCACGCCAACACATTGTATATACCCGATTGTATGTGTGCGTTGGACGCTTCATGTATGGATAAATTTTTGTGAGTCGCGTCAGCAAACATGCTGTAGTAATAGCAATTAATTTGAAATTTCAAAACACAGATTTAAGTTTTTACTTCTGTCGGCAATCCTCAAGACTGCCTCATTTTGTTTTATTATTATACTTATGCATTATTTTAAATACGTTTCCAATAATAGTCAACATCCCTATTACAACTAATTTCTTCACTAACCAACTGCGAACGGCAAGCACTAATGCAGTAAACAGCCGGTTAGAATTTTAAAACGAAAAGCCGGCGTAAAGTGCCGTCTGTCAGTTAGTTGGAACGGGAAATCAGTCAATAATGCACTAATTTCCCCTCCTTAATGGCTCAGTCCGGCCCTCTACTCAGACACTATTTCTGCGATGCAAGTTGTCAATATAATCGCGTTACATTGTAGATGGGACGACAGTCGCACTGTATTTATAAGTGACGTGGTACAGGGGAGCTTCATTTAGGAACGAATCGAAGTGGGAAGTTTTAAAGAACTAAAAGGCTGTTTGTTTGTGACTTAATTGCATTATTTGGAAAAATAAAGTGTTGTACTTTTAAAATTCTATGAATTTCTTTATTTAGTTAAATACATATATTATAATAAGTAACTAGCTCGACCAACGACAATTCACTCAGTGAAGTAACTTCACTGCTTTCTGCTTTCGGATTTCGTACTCGCAAAAAGATTGTCAAAGGTTTGACTCCCGCATCGAAATATATATGTACATGTATAACTCAAAAGGTATATCGGTTGGGATCATCGGAATCCTCGGAATGAGAACTTTCTCACCTTCGAATTTTCCTTTGAGTATCGTCGCGTAAATCACATTTTTCATCGATTTACTTAGCACCGCTTACCGTTGAACAGTTTTGGTTGCTTTATGTTTCAAAGCATGATACGGAGCCAACCATTAGGCGTAAATTGTGCGGTGGTAAGCCAGACACATCCAAGGGGTTTAAAAATTCAATTGGATAGTTGGTGGCTTCATCTTCATTTGTTAGACAGTCAATAGATTTGAATAAATGCATTGTTCCAATGATCTTATTCTGAATTATTACAAATTACTGATGATTATCATTAACCATACTTAACCATAGACAAAATTACATTTAGCTATCAGATTATTGATTTCTAACAAAATTTATGAGTATCAAATTATTAACCATACTTAACCATAGACAAAATTACATTTAACATACATTTTGTTTTGTTACTTCATGTCAGATGCGTTTTTGTTATACCACGTTTTATAATGACTTGTATTCTCTTCGACCTTTTATGTCACGTCACACGGGAACGCGATCGAACGGAATAAAAAGTATCCTATGTCCATCTCCTGGTTCTAAGCTACCTCCCTACCAATTTTCAGACAAATTGGTTCAGCCGTTCTTGAGTTATAAATAGTGTAAGTAACACGACTTTTATATATATATATATATATATATATATATATAGACCAGATTATAACCGGCCTTCGGTGAAAACTGACGTTCGTCTCTTGGATAGGTACCCCCAATATCGTAAAATGCGTTTCACACTTGCAACATTTGCACTACATTGTACCTGAGTCGCAGGGTTGTGCACTGCGAACTATCGCGGTGGTGGGCTAAATTTCACTTTCACGATGGTTAGTCCGATAGCGTAACTGAACCGCAGGTAAAAAGTTGAACAATTCATCACCGATGAAAGTTCCATAATTGTCATAAAGTAATAAATTCTCTATTTGTCTTAAGAAACATAATAAATACAATCTCAATTTGTTATTATGCGTGTTATATTCTGAAAAATTGCTATATTCTCTTCTTTTATGGTATAAGAAGGCAAAGGAGCATATAATTATACAGAATTAATATTAAATAAACATTAGCTTAGTAGGACAAAATAAAATAAAATAAATTCAGAAATATCACAATATATTATCACATGTAAAAAAAAAAAAACTTTTTGGTTTGTATAACTTAATAAAGTTTTTTTTTTTAAATTTTAAATTTGCATAGTTATATTAAGTATAGCAAGAAAATAATATATGTAACTCATAAATATGTCACAGAAGGGAACCGTCTGCCGTAGTACAGGGTTCGCCCTAGTTCGGCAGACGGGGAAACAAAAATTGTAAACTTATCAATGAACAATAAATATATATTATTATTATTATTATTATTATTATATCCTTAATACAATAAACCTTAAGTGAATATAATAAAATTACATTTTTAACTCTACGTTTTCTGTTTGCTTTTAAATATACTTTTACGTAAATGGAACGCCCAATTATTTCTCGATTAGAACTATGTCCATACAAACAGCGCCTGCTTGCATTATTAAACCGTATTATCCAAACTCGTCGTTCGTAACGTGATTATACTAAGATACAACTTTTGATGTAAATTCATTAAATGTTTTAATTTAAAACCTTGTATTAATCATAATTAAGATTCAAATTTCAAGAAATCATAGTTGTAGAACAAAAGAAAAGCTAACAAAAAGACACAAAAATAACAGATAAGTGCACATTTTTAAATTTTTTTCAGATCGTTGCGCGATCTATCCGGGAGCATTCCATATTAATACGTTTCCAAAACGCTGTATCTATGCCAGTCACCCAAGCACTCAACTTCTCCACCAATTATCTATTCCTCGACAAGCTTAAACGGTCACTTTAGTGTTTTTATGGAATAGGTAAAACAAGCAAGCGTGTTGCCTGATAGAAAGCAATCAACGCCACCCATAGACTTCTGCAACACCATAGGCATTTCACAAACGTAGCTAACTCGTACGTCGGTAATTTTGGTGAACTATCAAAGTACGTATTGGTGAGCTTAGTCGGAAGCGTGCCGCCGTTCCCCGGATCGGATTCCCCCCCAGGTACTATGGTGCCTTACTTCAGCATGCGGAGCTCTGCTGTGGCTGACCTCCATCCTCCCTTGCGGCTCGTGGAATACACTAAGACGAATTTTAATACACCTAATTTGTTGAAAATGACGGCGACGTGGTTCGCCACCCGTCACATCCTGATTCCCACGAGGGCGAAAAGCAACTAATGGAGAGCCGTATCGCTGCGATAAATGTAAGAGGAAGAATGGATGAAAGAATGGATGAGTGTGAAGGAGGCGGGGAAGGTGTGCCGGGATCGTAGCGGATGGAGCTCTGTGGTCTTGCCAACCCGTGCGGGGGATAAGTGTGAATATATAAAAAAAATCAAAGTACGTATGAACGAAAAGAAATATAGTGAATTCCACAACGACTAGCGAACTAAATTACCCGCGGAAAAAATACACAAACTCTAATGGTTACTACGAAATAGAGCCGTAAACAAACATAATGACCAAGAAACTACCCCACTGGGTCCGATTCTAAAAAAAAACTCAGAATACATAATTAGCTTTCATTATCATTGTACCAGGAGACCGCGCTGAAACTACGAAAGCCATTACCCACCATTACCATGTATTAAGTTTTTTGATTAGCCCTAATTAGGGTGAAATTGCGGAGTTACCAAAACATAGAATTTATTCCCGCCACCTAATTGTCTCATAGGTGTGACAGCCATTATTTTAATTGCAACGGTGGCTTTAATTGCGGCTTACGTTTCTTTCTATATGGCTATAATGACACTCCGTGATGTATTATGTAATAGTGGCCTTATTTGAATTCTTTGTTGGTAAACTACCACACAATTTTTATAAGGGCAAATACCATTATCACGTTGTTTATTTCATTGTCCTTCTTTCATACTATTACGGCTTGAAACGGAGAAATATATAGCGCCGCTACCCGCAAATGATTGTTGGTGAGGAAATTATAAAGGAATAGTGTACACGATAGCTGGTTTAGTTCTGTTGCGACATGATAATTGCACATTTGATGTGTTTATGTAATTGTATAGTAAGATTTTTTTTATTTGCTACCATCGCTTCAATTGTCGTCCATTTTCCCATATAAATTAAGTGTTTATTCTAACGTACCTACACATTTACGATGATAGACATGTTTTTTTTATGGGATAAGAAGGCAAACGAGCAGGCGTGCAATCTGATGGAAAGCAATCAACGCCGCCCATACTTCCGCAACGCCATAGGCAGTGCGGAAGCGTTGCCAACCTTTAAGGAAAGTGTCATTATGGTAGTGGTAATGGAAGGGGGTTCACCGTACGAAGCGCGGTAGGTAAGCTACCACTGAGAGGCCTGTTTTCTGCGGCAGTGTGGTACTTCCCCGGGCGAGCCGGCCCATTCATGTTACAGACAAATATTATGCCATTCTTGACAAAGTATTCGTCTACAGCGTGGCTCTACCACTAATATTTATTTCAATTGTACTCCACTTGCACAAAATCTTTTTATATAACTACAGTTAAAGCTATTATTTCTAATATTTTTATTTATAATATTAATATTTTCTATCACTATAATAGTTATGACATCTTTTTCCTTGACCTTGAGTGTTGAATCTTATTTTAAAACAATTATCAGTTATCGTTGACGTAAAATCATTAAGGAGATTCTAAGGTGTAGGTATATACCACAACTCGATGTGTTACAAATTCATAAGAATCTACAAAACATTAAAAATACCCAGTAATATACATATTTGAAAAAAAAAAAAACAAATTATGTCTATAATTGTCGATGTCCAGAATACTATAATAGTAACAGAATAATATTATTTATCTTCATAGTTGTCAATTAATATCTCTACTTACATTCTGTTACATTCTGTTACACAGGAAGCGCCGTGACATAACAAATTAGCCGGGCGGGTGGCAAAAGAGAGGGTCGCAGTGCATCCAATGCTACTTACCATACCTACGCGGGCCTACTATTTTTTCATTGCTTTTTCGGTTACTTTTTTCAGCCATTTTCCATGGTCCCGACGGGCGACCAGTCCCGCGGACCGGCGGCTTTCTTTTTTTTTTTAAATCAGTAAATTGCATATTTGAAAAACTACTGCAGGCTTCGAGGTGTGTCGATTGAGCTGATGGCATGGGGTGGAAGGTAACGCGTGCACTTGCTTTATACCCGCCGATATTACGTTTATTTCACTCTCACAATGCGCTTATGACAGTAATATCTTTGCTATAACAAATGAGCTTTTTTCACTATATATACTTTTTTCTGCTTACGCGTTCTCTCGTTTATAACATTTAAGAAATAATAACACTTAATTTTTATTAATGTGATGGAGATTTCGTACGTATGTTTATTTATTTATTATTATTGTACAGTTTTAGATATAAAGGAAGACTAAATACCGGAAGGCATTTTCTGCTAGTCAATCTTTGCGTTGATGAAAATGATTTTTTACAGTAGTTACTCAAATAAAACAGAACAATTAAAAGCATTCATACATATCTATATATATTTTTTATCAAAATATACATATACTACATAGAATATTCATTCATATGTAGTAGTTAATATCAATATTTAATTATTTTGTGTCAAACATATGTGGAAATCGAACCCGCCACCCTTGGTACACTTCGCCGCAGTAAGCGAATGTTTCGCTGCTGTGGCATTTGGACCATCGATATGACTAATTTTAATAATCTTTTTAAGTATATACCTAAGAAGGTATGTTAGAAAAAAATAGATTACTAAATATTCATATATAAATTATCTTAACCATCCAAGGTTTATTTATTTATTTAGGTTTATAATTTCGAAAAATTTACGTCCCAAATTTAAATCAATACAACTAGATGTGACCGAAAAAAATTGTAATGAAATTACGTATTGTTTAATGATTTCTTGGCTGAAGGCCTTAGGGCCAATGCAAAATTGTATAAAAATCGACTATTAGTCATAATCGATTTTTTCACCCCTCGATTTCATAAAAGGAGAATAGAACAATAAAACTTAAAATGTAAGTACGCACGATAATGACCGAACAGTTGAGCGACTTATTCTGAATGCTTACGTGCCGCGCTTCGTAGTTATGTATGATTTAATGAAGTGCCCCAAAAAATAATATATCCGACATTAAAATGAAATTTTGTTTTTCATTACATACTTTATATTACAATATGTAAAACAATGGCAAACTAAATGCCATCAAACTTTTTGCCAATCAATAGAAAAGAAAAAATATGTTAAATAAATATTATATAATATTATTTATTGCAAATTAATATATTAGAACATATAAAACATAATATACAAAATAAATACCTATAAATATGTACATACATATATATTTTTTACTTTCTCCTAAAATTTCTTCTTCTAATTGTCCAATATGATGTTAAGACTATAAATATTTTATGCCAGTGTCAATCATAACAAAATAAAATCACGTTATATATTAACAGAATGGTTAACATTTTACGATAATATATATTTTTATTTAAAGACAGCTTAAACAAATGAGGAAAGAGTTAGATCTCTCATTGTTACCTCTCCTTGAATGAAGTGCAGACGCTAAACTACTTTTAAGAGACCAGTTTTCTCTGAAAATATGGCACTTTCCTAGACTCGTCAGTCCAATAATGCTTTATTCCAATCCATTTTTAATTTTTTAACTGATATTTGCCTGCCCTTCTACCACATAAAAACTATCTTGAATATTTGATTCTAACAAAACTTTATTTTACAAATTATTTACGGGTTAGGAGAAGAAAATTTACATTAAACTACGGTCTCCTCTTGACTCGTGTTCGATTACTCTTCCAAAGAAGGGATTACCCTCTTCACCAAATGAGGAAAACCAAGAATTGACACATTAATGTCGCTGCCTATTAATAGGGTGTATTTTATCCTGATAATTTTTTTTTTAATTATGACTCTTCAGAAAAACCCAATTCTCTAAATATACATATGTATTTAGGTACCTAAAGTTTTGATACGACCATTTGGCTCAGTAGCGGGGCCGCCCAAGGATTCAATAGTCACGGGTTCAATCCCTGAATCAGAACAAATATATGAATGGCCTCCGGAGACTTCAGAATCTGGTTACCCCGCCAATCCGTATTGGACACGTGTGGTGGGGGTTAATGTCTGTTTCCCCAGAAAGGGAAGGAGCACGGGTCAACAGTGGGACATGAAATATATATATATATATATATATATATATATATATATATATATATATATATATATATATATATATATATATATATATATATTGTGAAGTGTACAAAAAAGAAGTTTGTTTTAAAGGAAAATTGATTTCATAATACGACCTCAGAAGGGATATTAATGAAAAGCGGTAAATTTTCGCGTTAAATTTGCAAGGATATTGAATTATAATTTACATTTTTAAATCCCCCGATTGTTTTGTTAATTAATTTATCCCAGAAACTCGTCGAAGTTGGAGGAGAAAAAATGAGCCGATCTCTTTTGACAAATTTATTCCCGAAGAAAGTTTATGCCTTCAATTATCTTAGTAATCCTTTATCAAGTGTTGTACATATAGACATCAGGGTTGTCAAACATTCTATATAATATTTTCTATCGTTCTATATAATATCTATATAATAGAATATTATTTTTTTTTAATATATCATATACTGTATAATATTAACGTAACTAAATGTTAAATGCCGAAAATAAAATAAATAAACTCTTGAAGAAATATATAGCGGTAAATGTTTAAGACATTATTACAATTTTTATAAAGAGCTGCCATTTTACTTTGTTAGTTTAGTTTTATCATTTATAATATGCCATTATTGCTTTGTACTATTCGTTAATATTGAATAACTGGTGTAATTTATTTTCTCTATAAATGTCGATGACGTAAACCGATACAATCGACAGCTTATACTTCGACAGAGGCCTACTCCAAAGACGAGTATAGATATATAAATACATATATCGACATCGATGAATATCGACGCAAACAACCGAAAACGCTGTAAATGACACAGACAAAGAAAAACGACAAAAAATCTGAGTCTCACAGCTCTGCGACCAATAGAAAATTTTGTACAACGTTGAAACTGACTGTTTTTGAGTGATCAGATAAAATTTTTTGCAGAAATCTTAACCCTTAATTTAGCAGAAAAAAGTCTTTTTTTTTTAAAGTTTGTGCATAAAGTGTTTTATGATATTTAAGTACCTAGTAAAAAATAATAAAAAAATCATGTTTTTGAGAAAATACATTTCCTCTGTGGCGGACATTGCCAAAGTAGAGTAATAAAACAATATTGTAAAATTTAACTTTATTTCGTGTGAAAGTTGAGGAAACAATTTTTTCGTTTTGTTTTTTATTTGACAATAGTTCGATTTTAGAAAAATCGAAGAGCGTGGTTTCACAGTCATTTTTGAGTCACCAGTGACATTTATAGTGTTGCCAAGTCAATATTTATTTTTCTACTTAAAATATTTGAGGTGCCAAGTAATTTAAATTTAATTGCCATAAATAAATTACAATTTTTTTTATAGTTTGTGTAGCGGACAATATAAGGATTAAAATTTATTTTTTTACTATAGTGGTAAGTTTTCCTTTTGCGGTTTACTACGTTTTCCCGTTTTGACGTCGATATTTATACATTGTATATATATACTTGTACATATTTAGCGTGCAAGACAAAAACACTCGACTCTCATCAGCAACGTAATCTCGTTACAGAACGATAAATGAAAGGTAATTGGAAGGAAATTACGCAATAAATGGGAGGTTATTATTGAATTTAATGTTAAATTAATCGTGAGCCCCCTCCTAACCATCTGTCGTGTGTCGATCGGCACCGGCATCGACCCCCCGTAGACCTTCTTTCTATATTGCGATGCGCTCTTGAAGTAACAATGAATTCCATTATTACATTATTTGTAATATACGTGAAGGGGTTTTTGTTGAAGACGTCAAATACAAATTACATTTGTTTGTTTCGAATTGCAATTAATAAAAATAAAACCTACTAAACACAATTTTATTTTTTAATATATATATATATATATATATATATATATATATATATATATATATATATATATATATATATATATATATATATATATATATATATATATATATATATATATATATATATATATATATATATATATATATATATATATATATATATATATATGACGTATGTTACTAACGTAAATTGACGGGAAAAATCCTTGGATTTATCATTAGGCTGGCTATATAATTGGTTGACAGATCGCATGTTCTGTTTTTAAAAAAAATTGGATTAATTGAATTTTTTTTGCCCTCAATAAATATATTATTATACCGTAATTAACAGCATTGACGTTATTATATAAATTGTTTATTAATCCTTAATTATTATAACCGTTATCAAAACATTAATTTGGCTGTTCTAAATACCAACTATGTCATTCTCATTATAAAAGTAAAATAATTTTTTTTTTCACGCCTTCATGTATCCCGATTTTAAATAGCTGATTGTGAAATTTCGTTTAACTATATTCATCAGAAATATATATCATTCTTTGTCTTTACTATGCTTTACTTTTTCAAATCGAGAATAAGTCCTAATTACTGTATGTGTAGGCTAACTAGTATTTCCATTGTTAAAATACTACAGACCCACCATGATCTTGGATATTTGCAGATCTGAGTAATATAATTTTCATGTTCATTCCTTTTCTTTCCATAACTTTATTAAGTTAGGGAGAATTTAGAGTGTCGCGTTATTGTCAGTAATGCGAAATAGTTATTTTCTCCTCTAGATAATTGTTATATTTATAATAAAATTTTATGAGTTTATTGATTATGAAGTTAAATTCTTGATGGCTGAATGTCTTTAATGTTCTCAAATAAAATACTATATGTATCAATAAGACGTCATTGCCTCCATGAATAGCGAGAAAGTGCAAAATCTAATAAAGAAAAACCGCTACTAAACCCTCAAAATAACTTGCGGTCCATCTCGTCGTAAACGCGACTATATGTGTTCAATTAATTTTTCTCGACAGTTTGCGGCCGTGTCGCACTCGTACACGTATCGAGTCACCGCGACACCAGAGCACGCGTCTGCATAATACATCGCCGTACACCGTTACTGTACGTCGGACTTTAATTATATATCTGCTACAATTTCGCCTTTTTTCGAGTATTTTTCACAATTCCACTCCCCACACACCCCTCCCGACCGACCCTCCGGACGGCCACAGTAAAAAAGTTCACGCGTGTGTGTATCGAATCGGCGCTGCCTCGATAATTATGGTCAACGCGCGGGAAAACAACGCGACTTGTCGCAGTTACTACATCTTTAGCGTTCGCTTCTCAGACGAGATAATTAACAAGCAGAGTTCGATTGTGGTATAAAAGTACACTTAGACATTTTAATGCAATTAAGGCACGCGCAATAGGGCGGGGAAGGGGCCGATAAGCCCCGCTCAACTTTTCCTGTAACAGGCTGTTATTTCACGATTTAAAATCGGTTCTCAACCCGTTAATGACGCGAGTACAAGTGCAGATCGGCGGCTCAGTTCGGCCGCGGACCAATCTATTTAATAACCCCCGCCGGTGACACCCCGCCCGGCGGCCATCGCCAATTTTAACCCCCCCACGAACACCCTGGCACCCGCCCTGAAAAAAATCCGGAGCGTTTTAAAATTAATGAGTAAAAATCTACACACACACACACACACCCGCGCGGACAACGTGACGCGTGTGTGAACGTAGCTCCAATAATGCCTGCGTTACTCGCGGAATAATGAGGCCGCGAACGCGAAAAGATGATGCGGCCCGCACCGTACCGCTGCAGCGTGACCGCGCCGCGCGGCTTAGACGGAATCCGTGATCGCTTGCCTTTTCCATTAGTACCAACTATCCGAGGAAAAAATCGAGTACAAATTGAAAATTCGCCGGTCGGAGCGCGCTAATTCCGAGCGAAGCGGCGCCGCGCGAACCGAACGCAGTTAGATAACATTTGTACAGGCGAGCGGCGGGGGTGCGGGCGGGGGCGGGGGAGGTGTCACCCCTACGCAACGCCGTTTTTATTTTGGCCGGCCTTTGCCCCCACACCCCCTTCGTTCGTCCAACTTCATCTGAATAATTACTGATTTTTTCGTGTACCGCTGATTATTTCGAATGTTATTTGCCGGTGATCATTTTTCTACTCATTCGTTATTCATTGTGGCCCCTACTTAGTTTTCCGTTTTAAAACGAAACTTTCCACACTGACTTAGGTTAACTAAAAAAAAATCACAACAAATCGAAACTTAAAAACCCAAAAGCGGTAATTTAAAAATCACGCGGTAATTTCGCTTCAAATAATTGGATTACATGTTTTATAAAACACTATATTTCTATTTTATTTCTACATATAATATAATTCTGTTTTATTCTACTTATTGCGCTTTTTCCTAATATTACACCTCCTGACATATTATTTTATTTGCCACACTGGCTTGACAGGCAGAAAATGTCTAGATCATTTACTAACATTTTTATAAAAAAAAAGTTAAAAACTTACTACTACAAACGAACAAGTAAACATTTTGTTGTAACATTTAGTAACATTTAGTTGTCCTATAACTTGCCCATGGTATATGAAACAATGCAATCTGTTTAAGTTTTGGATACTAATCGTCTTTCACCGAATGCTTCACTTAAAACATGTATTTTAAATTATTAATAAATTAATTAGAAGCTGGTACAATTACTAAGAGGAACAGGAAGTATTTGTGATAAGATTTTTTACGGTGAGAAAACTCGACGAATAAGCTCTTAGTGATTGAATACAAACATGCACTAAAAACTTAATTACTTTATTTAAAATATTAAAAAATCATTAACAGTTAAATATAATATATATATATAATTTATTTTAAATATCAATCGAATATTTCCGTTATATAGTAAATTCAAAATAAAATCTCAATTTAAAAATCCTTGACACCGACATAAAACGGATATTGTAAGGTTTAACAACAAATTTTAAAAAATATTTCCTGTTATAAACATATTTGTAAATGCTAAATAGGTACATATATTGCATCCCGAAATGCGATTTTCGTCAACACATGATATGATCATTAAAAATATATCAATCGAAATTAATCCACACTTTACTCGACCCGAAAACGTTGCATACCGTATTGTATTAAAAGATACATACATCACGATCGTTTAGTTGTGAATCACAAATAACCACAAAAAACGAGCGAATCGAAAATTGATTCTTCAAATTGTCGGTATCATTTCATTATTCGATGTATGTAAGCCCTATATACATACAATCGATTATACAGTTCCTTAACGTGGACAAGAAAATGAACAAGTATGTTATGATTATATAATTAATCATAAGGATACACACATACATATATCAAAAGTCAAAAGGCCGCAATAGCTCAATTGTTAAAGACTGTGGTTATAAATTAAGATAGAAGTACGATTCTTTCATAAGTCTATTGATGCGAACTAGTAGTATATATTTTTGTGGCGCAATGAATTAAAGGCGACCCAAATGGCGATGTAGCGAATGCTTGCTTTCTAAATCAAGGATTACGGGATCGCATATCGCATATAATCTACAAAAATTTATTCTGAGTCTGAATAATTGAGTCTTTTTATATGTGTTTTTAATGGCGACCACAAGGAATTCTCCCAGGATAGAAAGTCTCACCACGATAGAGCACAATAAATATAAAACATTTAAAGGTGGATATTTACCTCGACACAACAATACGCCATTGCTCTTTTCTACACCACCTCTTGGTAATTCTTGATGAAAGTACCAGCAGATTCCATGCTACTTCTTCCCTCCAACGAAACCTAGAATATCCGATCATCCCAAATATCATTACATATAGAAGCAGCTCAAGAAGCAAGCTAGTTGTAACAATTATGTCAGTGTCAAATAAAATACAGTAATGGCAATTATCTTGAAACGTACTAGTCAACTTGTCACGTTACGTCTTGTTAAAATGGTGGCTATTCTGCCAAAACCTCCTGTCGACTTTTGCATTCAACTTAAAAAGTCATGATACACGCCTTTATAATTATAATGCGAACTATATTGTATAATACACCACCTCAATTAATCAATATTTAAATGACAATAACATAAGATTATAAAAATCAAATATAAACACAACATCACCGGTGTAAGTTGGCGGGAAAAGTCTAATGCGTAGTTGGAATTTTTTTTTTCATTTATTTTCTTTGATGGCAATTAGTTATAACTATTATGGCGGTGTCAAGTAAAATTCAATTATATCAAATATTATGAAATGTTACTAGTTAGCTTGTCACGTTACGTCTTATAAAGTGGCTATTCTACCAAAACCTTTTTTACCAGACTTTTTAGTCAAGTTAAAAAGTCATGATACATGCATTTATTTCATATCACTTCACTTATACGTCTTAATCGAACTATATTGTATAATACACCACCACAATTACACAATATAACTGATAATAATACAAAGATTACTGATAATAATACAAAAAAAAGAAATAAAGATTATGAAAATGAAAAACACAGTATCACTGATGTAACTTGACGGGAAAAGTTCTATTAGCTTAGTTGGAATGGTTACAAATATATAGTAATGACAACACATTGCTTGTCTTCTTTTTTTTACAATAAAAAGCATTGAAGACAGCAATCTTTTTAAAATAAAACCTAACCGTTATACAAAAAGTTTAAAAATTGTTCGTTTTAAAACTATTAATATTTGTTTTTTAGTTATAAGTCTTCGCTGAGATCTTATAAAAACATACAAATAGTTGATTTTTTATTACGTGTGACACATTTTAATTGAAGCCGTAATCGTCAAATCTAATTATTATGCTCATTCGACAAGTGACAAGTCGAGCCGATGGCGATCGCTTGGGCAAGGATTTTGGTAGGACCACCCACCACCCCGGAGGGGCCGCATTTTTTCCAGAGCCACCGCCGAAGGGGTTGATTTTTTAAACTGATGACGCGCTTTCATTCCGCGCTGTGCAACTTGGCGCGCGGCTGTATGTGTGCCGGTTGTTGATAAATAAATAAAAAAAAAGAAATAAAAAATATGTGAACGCTTTGTCGATAGTGCCTACCTCTTTTTTGTGCGCCGGTATCTCTGTAGTTCCGTTTCGAACTGCACTCGAAAAAAAAACTTTTTAAAACATAACAACTTTGACGCGCGTGTGTAAGAAACTATTACCAGTTAATAGGAAGTTTTGCGTTTTCGATAAAATAGTGTCTATTATTTTATTATATTAATCAATAAATCCATTTTATTAATATGTGTTTATAACTTAATAAACAAAAAAATTAAAAATAGTGCTTATTTTACCTATAAATATTATAAATACTAAGGTGCTAAAATAACTGACATTTTTATTGGTCTAGCAACATTTAACCAAAAGTTTTGCAAAGTTAAAACAACTTCCGGCGTCGGGACGTGCTTCGGAACATTCTAAGAATTTTTCCAACAATGGCAAAATTATAGACGCAAAATTATTTAAAGTAAAGTGAAAATTGTGAGAGCACTGAAGAGAATGACATTGTCCTTTGTGAGTATTTAAATATGTTGATTATTTGTTGTTTTTATTATAAAATCTTATGAAATTATTTTTGTTTTACAAAATAATAATTGAAGTTCAATATTTATTATTTAAAACTTGTGCGTGGTCATTTATTATTCCATTTTCTATGAATTAAAATTTACTTTAATATACATATATAATAATAATAATTACTTTCTACATTTTATCATTTTACTATAATACTATTAAATTTTGTTTGTAAAGATGTCAATATATAAGCTCTTAACATCATAAGCTATTACTGAACGTAATACAATAATAAAACAACCAATAATAATTTGTAATTATTAAAAAATAAGTCTGTAAATTAACATTTTGTCAGAAAATTATTTCCATAAACAACTATTTATAATCTAACAATCTTGTTTTTAATTTTAGATAATTTGTTCAACTTTATAGGCAAGTCATTAAAAGTAATTATATTTATTAATATACATCAGTGCTTATTCAAGGCCACCGCTTGAACGGTTTCCAATAATTTATAGACATTAATTTTACATAGAAATAAATGGATGTAATTTTATTATAAATTATCATATCATAGCATTTCCTTGAGGTAATTTAATAAACTGTATTTAATGACTGTGATAATTACACGCGAACCGGATTGGCCTTCGAGACACATGCACAATATTGTTGTATTCGATATAATATTATGAACTAATTGATTTAATTATAGGCAATATGTCTTATTTTTATATTTCCGCTGTACTACAGATAATCCTAATCTTTAAACCGGGTTTATAAAGGCTATATTCGTATTTATTCATTACCCAGGCCCGTGCGTTGCGACCATGATAATATTTACCAAAAATCATTCAAAAATGCTGAGATATTTTTATTTTTATATAATCCTTCTGTATTTGTCTTTGTCACTCTTTTAACATTCTCCCCTTTATTATGGAAAAGAAAAGCAAAAAAAAAATACCGCACCCAATGGATATCTATCGGTATCATATTATTGCTACATTTCCACTCTTTGAGAAATTAGCAAAGAAAAAAATCTGTCTCAAAATCAGGTTAAACTGTTACAGATCTGATATTGCAGGTATCTAAGACTATTATTTTTTTTGGCAATTAGCTTTTATCATCCTCTTTTAAAAAATTAACACATGCACTAATGTATATTTTGACTCTCTTGCAAATTTAAATTTAATTTAAACAGAATGGTGAGAAAGCCCAAATTAATTCACATTTAAATTTTTAGGTTAAAAGTTAAAAAAGTGCCGAAAATTAATTGCAAATTTGAGTGCTTCGACATTTGTTCGCTAGGCGCTGAGTGCAAAATATGTCGCGACTGTCAGCGAGTTGCCTGAGCTTTCTAACGCTTTGATGCAAATTTCCGTCACTATATCCGGATACTTCCTGACTTCATGTTATGTTTAATATAAACCTTGTATATCTTTCAATCCAAATGTGTTTGAAGCCCCTTACTTCTTAATGTCAATTATTAATACGAAACAATTACTTTGGTCATTTAATTCCAAAATTTACACCTACTGTGTTTGGGCTGAAATCCATTATAATCAAAATTAAATTTTACAAAAAAGATTTTACGGTTACAATCTTAAATTATAACTATTCCTTGCATTCTGAATAATGCAGCCGTATTCAGACTTTCCAAATCTGCACAAAAGTTGTCATAATGCAATCAATTTTGCCATAATCCAACAAATTTGAGCGTGTGCTCAAATTGTGTGTATTGTGGGTAGTGTAAGTGTTTTGTGATGAGTGGCGATTCAGTACGGTACGTTTTTCTAGAAACTTCTTTCCACACACCACCACCTTGTAGAACCAGCTATTTCCAGCGAGCTCCAGTTTCCGAATCGATACGACATTGAAAATTTCAAAAAATTAAGCGTATTTTTTTCTTAAAAGCCAACAATGCTTTTGCAATGCTTATGGCACTGCGGATGTCTATGGGCGGCGTTGAATGCTTTCCATCAGGTGACACATCTGTTCGTTTGCCTCCATATCCCATAAAAAAATGATTTGAAAAGTCGCGAGAATGGGTGGTTGAAAAATGGGATAGCATGTGCTATCGAACTGTTTAATCTTACTAAAGACGCAGATACTTGTCCTGACTGTCAACTTGCACTAGTTCTCGATCTCTTCTTCATGTGCCTGCTTTTCGTAGTGTAAGGTCTGTGATAATTTGACTCAAGAGTTTTATTATTCGCCAGCAGGTGGAATCGGACCGGGAGAGCGGCGCGAGCTCGCCGGAGGGAGGCTCTACGCGGCAGCTAACCGAGCCGCGGTCGCCATCGCCACCTCGTGGTCGCTCGCCCCACCATCAGCACATGAATGGCTCCAGTGAGTTCGTACGACACGTTTTACCTTTCATACATTAGCTTTTACACTTGCATGTACAAGACATAGACCTATAAAATGTCAGATAGCATAACGATATCTTCACCAATCGATTGTTTTGCTAAATCGCGATCAACGTCAGTTCACTTCTGAACTAGCCTGCTAGTCCGATCTAAGACTACACACAACCAGTTTCTGCCGGCAATCCTGCTATGATGGTCGCTCCAAATAGCTGAGGAGCGTTATGTTTACCAAGACTCAGTCACCGACACAGTGTTTCGAATTATCAAACTAAAGTGGCAATGGGCTGGTCACGTTTGTTTAATTCATTTAGTTGTGTGCCTTCTATGTCAAACGATCAAATCATCATCAATGATCCGAAAACACAATTATTTCTTTGTTCCAAATTTTAAAATTAATAATGTAAAAAAATAAGATAGTAAAATAAGATAAAAGTATAAAAAAAAAAGATTATTATTATATTCAACTAAACAGTTCTTATGAATTAGTGATACATCAATCAATTTATTACTATAGTATCGAGTTAAAAGACGTTTGCACACAAATCTAAAATGAGATAATGAGTTACAGTTGACAACATAACCTAATAATTATGACCGTTCCACAGTGGCGACGATGTTTCAAAACCTGCAAAACCTCGCGAACATGCAGCAGAATATGCCATCCATGTCGCAGCAGCAGATGAGCCAACAGATGTCGCAGCTGGCTGCCAATCTACAGGGTCTCACCTCCATGCCCTCCAATCCCGTCATCAACTCACCACTCAATCTTAGCGTTAGTGCTCCAGGTAAGAAGATTAACGAAATGTAGCCTCTTTTCCTTTTCTGTTTTAGCTCATTGTTAACTTTTTTCATGGAAACTGTAGGAAAACTTACGCGAAGCTGGTAATTTGAAATGACCACGAGAATTGACCGTCGTCGTCCATTGAGATCTACAATACCAAGGGCGTTGTAGACATAATATTTACCTCAAGGTAACATATGAATAATTGGAAGGGAAGAGAGGATTGATCGATGAAGAAGAAAATAAAACAAGTAAAAGGGAGTTAGGTATCTGAATTTCTGTATGATGAACACAATGCGGTAGTAATGGAAATATTCTACCACTGAATGCAGATATTCTGTGAAATGGTGATGATTCCTAAGACAGGTGACCTTATTCGTACCGGAACATCATCAAGAGTTCTATGATGTATAACTAATTTTATAAAAAAAAAAGTATTGCAAAATCCTTATGATATTGCGGTGCAGTACTGTCATTTTTTTAATATCTGTTTTACACAAGCAAACTATGGAACCAGTTTTCTTGGTAAGGATTACATCAAAAAAAGAACCTTCTATATTTGATCAGTTGACAACGCAAATGTCCTCTAGGTATTGTAGGTTTCCATGGGAAGCATCGACATCGCTCTTCTGCCATCCCCATTTATGACAACTTTACCTTATACTTTTACATAAAAGTCCCATTATGTCAGTTTATCTTCTTCCAATATTATTCCGGACAGAGAGACAGAAGGATAGTTAAGAATATAAACGCATTTATCAGTTTTAATACAAAGTACTTTAACAATTGTAAGCGATAATCGCCTTTATTGGTCATCACATTTTTCCTTATCTCCATTCATTATAGAACTTAAGAATGCATTTGCTATTCGCTCGACACTTAATTAACGTAATTAATGTCACCATAACTTACTAAATCGAACCCACACCTTTTCATTTTACATTTAATTCAGTTTCATTATTCAGTTTTGTTACAATACTTAGAATGTGTCAGTTTTTTACATCAGATCAGGTGCTGAAATGATAGCGAATAGCACCGAAGTCTTATATAATAAACGACTTTGGAACTATTGTGTAGAAAAGCTCAAAACAATATTTATTTAATATTTTTTGCATAAAATGTACAACAGGCGGACTTAATGCCACTAGACGTTCGCTACAAATTAACCTGCGGGTTAAACAGAAAAGATTAAAAACTAAGAATATGTATTTAAATACATATACTATATACACACACACACACAAATACACATACATACATATACATATAAATACTTCAGAAGTGAAGTCTGAGGTGTATTTCGAAAAGTTCACAATTGAGTGTGTACAACTATAAGTGAAATTTACTGGTGAACGTTTAAAAGTGGGATCCATGCAAAATGAACTCAGTGATTAAGTGAATAAAAATGCTTACGCCTTGCACACATTGCTGTTTTGTCCTCAAGTGGCATTTATTGTTGAAACCGTGATAGCATTATCTATTTTGGCTAATGCTCGGAGCCACTCCGCCGTCTGCTCTGACTTTTTCAGCGCATTACCATTTCAAACAGCCGCTCATTCGCAGCACGAGGGCCGACCACTAATTAGGGCGAATTAGACAGATTGGGATAATCAGAGGGGACACGGTTTGTGCATTAAAACTCTTAACTTGAAAATCACATGATACGTAATTAGATGATTACCGAAACCAATCGATTTAATGGAAGCGAGATAGCGGCTTCACTAGCCCGCCCATTAAACCTATTCCATAATGGAAGTTAAAAAAAAACCTATTTAAATAATGAGTATAATTATATATTTTTTTTTTCACGAACACGCAGACGTTACGACTGTTGCGGTATCATTAAGAGTTTTATTGTCTTAATAGAGCTAATTATCCATTTTTTTCGGCACTTAATTGATGCGCCGTAGGAAAGAGCATTTATTACAAAATGTGAAATGTCATGGTTTAAATGAATACGTTATGTTAATGCCGAGTTTAACGGGCTTGTAAGGCGTGCTGATAGTGTTTTAGATTTTCTTGGGGTCCGTTTTGTTCGCGGGAATTAGACGCGCTCGGTTGCCGATGGATTTTTGTGTAGTTTTCTATCGTGTTTTTATGACACACGGCGTCTTTTGTAATTCACTATATTATTTTATTGCATTCAATTATCCGAACGGAAAGTTGCATCGTTTCATGTCTTTCACTAGAATTAAATGTTATAACAATAGCCGTGACAAATGATTTCGTAACTAACGCATGAGATTCATTACAACGTATGTATGTACAAATAAATATTTTTACTAACTACGGCGATTAGAGACGCTAACAAAAATATAATAATTACACTCCAAAACTCAGCTTTAGTATCCTTAATTAATATTAAAACTATTTATATTAATTAAATTTAATTAATAGAATTAACTTTAATTTATATTTTTATATTACTTGTTATTTTATCTTCTTACAACAAGCAATGTGTAAAAATTAAACTTTATAGCCTCGCAAATAACCATGAAAACGTTCGGTTATGTTTGTGTAACATTCAAGTTTCAAAGGTAAAAAAAAATGTTTATGTTACCTTTGTGAAAAAAATTATTACAGCTACTGATGGTCGCTTAATTCGTGGTTAGCTTACCTGTAGGTTTCCGAAATTTGTTTTACAGACAAATTTTAGTTTCAGGTTAGGTTAGGTTAGCAATTTGCTAGCGTACCCTGTGTCTTTGAGGCTGCATGCGTATTTTCCTCAGACGGTAACAAAATTTCGTCCCGCCGGACAAGGGAAGTATCCGATGAGAAGGGAGGCATCACGTTCACACAGAAAGCGTTTTAATACAAGTTATATTAAAACATCAAACATAACGATGAACAAACATCAAACGACGACTTAAATAACTTAATAAATAAAGTGGCGAAGTTGTAACTTTTGAAGTCGCAGGTTAAATTTCCGTATTGGTATAAATATTCGGCTGACAACGCAATCGCAATTCCTAGAGTGACATCAGGCGACATGCTTGCTCGTTTGCCTACTTATCTCATAAAAAATATATACTATTGCCTGCAAGTGTTTATACCGGAAGCGGATCCTGTCAATCTGCCGTGGACAAGAGTGGTGGGTTAATTAAGATGGACAGTCAAACTTACTTTCCTAAGATCCACGAAAACAAATCAGAAAAATAATATTCTCTGTTTCCGAAGAAATGAAAAGAGAATTAATTACGGAGAAAAGGCCGTCAGCAAATTCTCCAACACCTCGCCATGGTCAGTAACGTTGACTTCAAACACACAAGATCACTTTCCACCACAAACGCAACGCATTTGCCTCGATACGAGGCATTCTCAGGTGTAGTAGACTCAACAACAAGAAAAAGGAACTTATTCTTTTGGTTGTGGTGAATTTATTAGATGTTTTAGTTGTTTTTAATTTTAATGTATTGTAGATATGTATATTTCTAGTTGAACAGGCAACAACTATAAATAACGACCACGACTGCTCTGCCAAGAGCATGATGTGTATGTGTATATGAGTACTAGTAGTATATATATTTATATAAATATATATATATAATATTATTAGGATTTTAACTTTAACAATTTAAAAAAAAAATAGATGTCATGAATAATTTTTTTCTTTCTATTTCTATTTACTCTACGAAGAAAAGAATAAACAAAGAACAGCTTTGTTCAATAACCCACAACGCAGGAATAAAAATCAGTAAGCAATATATTTAAGAATTTATAACTTCATTATTCATTAACGGACTATTGCAGATCATTTCTTTTTTCGTAAACATTTGACCAAAACGAAGTTTGATTAAAATTTTCGAAAAATTGAAAAAGATTTTTGAAAATTTTAGGTTTGTACAATAAATACACCGACTTGTCTTAACAAGTAGTATTTATCTAATTAAATGATTTAAATTGTTTAAAAAATTCTTTAAAAACAAGGAATATACATATTAAATAAAATAAAAATGACAACCGCAAATTTGGTGGGTATTATCCATTCCGAAAATCAGGCGGCCCAGTGCCCAACAGTGGGATATATACAGGCAGCAAAACATGTATTGTGATAGAGAATATACATTACTAAACAAATTGCATATAAACTAGTTGGTATACAGTGTAAAAGGCATGAACTCCTGACACCCAAACTAGGTCAAGACCTTTATCTTAGGGTTCAACGTACCACTGACGCTTTCAATTAGACAATTTTGCTATGGCAAAATCTTACAGAACACTTACAACAAAAAAGTAATGAAATAAATAATAATGCAAAAATTAAACGACAAAAGAAAATTATAATTGGTAAACAGAAAGATAGTGAAATATGTAAGAGTACACACACATAAGCATGCGTGTGTGTATTTTGCGTGTGTATGTGAAATATTCAGGGCATACATATATCTAAAAAGAACAGTAGAATACTTTATGGTGGTATCAAGAGTACCAACGTATAAATCCATAAAAGGCAAGTAAAGTATTTGGGACCCTGTTAACGTCGCGGATGTGCGGAGGTGATCACTCACCATCGGGTGAGCCGCAAGCTAGTGTACTTTTCTCTCTCTCTCGCTCTCCTATAAAAAAATATTTAAAAATATTGAAACGGGGGATGATCAGTATATTATCTATATATATATAATGGCTGATACAAACAATTTGAAAAAAATTAAAAATCTTCTTGAAGTACTTCTCACTATATCGGTTTCATTGCCAACTCTTTCGGGGTGTCAGTTTTTTAACTTTGGAACGTGTTTCCCTTTCACATAAAAAAGCTCGAAGCGAGCCTTGTTTTAAAAGTAAATTAACGATTTTTTGGGACCTTCGCTTTCATGTATGTTTTTAGTTATATATCATATGTAATGCATTTTCATAATGTACTTAATTAAAGAATTATTATTTTTTTTTAAACCTATACAGTATCTATCCCATTAACCCCTAAAATAAATGGTGACTGGAAGAAAATGCCTTCTGGCATTAAGTCCGCCTCTGTGACAAATTTATACATAAGAATTAATAAATTAATCACTACAAAACGTACTCGTCAGTAATTATTTAAGTTAATACCATCTAGCTTTAAATTTCAGCATTTCTAAAAGAATTAACATGAGCATTATTTCAAAAATTAGGTTTTAGATAATAATTAATATCAACTAAAACTTAATTTACTTAATATCATATATACATATATGTAAATTATAAATTTGTGTGTATAAACTAAACATAAATAAATCAATTTTAATAAATGTAAAAAGAATTAAGAAATGTTTACTTGAATTTGATGCACAATTTGTTTTTGTTCAAAGGCATGGGCTCACCGAATCCAATAGGCAACAACAACATGTTACCTCCAGCGATGCCTTCACCGATGCCACAACTGATTTTAGCTTCGGGACAGCTAGTACAAGGCATTCAGGGAGCACAATTACTTATTCCCACATCGCAAGGTATAGTATACTTATCATGTGCATGTTTAGTAGAACTATATTAAAAGTAGCACACGTGCTAGAATAGTAATCTCGTCTCGACGAACGTATTGTGGGACGTCTTCTCGATGATATGCCTATATCCATACCACGTACCGTGATAAGGATGATGATGATGATATTAAAAATATAAAATATTAATTTATAAAAAAAGCAATTATTTTTCATATAATATAATTTCATTTATAACTCACGTGGATACGCTTGATGCGCCGTTTCGCTACGGTGAAAGTGAAAGGAAGGATTGATGAAAAGATGAATGAGTGTGGAGGAAGCAAGGAAGGTGTGCCGGGATCGTAGGTGATGGAGATCTGTGGTCTCTGTCTACCCTTACGGGAAACAGACGTGATGATATATATGTATGTATAATTTACGCGCTGAGCATTAGTCACAATAGACAATCGTAATGAGTTAATATCCATTACCACAAAAATCTTAAGGTGCCGTGCTCAACATAGGATTGTAAGTATAACAGCTTTAACAAAAATATTATAGATATAATTTTTAGACAAAATATTATTTTTAAATAATATTTTGTCTTAAAAAATCGATATAATATGGAACTAATTTATTTTATATTTGAGGCTTGATACCGACTTAATAACTTAACGTTCTTGTACGACAGGTATCGCAACGCAAACCATCCTAACGATACCGGTGAGTCACGTGAACTCCAACGATCAGATGGTAAACCTGGCGCTGAACAACGGCCAAGTCGTGTCGACATCCCTCGCCAACCTCCAAGCGATGGCCCAACCTCACCAGCTCCTTAATTCAAATGCGCAACAAGCGGCAAACATTCGGCCAAACATGCTCAACCCAACGTTATCCAACGCGCTGTTGAATCCTGGTTTGCCAAACTTTTTGTCCAACGGCGCGACCAACGCCCAGGAATTGCTTCAAGCATTACAACAGCCACAAGCGAACCACAACCTTCTACAGACGGTACAACAGAACAATTTGCCGCAACAGATGCAAGGCAGACGGTCATCCTCACCTCGAACTGACAGACACTATAAAGAGAGAGAAACCTTCGAGCGGTTCGTGGGAAGTTCAAGAGAAAGAAATGAAAGGGACAATGCCGGAGCATCAGCGATGAACAATATTAACAGGTAAGTTATTTAAACATATTATATTATACAACGAATGCTTTTCATATTTTTTTATGGGATAGGAAGGCAAACGAGCAGGCGTGTTACTAGGTTAGGCTACCACTCAGACGCTGGTTTTCTGCGGGAGTGTGGTACTTCCCAGGGCGGGCCGGCCCATTCATGCTACAAACAAATATGCCATTCTTAACAAAGTATTCGTCTGCAGCGTGGCTCTACCACTATCAAAGTTCATACTCTTAGTACTCTTGATACACGATGATAAATCTAAATTTGACGGAAATTTATGAAATCATTATAATATGTTGGAGAAAAATAATCTTCCAGTAAGCAAGATCCTTCAATCTTATACATTTTTTATATTTTTATTATCATAGTATAAATTCTTCTAACGAAAAATTTATTATTTTTCAGTACTCATTAATTGGAAATAGCACTGACATTAGACAAGAGTCTATAAGTTCAGAGACATCAAAGATAATTTGTAAAGTTCTGTCAGTAAGGGTAGAACCTCATAAAATTTGCTTCTTGTTATAATATTTTAACTTATTCAAAATTGTATTTAATATATTAATATCACTTTTTGTTAGTATAATGATCTAACAAAAAGTGATATTTCTCTTTTTTAAGAAAAATAAGAATAAAAAATATATTGAAATAAATATTTATGACGCAATCAGATTCAAATTCAATCTCATCCCCACCATCTGGATGAGTGGCGATCGAGTACCGTGCGTTTTACAAGAAACTTTTTTCCACGCACCACCACACCGTGGAACCAGCTACCTCCAGCGGTGTCTCCGAACCGATACGACATTGAAACCTTCAAAAAACAAGTCTATAGTTTCCTTAAAGGCCGGCAATGCTTCTGCAATGCCTTTGGCGGATGTCTATAAGCGACGTTGATTGCTTTCCATCGAGTAACACGCCGGCTCGTTTGCGTTCCGATCCCATAAAAAAAAATTAAAATATATCTGAAGCCACTGATTCCCTTCCTTATACGGATCTTATACGGAATACATATAGTTGTAGGATAATAAAATATAACAGTTTAAGCATTTAAGAAGATTATATTAATGTATGCTATGCAGGTGTAATCATATTATCCTGAACGCTATAATAAAAAGAAATAAGTGTTTGCTGTAGACGCAATCATCTAAGGTAACAATATAAATTAATTTCAATTTAAAAATAAGGGTGAAACAATTGATAGGATATTTTCGAAATGAGAAAGTTTATATACGCGAAATGCATTATACTAGATCTCTACTCATCCAGATAGTAAGGCTAAAAGTTTATCTGTGTGGTAAGTTATTCGCGTGAAATGTTTAGAGACGTAACTATAAGCTACTAAGGCTCTTTGATCATCATCATCAAGGCATTACAGCCGCGGGTGGGCCTTAGCCTGGTCCAGTAAATTTTTCCAGTCGAATCTTCGTTTAGCTTTTTCCCTCCAGCCCCTCACACCGAATGCCTTTAAGTCGTCCTCCACTCCATCTAGCCATCTAAGCTTAGGCCTTCCGCGGCTTCTACGACGATCTGGTTTTCCGTCGAGTAGGCATTTGGGTACTCTAGCCTCGTCCATCCCAATCACGTGCCCAGCCAATCGAAGGCTCTTTGATGATTACATATTATATCCTTGTGCTAATAAAAATGAAATAACTTCCATTATATTGTCATATCGCCACGACACATTCTTAATCCTTCCAACCTGAATCATCGCATGCAATTTTTACAAAGTTGTAAGCATCACAGCAGTTTCCCTATTGAAAACCTTACTACTTTCGAAATTAGGCGTTAATGGATCGCAGATGGTGTTTGCGGGCGAGCGTGGGTGCAATGACAAATGTTGGTTGTAATTACGTGACAATGAGTGTAATTACTCGTTGGACGCCAAGTAGACACAAACACACACATACACAAGTGTGAGTCGTGTTTGTATGTGGTGTGTTACTAATCAACGGCTGTTGTAGGCGCCACATATGACAAGCATTGAAATTCAAGGGTTAGAAATTGGGAGCAGATTGCATTGTTTGTAGTATTATATTTTCGTGTGTTTAGTCATAAAAATTATAAAAATAGTTTCGGGGAAGTGGAATTCTCAAGTTTTAGACTAATGAACCCATCACGCTTGTTCAAAGCAGATTGGTAGAGCATCCAGACTGAGAATACGCAAATGAAACTTGTAAAAATTATAATATCGATGTAAGATTTAGCTTTGCCTCGGGGCCAATCAAATTCGTCATTATCATGTTTACTTTTAAAACACTATTTTCTTGTTATGTTACAATAAATAAGTTTGTTAATATCACACTGTAAGCTGATGTAATCAAATCTGACTGTTCACGCTTAAACTTATTTCTATATGTTTCATAGGATACAGAATAGTAAAGACTCAGTGCTGTATCATGAATTGTCATCAATACAGCCGTAACCCGAACCAGAGCATAGCTCTTCGAATTAGCAAACTGAAGTAGCAAACGGCTAGATGGAAAACCGACAACTGCTAGAGTAGACGAATGCATGAGTGGAAACCGAACTAAACATAGTGTGGATCACTCGTCGGATAGATAGAGCGACTCTCTGTGCAGGTTGACTGGTAAAGACTAGATGCCTGTAGCCAAAGTTCAGGAGGTTGGGCCTGCCTTAGACTGATGATAATGATAATGTTATTTTTTATGGGATAGAAAAGGAAACGAGCAAGCGTGTCACCTGATGGAAATCAATCAACGCCGCCCATAGACATACGCCGTTCCATAGGCATTGCGTTGCCGGCCTTTAAGGAAAGTATAGGCTTGGTTTTTGAAGGTTCCAATGTAGTATCGATTCGGAAACACCACTTGAGGTAACTGGTTCCTTAGAGTGGTGTGATGAGATGTATACGACTAAATTCGACGTTTAATCAATCGCTAGTTAAAGTCGTGGGACAATAAAATACTCTACTCACGTTCTATAAACATCTTTAAGTTCGAGCTGTCTTCCTGGGTGTTCAGCGAACAGCCGTTACAGCAATTAACGTTCAGTGTCGTGTGAAAACATCTTAACTTGACAGTTTAGCCACAGCGTAACAACTTATTTGTTGTAAACGATCCTCCCGAGTGGCCGGCGCGATCTTGTTGTCGGTTTCTTTTGTACAAATAACGATTATAGACATACATACGGTGAGAACTGTGTAAAGTTTTCTATTAATAGTGGAGTTAGACGTTATTATACGGATATGAATTATACAGATGAGAAGTCAATAATCAAGAACCTTTCTAAGTACTATAGCGTGCCTACCGTACTTCTATCGGCGACACCCGGGATCTTTAGGGGGTTTCGTTCTTCAAATAAAATTCTTCAAAAAAATTTAATTTATTTTTCTTGTTACATTGTACATTTATATCATATTCATATTTAGTCTTTATTTTATTTTATGAACACTTTTCAATTCACATTTTATATATGTGCCGGACGGGTGACATGTCTATAAAAAAGACGTCAGTTAGACTAATATTTTGTTTTAATAGAAAACAATTTATTTCTTTTTTATTTCGAACTTTAAATAACGAATTTAAAAAGAAATAATATAAAAAGTTTTATTGCATTAGTGATACATTAATATTATAAATGTATAATAAATGTATTACATAATAGTGGTTACATTAATAATTAATAAATGTAAGTACAGTACTTAAAAAAATTCGAGAACAGAACATCAACAACATAGGGGACATTCTCAGGGATAGAGTCTACCAGAAAAAAATCCGTTATGTCTGTTACACGCGTATCACTTAAGTAAAATGATAATTTTGTAGTGTTTAACTTTTTACTCCCATTTATCATTTTTATGATTAATTTGCGAAATAAAACAATCGTCACTTTGAAGAATAGAACACTGTTAAATAGCCAACCCGATGTAGTTTTGCATAAAATAATTTACAAAGTAAATTACAAAAGGAATAATTAAATGTGTGTGACTAATGTACTGCATGCAAAAACAATATTACCATTCCAATTCATTTTGAATAGAAGGAGACGATGGTATCGCCCGGGTTAATGCCCCCCACTCATTACATGTCATTATGAGCGTCGAATTATAAAAAAATGCACGCGAAGGGATACTATACATAGAACCTCATTTATTCTAACAGTACCTACCTAGACTACTATTACATACATACATATCGTCACGTCTGTTTGCCGTAGTGGTAGGCAGAGACCACAGATCTCCATCTGCCACGATCTCGACATAGTTTCCTTGCTTCCTCCACACTTGTTACTCTCCTCATGCAAGCCCGCCGGTTGAGGGCACTCTTAACCTGGTCTTTCTTATAAACATCAGCAATTTATTAAGGTATGTTTCCCGTGGTCTACCCCTACCGACTCATTCATCCACATTCCAGACTATTTTTTGGTACCAAAAATTCTTTTAATATTTATTAAAATAACATTTAAAGGATCTTTATCACCATCATCATCATCAATGCAGCCGTAACAGTTCGCTACTGGCATTGGATGACATCGCCAATGAAAATTAGCAGATGGAACTCAAGTGGACCCTTCTATTCATCCACTGGTATTTACCTACATAATCGCTTCGTACGATAACCGTGACAAGAAATGGAGAGAGATGAAGAGAAAATTCTACCACGCAGAAATAAAAAAAGATTGATTTAATTTAATATATTGTAGAAGTTTATTTTTAAATTATAATTAAAGCTTGTGGTATTTTTTTAATTGTGCTGTCTGTGTACGCTGTGAACGATTTTTTATAAAAAAAAAATTGTGAAACATTTTTTGAGTAGCGATCCAATACGGTGCGTATTTCCCGAAACTTCCTTTCATTCACCACCACTCTACAGAACCAGCTACTTCAGCGGTATTTTAGAACTAATACGACATCAGAATCATCAGACCTTCTAAAAACAAGCCTACACATATCTCAACAGTCGCGAATGCTTTTGTGATGCCTGATGATATTGTAGATGTCTATGAGTGGCATTGATTACTTTCCATCAGGCGATACGCTAACTAATTTTCCCCTCTATCCCATAAAAAATCCACAATAAAATTATTTATACCATAAACATACGCACATTTCACTGGCGTTCACAAGATTGAGGAGCATACCTGACATCATAGGACAAAGGAGAGTTCGGAAAAGAAAGTGCCTTCTGTGTTTGCTCTGACATCAAGTCACTCCCCTGAATAGCAAAATGGCGCACACAATGGGAGAGTTGACGGCGGGATAGGCGTATGTGTCCATGAAAGGCCAGCAATCACTTACAATCAGAAGACCTGCTTGCTCTGCCATAAACAATAAAACCACTATATAACTGATATATTATAGTGGTATTTGACAATCTGCGTATCGCCGCACAAACATAATAAGGAAAACCAAGGCACCCATGGCACTATTATCTACCTTAATGAGGTATTTTATGCTAATTGCGGACAGGATGTAAAGTAACGCGGTGCCGTTGATATAATTACATAAATAATGCTGCATTCACGCACCTTATAAACAATTTTCTGGTGTTGACCGTGCGGAAAAAAAGAACGTATCACGGACGACAAACATGTGACCATAGACGTAGAATTTTTTCGCTATGCGTATGACAGTTTCTTTTGAGCGCCTTTATCGCGCGCTTTCGTCCGCCATTTTATTTTGGAAAGTTGCATATCGAATTAAATGTAATTATTTTATTATGATACTATATTACGACTCATCAAGTAATTATCATCAAGACGATCGTAGCAACCCACAAGTGAACATTGAACTTGTTAAAAATTGAGGGGTGTTGCCACAATACGTACGCTAAGCCGATGAATTGGGGATCACAGATTAGTATTTATTGATAGTAAAAAAAACTTTTTTTCTATTGCTTTCCTTTTACAATTATTATTAATTGAAAATCTACTATCAACTTTTATAATAATTTGTGATAAAAGCTGTGATGGTCACAAGTAATGTTTATAAGTAATTTTTAAATTTTAGTTAGATGAATGGCGATCCAGCATTTTTCCCGAAACTTCATTCCACGCACCACCACTCTGTGGAAACAGCTACCTTCAGCGGTATTTCCAAACCGATTCGATATTGAAACCTTCAAAATAAGTTTCTATCGTTACGGATTTCTTCATTTATTGCCGACGTTGGTTGTTTTCTATCAAGCAATACGCTTGCTCGTTTGCCTTTCTATCCCGCAAAAAAGACCTGTTTATAGATCCAAGTGAATATAAAGAAATGCTGCTACTAATCCACTATTATATACTTTCTTAAATCGAACGACATCCAGAGGAATATATAGGGTATATTCCCAGTATAGAATAGAACTGACGGTATATAATTGTCCCATCTGATTTATACCGCAAACCACAAAACACACTTTTATATTTAGAATTTCTTATATAATACTTAGTTGATGTTTAGTATAATTATCACATACTGTCTGGGTTGAAACCTTTAAAGGAATAAATTTAAAAAATTCTACCGGAAATACTTAAAACATAACTCACTGCCAAAGTTTTTGCAAAAATAAATAATAAAATTAAACGCTAATTAAATAAACTGTAAGTATGTTTAAGTGACGGTGTCAAATTTTCACTGGAGGCGCACGAATTCTTACTATGAAACATTAAACAATCCCAGTCTATAATTAGGTACGCTCGGCATTAGGTATTCCAAGGTGGATAATTACCTTAGCGCCCGTGACGGGTTTAATCCGCCAAGTAATGGTGATAAATAGATCCTATGTGGGGATATCGCGTTAGAATACATTATCGTCTAGCATGTGCACTGGTTCTCAAATATTTTGTTTCGAACTATTAAGGCCAAGCTTTTGAAAATGAAAATGAAATGAAAAACTTTATTCATAACATATTTTTAAAATAAAACCTTAATATTATTATAATATATAAATAAACAAAACAAAAAGAAAATAATTTTAATCTGACAAGTGTCATAAAATGGTTCTTGCTCAGCATATGCCAGGCGTTCTAAAAATGCATTGCCTTTAAGATATGAGTAGGCTTGTTTTTTTATGGTTTCAATGTAATAGTGGTAAGGAAAGACCGTCAAAGGCAGCTGATTCCATAGAGTAGTAGTGCGTGGAATGAAGTTTCGTAAAAAACACACTAAAATCGTATCATGCGAAAGTCAAATCTAAATCCAAAATCAATCAAATCCTGTTGTTATTATAAACAAAAATAAATGATAAATATTGAATTTATATATAAATATTGAAATATTTCAAGTAACACTATAAAATCCAATTGTTCTTCTTTTGTGTAGACATACTGCAAGCAATTTTTTTATGAAGCGTACGACCCCGCCACTTTTTTATCACTTACCTACTTCTTTTAATTAATTCTCTCCTTCCTCCCATTTTACTTCACCTTCCTCAAAAGCAAGGAACATATATGCAGTGCCTTTTTGTAATAAAGCCCACTTTGGGAATCTATGGTCTGATAAAATTTTTGTGATTGTCTCCCGGTTGCGTTTTATAATCTGTAAAACTGGTCCAAAAAAGACGTGGTAGTAAAATAATATTTTTATTATGGGATTGAAAGGCAAACGAGCAGGCATGTCACCTGATAAATAAGATCTATCAGGCTTATATTAACGTAATAGATTTCTAAACTAAGGATACAGGATCAAAATGTCAGTATGTCCTGAGTTTCAACTAATAGACCTTATAATTATGATAACCTCATAGATCTATTTCGTCGTTTGTTATATTGGATTTAAGATAAGGTTAACTAAATTGTAATACACAGTGTTAGGTAATAGTTGCTCGTGTATTTTCAGCAATCTGCTTCCCACAGTCACATTTTTTGTGGCCTCATAATGGTATAAATGATATAGGGAATTCCATAGGATACTAGGAACTCATAAGTTAATGTATTTATTAAAGTAGATAAGCAAAACTGTTCTTACTGTCGTTTACTAGCGGCATCCTTCGAAATATTAAACTTTGGATTGTCTATTTAAAAAAAAATTGTATTATTTGATGAAGTGAAAAAGCTTTCATGCGTAATAGAACTTAATTTAGTCCAAGGATACCTCGCCTCCAAGTCACTGGAGCAAACAGTGGAAGGTAATGTAAATGAAACCTTGTCTAGACCGGACTATTGAATCGAATGTTTATTTTATCACACGCGCGGTAATAATGTTATGGTACGATGAACCAATTATTAAGTGTATACGAAAAGCGAAGAAACAGAGAACTCATGCGAAAAACGACCGTGTTGTTTCCAACTAAAGAACAAATTGCCGTCCTTGACGTTGACAGATTTGAGCGGGGTACACACGCGAACATAATTGCTAAGTAACAAATAATATTATTGTGATTTTCGACAAATCTCGTTTTTAAAATTTTTGTGAATATTACCGTATTAAACTATTAATAATTTAACTGATTTCTTAGTTATATAAGGCTTGACGATCATCAAAATTGCGGGTGTCAAATCGTTTCTAACTAAAAGATTCCATTCCTTCCTAAGTTACTGAACAGATCTATGATTTCGAAGCCTTAGAAGTATTGAATTGTAGTCCTCAGTAGAGGACTGACATGTTGCCTCCCTAATGCTAACATGATAGATCTATTGGTAGATCCATTGTTTTGCAGGGTTCTCAGGTTTAAGAAAAGAAATAAGATTGACAGAACATCATTTTTTTATTTTATTTATTTAGCTATTTTTATTTTATTGGAGCTCTTTTATAAAACTATTCTACTTTCTATTATGGGTATACAATTTCATTAAATCAAACAGTTTGTATAAAGTCAAAGAAACCGAAGTATACAAATAGACAAAATAGTAAAATATGATGCAAAGATGACATATTAAATCTTGGTGCTTCAAGTAACCAAACTCACCTACTTGTCACTATAAGCAGTTAAATTTCGAGAGAAGAGAAGACAATTTCATATTAACTACTAATCCCTGAATATTAAGCCGATTCGCGTCACTAGCGTTGCGAAAGTGGACAAATTCTTCTAGTTTGAGAGAGACTTATGTTCAGCAGTTGCCTCCATGGGCAAAATTAAATTAAATAATTTTCGATGCCGAATGTACCCGACACCCATTACAGCAAATTTATATGTGTGCGCGTAAGTACTTCAAAGACATTAAGTTAATGCGACCTCATAATTACTGGTTGGAAGCATTAATTCTCGCATCCATAATTAAGTTTAATACCTCATTTCTGTTGGCCTACAATCTAGATAAATATTGTATGTCGTTTGACGTCTATTAAAGTTACATTAAAATGTTTGTGAAACGTGCGCTGCGCTAACAAAAAGTTTTTGACAAGACTGTTTTCCGAATTTACCGGCGGGCGAGGTCGCCATTATGTT
Source organism: Baronia brevicornis (assembly GCA_031353405.1). Lineage (NCBI taxonomy): Eukaryota > Metazoa > Arthropoda > Insecta > Lepidoptera > Papilionidae > Baronia > Baronia brevicornis. Next base: position 477,984 of record JASFAT010002429.1, on the reverse strand, counting down.
ATGACACATTATATTTTATTTAAATTGGCCTTTAAGTAAACTTACGAAACGTGACTAAATTTCTGTCGCTAGTATTTCTAAAATTTCATTAATAACTTTAGACAACAATTAAGTAAATACTTGTACAGACGTAGAATTAGATGTGTAGAGAAGCATGCATAGATAAAGCAGTATAGTAAGTGTATTATAAAGATAAAAACAGAAGTCTGACTTGTGAATTCTCTAATGTTCTCAGTCTTTATTCACAGCAAATATGGTGTTAGCTAAGATGGTTATACATTCTATAGATTGCAATTCAACTATTCCATTTTATTAAAACGTGATTAAAAGTTATATGTAACACTTTTCTCTGTCAAAGATAATTAACTTTTAGAATAATAAGGTATTATGGGTTTGATTTAAATCGTCATGTCTAGATGTAACAAACAATATTTGTAGCAGCCGGTAAAAAAGTTTGGTCGTATAATTGCGGAATGAATGCATGCCTAATTACTTTTTATTTTTAAATTTAATTGCTCATTCAAGTAGCCCTTCTGTTTCGCACCGCAGGACATTTTGTATAGGGAAGTTTGTGAGGACAACTTTCGACTAAAGTCTATTCAGCCACAATATCGGTATAGTATAATATTATATATTATTTCTCTTTATCAACTCTTATCCTCTACGATTAATTGTTTTAGTTACAATTCCGTTTTATGTCTTCAAAGCACAGAACTAAAATGATGTTCGAGAAAAATAATACGAAGGTCAGGGTTTTATACCCATTTGCTTCATTTTATGTTCCATATTTATTCCTCTGAAAAATCTTGCTATTGGCATCTACCCATGGTAGATGCCAATAGCAACAGGTTATAACTATAATACCTATTATGAAGAAATAGGTTTGTACTTACGGTACTTGGTTGTAGGTAAAGGGTTGACCCGGTAGACAATGAAAATTTGATTAAAAGACATTCATAGACATTCGAATTCCAAAAGTTAAAAAATAATCTAATGAAAGGTTCTATTACATTATTTTTTACCCTTTGCGGTTAAAACATGTAAAATCTGTTCTATTAATTTATGTAGAACATTTAAAGTTTATTTGTTAAATAAATAAAATAAAAAAAGTAAATATGAAATATAAAGAAAACATTTCTCAAAGACCGGCAACGCTTCCGCAATGCTTGTGGCATTGCGGATGTCACAAGCATTGATTTCTTTTAATCAGTATATACACTTGCTCGTTTTGTTGAGCCACTGAGCCAATCGGTTGTCGTACAACCGATTGGCTGTGGCGCGGCCCTCCGCCCACGGAGTCAATGGTCGCGGGTTCGATTCCCGCAGCGGAATAAATATATATATGGATTTATAAATATTTATTCCGAGTCTGGTAACCCCCCCAATCCGCATTTCCTTTCCTCCCTTTCCTTTCCCTTCCTCTCCGCCAATCCATGGTCTGCCGTGCCAATGGATGCGTGGCTAGGGGCGAGCCTAGTCGAAAGCGTGCCGACCGTCCCGGGATCGGGCTCCCCCGGGTAGTTATGGTGCCTGACCTCAGCATGCAGGGCTCTGCTGGGGCTGACCTCCATCCTCTTTTGCGGCTCGTGGGATTCACTAAGACGAATTTAATATACCTAATTCGTTGAAAAATGACAGCGACGTGGTTCGCCACCCGTCACGTCCTGATTCTCACGAGGGCGAAAAGCGACTAACGGAGAGCCGTTTCGCTGTAATGAATGGTAGCGGATGGAGCTCTGTGGTCTCTGCCAACCTCTGCGGGGGATAGGCGTGAATATATAAAAAAAATACGCTTGCTCGTTGTTTTTATGGGATAGGCAACCAAGCGTGCAGGCGTGTCACCTGTGGGAAAGCAATCAAACCCGCCCATAGACATCGGCAGTGCCGTAGGCAGTGCAGATACGTTGCCGGCCTTTAAGGAAAGTGTCATTATGGGATGGGGCAGAGGAGAGGGAAGGTTGAACCTCCGGAATTCAACCGCTCGCCAAACGAAGCGCGGTACCTAAGCTACCACTCAGACGCCGGTTTTTTGCGAAAGTGTGGTACTTACCCAGGCTAGCTGGCCCATTCATGCTACAGACAAATAATATGCCGTTCTTGGGCAAGTATTCGTCTGCAGCGTGGCTCTACCATTCCAAAATTGCCCTTATATTCTATAAAGAATATGTAAAGTCTTAAAATCGACAACCATAAATATTATTGAAAACATAATCACCACGTATCATAATCATGAGGTAGGCGCATATCTCGTTAATGCCGTACATAATTATTGAGCAATATAAAAAAAACAGTTGGCAAAGTGTAGCCTGTCAAAATGATTTCTTGTACCACTTTTATGAGGTTGGTTTAACTTTATTAAAAAGCAATTATTGACCCCCAATAAAAGCAGCCCTTTATAATCATACCTCGAAGGCTGAAGTTTCGATTCGCTCGTGGTGATACACCCTTAAGCCAATTGCGTTTTATGCAAGCATGGTTATTAAAGGTCATATGCGAATGACAAGAAAATAAGGTTGTAATTAAATTTGCCACCGAACCATTATTATTTTGAAAAATAATTATCTTAAAAAGGCGTAGTTTCGACGTCGAGTATTCTACGTGTTGATAAATTGAAGGAACAATTAATGTTTTGTGCGCCTGTGTGCGTGACGCCCAAGTGTTTACACTTGTAAAGTCGATGTGTGCCCGCGTATTTTATTAGTGTCCGTGTGTGCGTTACTCTACGTTCGCTAAGCAAGTGTGCATACACTCAAGCCGCCTCATAATTGTTTAAGTTTAATTTACACATAAATTAGGTTTAGATATGTTTGTTTGATAATGACTTGGAAATTACATTTTGTAGTTTCAAAAATTTAATTCATAATAATTTACTGTGAAGTAATATATTTTATGTCATAATAATTGATTATAATTGTCCTTCTTTTTCTTAAAGGCAATTAGATATAACTATTATGTCAGTGTCAAATAAAATATAATAACATCAACTATCTTCTGTAAATCTTCAAATATACTAGTCAACTTGTTAGCTAACATCTTGATAAAATGGTGGCCGTTCTACCAATCTATGGACTATTGCAATCAACTAAAGTGTCACGATATACGCATTTATTTCATATCACTTCACTTATACGCCTTGAGATTTGGGAAGTGATTTCTAATTATTAGTGGTTGTTTAGTAGCGTGGATCTGAGTAATATAAACCAATCTGCGGTCTCTAATGCGCCTGCAAATTTTGAGAATTACGATAACAACCCTTATTGGTGACGGAAGCCAATGATCCAAAGTAGGCTTCTGCGCATCTATTGATGATGACGAATAATTAGTGCCTGAATTTTTTTAAACACACATTTACCCACATTTGTAATATATAATATATTTGTCAACAATTCGATATTCTAGAGAAATTATAATGTGTCGAAAAATAATGGTCGAATTTTTGTGTTATATACTCCAATAATAAAATATTTGTAATCTGTTATAATGGTCGAATTTTTGTCTTGTACACTCTCTATGTCAGTCTGTTTCTATAGAGTTGAAAACAGAAAAAATAATAAGGCAGCAGCCGCGCGCTAGGAATACGTTTCTGTATGTATATGACATACGACGCCTTTCTTAAAATTAAGAAGTGTTGCTCAAGCTTGTTGATCGGATTGGTCCTTACTCAGCTCTGCAGTAACCAAAATGCTTTTACAGTGGTAGCTAGGACAAACTTTCACACATCTGATCTTGGTTTATGTCTGTAAAAGATAAAACTAGACAATTGTTACACCTGTTTGTGTTTCAGTAAACTGTTCCAAAATAACTGTTATATTGTAACATAGCTTAAGTTAAACCAACCATTTAACACAAACAGAAATCAGGTATATAATAGTTATAACAGCAACTCTAATCCCTCACAAAAATCTCTTTCTGACAAAGGTAAAGTCCATTAGATACAGTACAGACGCATGTTTCGTGTTTAACTGAATCCGGTTCGTCGTCGAAGAGGGACGTCTTGCTACCCTAAAACACAGTTCCATGTTGTTATTATATATTATTTTATATATTCACGCCTATCTCCCGCAGAGGTTGGCAGAGACCACAGAGCTCCATCCGCTACGATCCCGGCATACCTTCCCCGCCTCCTCCACACTCATCCATCTTTTCATCCATTCTTCCTCTCACATTCATCGCAGCGAAACGGCTCTTCATTAGTCGTTTCTCGCCCTCTTGGGAAGCATGACGTGACGGGTGGCGAACCACGTCGCCGTCATTTTGCAACAAATTAGGTATATTAAATTCGTCTTAGTGAGTCCCACACAATTCCATGTTGTTACTTTTTAAAACCTTGTATTTTTTTAACTGCTCTATGTACACGCTAAACTTAATTATACATCATGATTTGTGACAATATCATGACATATAATTGCAAAAAAATAATCGCAGCGTTTGCAAGCGGATGTGTTATAAGGAAGCCTCGATGTGTGCACTCGGTTGCAACGGATGAGGGCCTAATTAGTCTGCAATTACCTCTAATGCTGTGGCACACTTAATGATGCGCGCACCTCATTTATACCCGTACGACGCGCACTTGGTGAGCCGACTTGCTTAACTATTGTTTTCGCTGGGACACGAACAGCCGTACTATTGTGTACTGCTAAACGTTGTACTCCCATTTCTACGTATCCTTCCATGCGTGTTTCATGTGATTCAGCTGTAAGCTTAATTGATTTCTGAGCCTAAGTTATAAAGTTCAAATTGCAATCGAAAAAACACTAACATATTTTTCTATGTAAATATATAATATCTGGACATTGATATTATTTTTTCCAGGTATGACTTGCGATCTAGTCTGGTCTATGAAGTACACAGAAAAGTTCAGACCATTCCTCAAGCAAGCTCTAAGGGATTTAAGAATAACTCGATTGCACACACTTTAATTTTATTATTATTTAAAGTTATTCAGTTGATAGGACATTGACTTTATGATAATAATTATTTATCAGATACCTAGTAGTGGTCACGTTTGTCAAAGATCCGACAATCGTTGGAGCAAACAAGTGCTGGAGTGGAGACCGCGTCTCGGTAAACGTAGCGTGGGACGCCCTCCGGCTAGATGGTGCGATAATCTGCGCAGGACGGCTGGCAGAAGCTGGATGCGTGAAGCCGAAGATCGGGCTAGGTGGCGCTTCATGGGGGAAGCCTATGTCGAGCAGAGGACTGCCGCAGGCTGTTGATGATTAAAGAGATACCTAGGTTACTAAATACAAAATTTCTGTTCACCTCAAACTAAACGTAAAATATAAAAAATTAAAACCTTTTTTTATAATCCATATATTTTCCACTGCTCGGCACGGGGCCTCTTAATTTCAAACGCGGTTGGTTAATATTCATTTCCGAACGTTAACCTACCACTGTTTAACAAGGGGTATTGGTAGAAAAGGACTTTTTTTTCTAAGACTTATTCTATATGGCAGTGCGTAAATATAGTTTAAAAAAAAGCATATATTATATAATATATATATGCCTTTTTATATGTGTATGTATTTAATTTTTTTACAAACATTTGTTCAAAACGTTTTAATTTATTAATAAAATTTATTTAATTAACTAATTATTTTATACCTACTTCTACCTAAGGTTGACTGACAAATATTGTATACCACCCTTAAGTCCGCCTTTGTGCTAAAATATATACAAAAAACAAAATCACAAAGCTCTTTTTTCATTTTTTCGAATTTTATCAAAGTAAATTTTGTATTTTTATCTTAATAATTTCCGAAAAGTTGCGTCTAAATTTTCTCAATAATCGAATATATATCGACGCAGAAAAGCAAAAACGTAGTAAACCACAAAATGATAACTTTCCAAAAAATCTTAAGATTTCTGAAAAAGATGTATCTGATCACTCAAAAACAGTCAGTTTCAATTTGCGTTTGCGTTATTTTTTGCGTTGATATGTTAAAGTGAAAACTGTACTTAAAATATTCGATAAAATGTACTCGCTGTGTATCATCGACCTGTTGCTTTATACCGCGTGTACGCGTGCAGGCTCGCTGCGTCGAACGGCGAGATCACGATCACGACGTCGCACGGCGCGGGGGCTGGGCCTGCTAGCAGTGCGGGCAGTGTCGGATCCGCGCCCAACGCCTCCCCCCACGCGCCCGTCAAGCTGTCTCCGGGATCCGTCAAGTCTCCCGCGCAGGACGATGGAGATCTACTTGCTGATTCACCAAGTAAGTAATTAACAAATTCTTATTTAAATTAATATCTATTTTTATATTAACTATTAATTTTGAAACAGAAAATTATAATAATTAATTGAGCAATTATTTGAGATGAAACTATTGTATTAAATTTTCATAATAACGATTAGTATTATATTATTAATATGTCGAAGTATCATAATTATATTGCTTAGTAAAAACAAGTATTAAAATAAAATGTATAAAATACACGAATGACAAACAAAAACTAAAGTACATACGAAAATAATATATACAAACACGTAAATGTAATTTCTACTTTTTTTTGGTAAATATGTAAAAGACAAATTAATTAAATAATACGAGAGAAATTAATAATACGAAAGACGTTACATAAAAATTTATAATAAAACGTAATTACAGTTGACTCTCGCCGTATAAAAATAAAAGAAGCGTATAAAAGTTAAATCTATCTCTGATGTGTACATCGTCAGAAAAATAGAAAAATATTGTCTAAGGCATGGGGCATTAGATAATTTATGATGTGGAATCATGTTCAAGTTACACATTCCTCCGAAAACATTGATGTGTTTTGTTCCCAGCAATGCAGCGATTTACGCAAAACTCATTATTTTATTTTAAAATAATAATGATAACTAGAAATGCCTTTTTTTAAACATACCATAATTATTTTAAGCCGATATAACTAAACTATATAAGATTGAGTTAAAAAAAAATATTTAAACATCCAGATCAATATAAGGTAGAAACAAACCTAAGACTAGATTGTCAAAGTAACTTCTAATCAATTTGGCCATTTATGTTTGTATTTGTACATAAAAGGATATCCAAGAAAATATTAGAAACCAGTTCAACTCAATTTCATTTATCCATATAAGTTCGTCGTTCTAAGCATGGCGCTCCATTAGCACTATGGAAGTCTAACAATGTCCTACAGTTATTTCACATAATACTATTGTAGCTGTACTCCGATGCTCTATTTTGAAGTTGCCACTGCATTCACTAACTGAGTCCGTAAAGTCGATTAGCGCAAAGTAGGCTTGTGCACATTCAACGTAGGTGAGCCGCACGTGAATACTTTCCGCAAAGCTAATTGAAAACTTCGGTTCATTTAACAGCATGCTCGGAGAACGTATGAACATAGTCAATAGTGTTTAAATTCAAATTAAATATTTTTAGGATATAAGAAATTATTATACATTGTATTTGTCATGTTCAGTTTGCTAATAGTCAGCTTTTACCACCATTTCGTAATAAGGTGGACCTCTAACCTCGAGACAGAGAAAAACGGCGAAAGAAACTCCGCAAATATATTTTTGTCTATTTTTTTCTTCTTCTTATACAGTATAAGTTTAAATACAATAATGTGTATGAATTATGCTTTATTAACTTAACCGGCGGGCTTGCTCGAGGAGAATAATGAGTGTGGAGGAAGCAAGGAAAGTATGCCGAGATCGTAGCAGATACATATCTGTGGTCTCTGCCTACCCCTACGGGAGACAGGCGTGACAGACAGCGCTTCGATGGCGCTTAGCTAAGTTACCATTCAGACGCCAGTTTTTTGCGGAAGTGTGGTAATTCCCCAGGCGAGCCGACCCATTCATGCTACAGACAAATATTATGCCATTCTAAACAAAGTATTCGTCTGCAGCGTGGCTAACGATATGTAGAACTATCAAAACGATATGTAGAATGTGGTAAAATCACACAGCGTGTTTCCTCATAACGACATTAAGAAATGTTAACAATGGAATACGATTATGAGATTTATTAAGGTTATTAAAGAACAATAAAGGCGATATGAATTACATAATCTTACTCTTTATTTATACTCTATAAAGCGTTGCACGCGAATACTGCAGATTCGGACTTATCGCATGCCAACATTTCTTATTAACCTTTCTTTACGGCGGCTCGCTCTGACGGAGTACTGGGGTAACATACAGTGACAAATCACACGTCTGACTCGATTTGAAAATAGATCCAATTTCTTTTTCATTCATCAGATAAAAAAGGAATGCGTAAATACCAGCTGCTCTAGCTAGTCGCTCTTACAATCCTGAGGATCGTGGTTCATAATAGTAAAAACAACGTCATGTTTTATTGTAAATTAGCTGTTACCTGTTATCCCTTACACGAGCCGCTTTTGTCGTTTCCTGTATAGACATCCATAGTGTGTTGTTTTTGGTTTGCCTATCGCGTTCGTCTATGATTGCAACATACCTACTAACCTCTCTAGCGAAAGCAACAATTCAAATCTATCAACATTCAGCTACTATCACTGTTCTAATTTATTTCTATTACTCAACCTTGTATCAGTATGGCTTCTTTCTATATTTTTATCGAAAAAGAATCTTAACTCAGTCATAACTGACATAAACATATTTTGAATTGTTCAAATCCATTGTCGACGACCGATTGGCTCAGTGGCGGGGCTCTCCGCCCGCGGAGTCAATGGTCGCGGGTTCGATTCCCGCATCGGAATAAATATTTATATGGATTTTTAAATGTTTATTCCGAGTCTGGTAACCCCCCCAATCCGCATTTCCTTTCCTGCCCCTTCCTTTCTTCTCTATCCTTTCCCTTCCTCTCCGCCAATCCACGGTCTGCCGTGCCAATGGATGCGTGGCTAGGGGCGAGCCTAGTCGTAAACGTGCCGATCGTCCCGGGGTCAGGCTCCCCCGGGGACTATGGTGCCTTACCTCAGCATGCAGGGCTCTGCTGGGGCTGACCTCCATCCTCCCTTGCAGCTCGTGGGATTCACTAAAGACGAATTTAATATACCTAATTTGTCGAAAATGACGGCGACGTGGTTCGCCACCCGTCACGTCCTGATTCTCACGAGGGCGAAAAGCGACCAATGACGGGCCGTTTCGCTGCGATGAATGGCAGCGGATGGAGCTCTGTGGTCTCTGCCAACCCCTGCGGGGGATAGGCGTGAATATATAAAAAATAAAAAAAAAAATCCATTGTATTGAAAAGGACATTTTTCTCAGAGTGACTATTCCACGTGCAATCCAATGCAGTAATATTTATTACTTTTAATGGATATTATCTTTAAATTTACCAATTAATTTACATACAAACATAATGTGTAGGTAAACAACTTTCGCACAAATTGTATTTATTTAAATTGTAGGATCAATTAAATGGTTTTGTCCTTGAACACTAGTGTGATTGCTGTTAAATATCGCCTTCGTTAATCTAATTTTGTAGCTGACTGTACCATTTAAAACAATAGCTTCTGAAAGCCGTTAGCCTTAATTTACACTTGACGACATCGAAACACTTCGCTTGAAAAGTGAAACATGAATGAACGTATGAATATATATTTTTAACTGTGAACTTTTTAGTGAAATAGTGTTACATATACTTTTAACGTTTTTCGGAGATCTGACAATCGTTGGAACAGACGAGTGCTGGAGTGGAGACCGCGTCTCGGTAAACGTGGGACGCGTGAAGGCGAAGATCGGGCTAGGTGGCGCTTCTTGGGGAAGGCCTATGTTCAGGAGTGCCGCGGGTTGTTGATGATGATGATACTTTTAATGAACAATTGTTCATGCAAAAATTGTAAATAGTAATATTTTGTAATAACCAAGGTTCACAAAAATAAAACTATTATTAAATAATAATAGTATAAACTATTACTTTTTATGAAATAACATCGGTCATTATCAATACAGCATATAATAAAAAATTACATGATACTTTTTTATGGGATAGGAAGGCAAACGAGCAGGTATGTCACGTGATGGAAAGCAATCAATGCCGCCTATAGACATCCGCAGCGCCATAGGCAGTGAGGAAGCGTTGCTAACCTTTAGGAAAAGTGACATTTTGAGAGTGAGTGGGAGTGGGTGTTGGGCCTCCGGAACACAGGCCGCTCACCGTACGAAGCGCGGTAGCTAAACTACCTCTCAGACGCCGGTTTGCTGTGGGAGTGTGGTACTTCCCCGGGCGAGCCGGCCCATTCATGCTGCAGACAAATAATATGCCATTCTTGACAAAGAATTCGTCTACAGCGTGGCTCTACCACTAATACAACGCTGATGTAATTTGGTCACTGGACGATCGTGTCGTGTCCGTTACGTGGAATATCAAGGGTTGATAAACAGCGCCTGGGGCCCCAGTTCTATTGATTACTATTTAATTCGTTGTTAGTGGATACAATTACTAAATTACTCAGTTCCTCTCCTGTTTACCGGCTGCGCTAATTCGTTTGAATTAAATCGATAGGATACATTTAGATCGAAAAGATTCGCTGGGGACTTACTTGTTTTAACGTATTACATTACGCAGCTCGTATATCTTAGAAGGATTAGTTATATATTAACTAAACATTGTTTATAATGGATTAGGTTTAAAATATTGAATTCAGCATAAATAGCAAAGACGTATCGTATCATTTTTTTCCTATGTTATTAATTATTATATACAGCTCATTTTTGCCTAGCAATGGGTCACATATATGTATATATGTACATATGTCCCATTGTTAGGCACGGGCCTCCCCATTTCTAGAGGAATGGATATTAACCCACCACACTTGTCCGATGCGGATTGGATTGACGGGGTAACAAGACTCGAAATAAATATTTGTAGGCCATACATATATTTATTCCGATGCGGGGATCGAACCCACGACCGTTGACTCCATGGACGGAGACCTGCCACTGAGCCAATTCATAGATGAGGTCGTCATCGTATCATATATGCGAAATAAAAATGTTTCGTATTTTTGTTTATTATAAATATATAATACGTCTATGTTTATCGTTATACCATCTAACTAGGGGCAAACCACACTACGTTCACTAACGCGGTTTCCACTCCAGCCTGTATCTACTCCAACGTTTGCCGATTATCCGAGAAAAATGATCTGCCCATTGCCGTTTCATTTTGCTGATTCGAAAACCTATGTCGGTGACACCAAATCAAATTCGCAAAGAAACTCCAAGCATAGACCTCTCTTGGTAAATTACTTCCTATTTTTTACTATTTGTTTGTTATTTTAAAACAAGTCTAAACCAAACAAACTGTTTGTTCCTCGAGGTGGTTTTCCTTGTCTCATTATTTGAAAGTTATTCGAAAGGTGCACATTTCGAAAGTTGAATTAAAGTGATTGAAGGCTAAAATAAGATAATCATACATTTAATGCGTTTAAAAAAATACATATGATGAACCCATAATAGTACCACTGAGGAAGTATTACATCTGTAAAGAATATCGGCGTCTAGTAAATTTTTAATGAGCTACTGTGATTCGTACAGTGAATACAGGTATCCAAGAGCCTAATTCTTTTCCTCTTCCTTTTTATTTCCTTCTCACCTCTCATAACTTCCTTCTACTCCTCCTGCTCTTCACAACTTTCCCTTTAGGTAGGCAATGCATCCGCAAATCTCTTACGCCCGCAGATGTTCATAGCCGGCGATGTTTGCCTATCGCTTCCATAACAAAAAAATATGAAGAGATATTACTGATCACCTAGTCACTTGGACGACCTTAATTCCTCTTTCGTTATTTACTAAAGTATTTAAGTTACGGCTGAAGCTAGGCCTATCTAATTATCTTTATACAGACGTTTTATTTATTAATATGTAGACAGATTGAAACAATTTCAACATGACTTTTATTTATTGCCATCTATAGACGTTATCTATCCACGTATCCAGTGAGATTACCAGTTGGAGAACCCATATTTGACTCACAAGATTTAAATTTCATTTGGAGAACCTAAATCACTTCTTTATTTTCAAAAAGTCCCTAAGTACCTTATCTCGCCAATGTTACTTTTGACTGTACTTTTCCGACCGGGCCTCAACATCTCACACTCTGTTTTATGAGATGGAAAAGCGACGAAGGCGTGTTTGTTATGTCTGCCCCATAATGGAGAAGCGGATAAAAAGAAAAGGGATTGGAACAGATAGATTTGTGGGGAGTCAAGAAATGCGCGGGGGAAAAAGCCCTACGCAAGTACCGCGCGTATCTCCCGTGCTCCGACGTGTACGGGCCGAAGCACCTTAGATGTCAGTGGAGCCATGGAAGGTGGTAGGATTGGCCCTTAAAAAATATCCTCAGAGTATTATCCGTAATAAATTCTAGTCTTTCAAAAATAATGACACATAATTAATAATTTACAAAAAACATAAATAAGATACGCGGCATCAAACACGCCGACCAACGTCCGTAGGCGGCGAGCGTTCGCTACCCGATCAAATTTAATAATTAACTAATTAAAATCCATTACAAATAATTAACGCGGACGATAAAATTGTTCACAATCGATAACAGAAACAAAGAGGTTGCCCGCCGACTGGCATTTCGAAAACATGTCCGAAAAGTTTGAAATTGTTTCGTTTCCGTTCGATTCCAAAAGGACGAGGTGAGCCACTCCCGTTACTTTACATTTATTTACTACTTATAAAGATATCATTATGTACACAATTAACGATAGTAATTAAAACAACCGCTTGACTCGATGGTTACAGTATTTGACTAGGTACTAAGGCAAGTTCTGGTATCAGATTAAGGTTGAAACTGAGTTTGTGTGAGAAGAAACTGCAGCCCGTTTCACCTCTAATCAAAAAACGATCTATTGGCTAAGAGAAAATGCATATGGATGCAAAAAAGCGAAAACACTGTTAATGAAACGTCAAAAAATATTTATTTGCATATACGGATCAGAAAAAATACTAAAAGAAAATGTTGTACAGCGCTGAAACTGTTTTTGAGTTATATATATATATATATATATATATATATATATATATATATATATATATATATATATATATATATATATATATATATATATATATATTCTTTTCGGTTCAATTCCCTCTTAAGTTTTAGGAATAATCTAGCTCTACACGAATATGAGTTAGATATTAAATTATATACATTGTAGGCCTTTTTCTCTGTATTATTATAGAAGTTATTATTACAAAAGCTTTGTACTGATAAAAACATTTATTTTTATTTCAATAATAAAACTTTAAAATAGAAAATACTTTCAAGAAGTATAGCAATTATTATTTTAACACTGCTAATGAAAAGTTTCACAAAGACTACCTTGTAATTTATTTAAAATATCCAAGGAATATTTAAAATTGTACAATTCTGAATTTATTTCCAATATTATTTACCTAATTTCCAATCGACACTTAATATCGGACGTTTTATTATGAAATGGGTTTTTAATTACAGACGAGCGAATGAAAAGTCCTCGACAATATTACGGAGTTGGAACTTTTACCTAACACTGCTTAAATTCTTCAAGAAATTTATTCAAAAGTACTCAGAACAGACATGTTTAATAAAAGATAATTTCAATCGATATCTTTTAGCATTCATTATCGTAATCGTAATTCGAATCGAGTCTCGATTTCGATTCGAGTCGATTTATATTACTTACATGTTCACAAATGTTATTGTTCAAAAATTCGCGACGTTTTATAATTTGTTATAAAGGTCAATTTTTAGTATATATTATATCGAAATGCAGTTGTAAGTTGTATATTATGAATTTTTAAAGTGTATTAAGGTTATATCATCAATACAGTGTTAACAGTTTACTGTTGAAAATTGACTTCCTCAAAATTCAGAGCTAGTGAACCCGCGACCATTGACTCCGTGGGTGGAGGGCCTCGCCACGGAGCTAATTGGTGGTTGGGGATTGCTTTCATCCTTAGTTACACGCTGCTGCCTTGGTCTACACCAATTATTATTTTATTAAATCTTTATTTATTTATTTATTCATTTATTCTTAATTTAATATTTTGGTACAAAAGGGAACTTAATGCCGGAAGGTATCCTCTGCCAGTAACTTTTGGGTTGATGAAAAAGATATATTTATACATACATAAACATACACCTTCAAAAAATAAGCCTACATACACTTAAAAGGCTAGGAACGCTTCTGTGGCTCTTGCGGTGTCGTGGTTGTCTGTCTGGACGGCGTTGATAGCTTTCCATCAAGCGACACGCTTGCTTGATTGCCCTCCTATCCCATAAAAACATACACAATAAACATATGTGTAAAATTACGGCGGAGGAGCATGAATTATAGAGGCAGATTTGAGATAAAAGTCTAATTTTACCTTTGAAATGAAGTTTTCTAGGGGTTGTTATGCCATGAAGTCCTAAATTTGAAATCCTTTATATGTGTAATCCAAAAAGATTGTTAAAATCCATGTTCAGAGAATTTTTATTTAACGCAAATCTTTAAAATAATTACATGAACTTATTTATATCTCAGTATCATGGATACTCATTTTAATTTTATTCATATGTATTGATTATATTTGTACTTCAAATTATCTACCTAGTCATCCCAAAACTTTAATTACAAATAATCAACCGAATAAAAAATATAGAAACATCTTTCGCATCGTATTAAATGTTGTTTTTTTTTTATATAAATATGCATGATGTTCGCATGTGGGTTTAGCATTATTACCCATTCGACGAACGCAAATCTGATATTAGAGGATCATTTTGAAGAGGAAACGATTTCAAACGTTGCCATGATAAGGGAATGAAGTGAGGGTAATTTACTAATGAATGTTTTATAATGCCTTTCCACGGAATATGTATGTGTGTATATTACCTTGGTTTATATGTATGATATTATGTATTCAAGTTAGCACACTGAAGTGGCAATGGGCTGGACACGTTTGTCGGAGAACCGACAATCGTTGGAGTAGATGAGTGCTGGAGTGGAAACCGCGACTCGGCAAACGTAGTGTGGATCGCCCTCCTGCTAGATGGAGCAAGGATCTGCACAAAGCGGCTGGCAGAGACTGGATGCGTGTAGCCGAAGATCGGGCTAGGTGGCGCGCCTTGGGTGAGGCCTATGTCCAACAGTGGACTGCCGCGGGCTGATATTGACATATGTATGATATTAGATATTAACCTTTATCGGTCGCTAACTTTTTATACGTCATTCTCATTGGGTTGTAGCTACGGATACAGTTTTCATTGACTTTATTCATTTTTGGGCTCAATATATTAAAAAATAATTGAAAAAGGCAACAGTATATAACTGGAGACGTCACTTGTCTGTCACGGATATTTAACTAATAAGGCAATAGTGCCTGCATTTCAGACAGAGCTAGTTTCAACATGTCTCCCATTCCTGCTCCCGTAATGACACTTTCCTTAAAGGTCGGCAACGTTTACGCGCTGCGGATTCTATGGGCGGCGTTGATTGCTTTCCATCAGATGACACGCCTGCTCGAGTGCCTTCCTATCCCATAAAAAAGCAATATATTAATAAATAAAACGCTTTACACCAGATACAAGCATAAGTACACAAAAAACAAGAATGAACACCTAGACCTAAAAGCCATAAAAATATATATTTATTCTGATGCTAAAATCGAAAACGACAACTTTACTACTGCCCCATTCGGATCGTCAGTATCCACTCAGCTATTACGGCTTCATCATCAATTAACGCTGACTGTAATACGGCGTTCATAAGATAGCGGCTTCTTTGCAAGGCTTTAGCTGCTCCCCTTTGCCCCTATAACATCTAACGATGGACTTCGTACATTACCACGTTAGATAGTTAAATGGTTTTATAACTATCCTCACCTTACACACCTGCTACCAGTGACCGGCAGCGGGTAATCTCAGCGCAGACTTGATTTTATTATGGTCCATACCGTTATCGTTTGATCATCGCCATTTCGCTATTTTAACTAACTCACAGCTTTCAAATGAGATGAAGGAGACTAATTGAACCTAATTTTCTTTGTAAAATATTGCAAACTAGTAATTAAGTTTGTGTATGCTCTTGGTTAAGTTTGTGTATGCCGTACCAAATAAGTATTAAATATTATTAAAAATTAATAAAAACTGGTGGGTTGATAAAGATCATCATTATCAACCCACGGCAGTCCACTTCTAGGCATAGGCCCCTCCAGATAAACCACATTATCAGTCCATTTCTAGTTACAGCAGTGCTCTTCTAGGCATAGGCCCCTCCACCTAAACCAAGGCACGTCACCTTACGCAGATTATCGCTCCATTTAGCGATGCATCTCACACTACGTTTGCGTGGTCTCCACTTCAGCATTCGTCTACTTCAACGGTTGTTGGTCCTCCGACAGAATGCCCGTGAATGTCATTGTCTCTAAGATACTGTTCGAAGGGATAAATAAAAAATAAGTGATATAAAAAAGAATGAAAGTCAATTTCTACTTTTTTTCAGCGATCTACATGCTTTGAATTTTATTCTCCCATATAAAACTAAAATTAATTAGTAAACTTGATTGGATGAATAAAAAGTATTTTATTAACGATTCATATTCTCTATATATTGATATATGTACATAGGGAGAGTATGAACTAATAGATATAATAGAAGGAATTGAAAGAAGAACAAGAGAACAAGTTATCTATCTAAATAATCTATTTAAATGAATATCTCAATTAGTGGACGCTTCAGAGATGCCTAGCCGTATTCAATTTACTCCTGCTATAGATGTACTAGGAGAACATCTATAGCAGGAGTAAATTGAAAACATAAATACACCAAATTTAAAAAATAAAAATAACACCAATCGAAGAATGATAATTGCCTAGAGAACTACGAAAAAATACAGTCCAACAACGAGCTAAGGCACTAACAGCCGAAAATACAGTCCAATAGCGAGCTAAGGTACCTACTAACAACCGAAAATACTTAATTGCCATTACATATTTAAAATGGCCCGCTTACACGTAACACGGGTCAATAAACGTGCCCGAGGAATGACACGCGAACTCTAATTGCATCTAATTAATTTATAACATGTATTAAACAATTAAGAGAACGGTATCTTGATGCATTACTTATTGTTATTGAATTCGGTACGCCACACAACCACTCTTTTGCCAATTGACTTATCTTTGTTAGTTAATTAATGGGTGAAGTCTCATCACGCGATCGTCGGTAATTGGACAAAACGTGCTTTTGTCTAGCTGTTTACATGTTTCGGCTTTTACTCCGGCACTTAGTGGGTATAATTTTGCTTGTATAGAGATGATAAACACGTTTTGATATTACCGTTAATTCAATCATTTTGATACATCAGTCCGTTGCAATAGCGATATGTTTCATTGTAAACTTATTTTCTATCACCAATAACTTACATTTACAAGTATACAAATCATCCATCCATTTCTTTTCGAAGTGGTAGAGCCACGCTGCCGACGAATACTTTGTCGAGAATGGTGTTTTATTTGGCTGTAGCATGAATGGGCCGGCTCGCCCAGGGAAGTACCACACTGAGTGGTAGCTCAGCTATCGCGCTTCGTCTGGTGAACGGTTGAGTTCCGGAGACCCAACCCTCCCTTCCCTCCCCCTTCCATAATGACACTTTTCTTAAAAACCGGCAACGCTTCATGATTGCTTTTCATGAGATGACACGCCTCCTCGTTTACTTTCCTATTCTATAAAAAAGAACTTAAACGCTCAACACATGTAGATGTGACAATTTTCATTTTCTCTGATCCAAGGCTAATAACTCCTTTAATTCTCTATACGCGTCTCTACTTTTTCTTTTAATTGGTAACAAACTTATCTTTACGTTCTTCAACTTTTTCTTCTTTTTATAATTTAGTAACCACATCAATCCTCGACATACATTTCATCTTTGGTCATTTTACTTCTTTGCGCTCGGTGTCTTCTGATTTTTGAAAGAACGGATACTAACCTACCACGCTTATCCAAGGCGGAAAACGGTGGAGCATCCACACTCCGAATAAATACCTCTAGGACAAACATATATTTATTCTGATGAGGGTATTGAATCTGCGACCACAAACTCCGAAAGGGTTCACTTCATCGCAGTGCTAATATGCTCGTCAATTGCTACACCAGTATTTAATTAATGGGTGTGTCTCATCGCGTGATGCTCTTTAATTGACGTGATAAAGTCTTGAATAACGTTTACTGTATTAATAAACTGTTTACCTTTTCGGCATTTATGTATTAAATCTTTAAACTTACTTCTAAAGTCAAAGTCTTCCTTATTTACTGCAATGTGCGAATCCGAATGTGAAACAATTTACTACCTGCAGTGTTCTTACGTCATTATGACATAGGGCATTCAAGAAAAGAGTGTATGTGTTCGCTAAAGGCCGCGAATAAAAAACTCATCTGCGCATGTTGCTGATGTCTATAGGCGGCGGTGATCGCTTACCACGATGTGACCTGCACGCTTGTTTACCTGTTCTGCTGTAAAAAAATCTTCGGAGATTCGCAGAAAATAGAACAAAAATAGATAGAATCGCACACGTTAACATATTAGAACAAGAAAAATCGCTTCATATCGACGCCTTAACCGGTTTAATACACACCACGAAGGACAAACGCTGTATTTTTTTTTATGGGATAGGAAGGCAAACGAGCAGGCGTGTCACTTGATGGAAAGCAATCAACGCCGCCCATAAACATCCACAGCGCTATAGGCAGTACGGAAGCGTAACCAACTTTTAAGGAAAGTGGCTTATGGGAGTGGAAATGGGTAAAGGGAGGGGGAGGGTGTGCGGTAGCTAAGCTACCGATTTTCTGCAGGAGTGTGTGGTACTTCCCCGGGCGAGCTTGCCCATTTTTGCTACAGACAAATATTATGCCATTCTTGACAAAGTATGCATCTCTGCAGCGTGGCTCTACCACTATAAAATATATATAGTTCTCTTAGGTTTCACGAATTTTAGGAAATTAAGTTCCTTGCTTTTCTAGAGTATTGAAGTTTATTTCACCACGCTTATTCAAGGTGTATAAGCGAAACACCTAAACCCGCTATAAATACTTTAAGGCCAGCATTTATTTGACTTCGAAAACGATAGCTTATCACTGACCCAATTAGGACAATAGCGGAGTGCCTTGTCTATTATAATGAAATTAATAATTTAATTTTTAATAATGGTTAATCTCTCTGTAGTCGATTCCTCATATCTGACGTGGTCATCATTATGTTGTCCGCATCTGGAGTATATACTTCGTTTCCACCATCATCTTCGCTAACCATGTGGTGGAACTTGGTGGTTGACGATTCTCTTAGTTGGTCTGTCCACTATGTCGGTGATCGGCCTATCGACCAATCTAACGACAAATCTAATATTAAACAATGATAATTAAGACAAAATCGTAATGAAAAATAAGAATATAACTATAATTTTTTTGTGTTATGGGTACATTTTTATTACATAAAACGTTCGTTATATAAGTTTTAAACTTTAAACTTTTCATCAGATCACGTAAGACTACCATAAAATGTTCAATATTAAAGCAAATCCTAATAATATCTTATATTATATATAAAC
The DNA here is from genome assembly GCA_031353405.1 of Baronia brevicornis. Taxonomy (NCBI): domain Eukaryota; kingdom Metazoa; phylum Arthropoda; class Insecta; order Lepidoptera; family Papilionidae; genus Baronia; species Baronia brevicornis. The sequence continues at coordinate 458,461 of JASFAT010002429.1, read as the reverse complement.
TTATGGTCTCCTATACGATAATATAGTGACCATAATGGCCAGTAACATACTATTGTATAGGCATGAGCGAGGACATTTAATATATTTAATATTATAATATATCAATTACATCAATTGCTTCAGAAATCTTTGACATTTTGTTTTTTATCATTTTGTCATCATTTTGAAGTAACCCTTATTACTTGATTGATGACAACCATGGTAGGCATACACAAAACATTGAGTATTATATTATATGCAATATTACATATTCGTACTATGTAGATTTCTTTCTACGGCTGCAATTAGTTCTTTGAGTCAAATAAATAAAATAAAACAAAACATGTGTCCTTCCAAAAATTAGATTAAGAAATTAATCAAACCAAAATATAATAACGGCCCTATCTTAAACTGGAAAAGTCATTACGCCTCCAAATAAGACGAGAATCAAACAGAGGGAAGACAAAAACAATTCAATGGTACCATGACAAACGAAATTAGGTGTCGTCTGCATTTGGAACATCGGTAAATGGAGGAACGATTGCCAATTTACCAACCCTACCTTGTCTTAATTGGTGCAGACTATTGCTTAAACTAGCGTAGGTACGGAAGGTAATTTGTCATCGGTTAACTAAGCAGGGGGAGGGGGGCATTCGCGCGACAACCTCCGCGGTGGCAGCACGTCTCTAAGCTAATGACATTCCGCATAATTAGAAAGCGTCATCATCTACTATAATTACATAAATTGCACACTAAGGCTGGCGATAATTACATTGCCGCGAGATTCATATCGGTTGAATTGTATATTAAAGAATGTTACCAAAAAAAATCATTATTTTTTCGAAGTGAGAGTCAAGTTATAAAATGGTAAGCAATTAGCGCCAACCATGAACATCTTCGTTACTAGAAAACTACAGATTATATTATCTTATACTCAGATATTTTTATCTTCCTTTGGGTAAGGTTGTGAATAATGTAAGGGGAAAAAGAAGTAATGAGAGGAAGAGAAAAAATTATTAAAATCATCATCATCATTATCACAACGTTTTCCTATAGGAGCAGGCAGAGACCACAAATATATTCGTATTATAGTTATTTTTCAAAAAATTGGATAATAATTATATATTATATGAAAAATTATTAGATTAAATGGTGGATTTAATATTAGTATGTGTATTATTTGTGTTGATTTCAGACATCTTTATTGTTGATTTTATTTTAAATAGATCAACCGACCATCAGCCAGTCTTCGGGTAACGTAGTCGACGGCATCAATCTAGAAGATATCAAGGAGTTCGCCAAGGCCTTCAAACTACGACGGCTAGGTCTCGGCCTCACCCAGACACAAGTAGGGCAGGCGCTATCAGTCACCGAGGGCCCAGCGTACAGTCAAAGTGCAATTTGCAGGTAAGATATTTATTTAGTAGTAAACATTACTCCTATATAAACACAAAGAAATATAAAACAGACAACGTGTATAATTATGTTAATTTTATGCTTATCTTTACAATTACCACGAGAGATAAGGTCGCACGCTTGTCTAAATGACTTCATAACATTTTACAAAGCCGTCAACGGTATTTTATGATTTGGCACGAAAAATATTTTATTTGTTATCTGTGAACAAATTGTATGTATGTGTGTGTGATATGGTTGTTGTAATAAAATGAAGTCGGTAAGGTCGCACGCTTGTCATAATAATTCGCGGTTTACCCTTTGGGGCTAACAAAAACCTTTTGTCCATAGAAACTTGGTCACGCAGCCGCGAGTACAGCTATAACACCAACTTTTTAATATCGTTAATTGAAGTGATTTGTAAAACAGCACGACTCCTTTCATTGCTTACAATTCGTTTAATTAATTACAATTCGGACGGCTTCCGTTCTGGTCGGCTGTCTCGACTTAAACCATTTTTTATTAGTCGCGGGCGCGTGCGTTCCGATTCAGCGTCGGATTATTATAAGTTTCTATATTCCCAATTACATCTATCACTGAAAAGTTTTTAACAAGCTCTTTTTAAAATTTAAATGCATTAACATACTCAAACCATTTTAAAAAACAAATGTTAATTTGTAGACAACGTTTTAGATACGTAGTAATCATTTAAAGATATTTTATACATTAACACCAATTTCATTATCTTTAGTTAATATTAGTTCGTTTAAAATATAATACGACTGAATAATATCGATGATAAAAATAAACAAGATTAAAATAATATAATAATATAAAACTAAATCTATCCCAAAATAAGTAAGATGTGTATAATGAAACTAGTGCTGAATTCTGTCAGAGTTTTTAAGCAGTCGAGTGAGCTTCAATATAGCTTAACAACCACTATTTGTACCAGAAACCACGATCAACAGCTTAACGTGCCTTTAGAAGCACGGAAGTTCAATTCAATTGAACTTCCGTGCTTCGAAAGGCACACATTTATTTAATCAATGACATAATTTAATTCCCTAATTGATACGAACAATATGCCTTTTCCATTGACTGTGAAAATATCGAAGATGTAAATCAGGATTGTGATGTTTGATTAAATAAATGTGTGCCTTTAGAAGCACGGAAGTTCAATTGAATTGAACTTCGTGCTTCTAAAGGCACACATTTATTCAATTCAATTGATGAAATCTTAAAACTATAATCTCATCCCAACCGCACATTTCCACCATCGCACTACGCGCCACAAAAATAAGTTGCATCCTCATCCCCCTGGGCTTTCAATCACCGTGCGGTTTAGACGCAGTTTTCTGCCACGAATGGTGCAAATGTGGAACAACTTACCACCTGCGGTGTTCCCACGTGATTACGACACGGGGGCATTTAGGAGGAGCATATGTGTTCGTCAGAGGCCAGCAACGCATCTGCGAAACCTCCGGCGTTGCGGTTGTCTACGGGCGGCGGTGATTGCTTACCACCAAGTGACACGCATGCTCGTTTGCCTGCTCTGCTGTAAAAAACATACAATGAAGGGTTATTTAGATTTTAAGCCTCAACCGTGTACGACATTCCGGCACTAAAAAGAGTTCGATGCAATTAAAATTATTCGTAATTGCCTTTTTCACGATCAAAACGTAAAGGCAACAACTCAAACCGGTCGAAGGAAATTTCAATTGGGCCACCCCACCCGACCTCCATCGTATAATAAAATCATTAATCGTTACTTCTGTTCCAGTTAATTAATTATCTTGCCGTAATTACTTTTTTCGTGTAATTAAAAGAGTAGAATTCCCCTGTCTTTGTCCGCGTCGTGATTTCATTTTCCATTAATTTTTCTTTTTGACTCCCTCCAATTTTGTATCGCCACGCTACACGATACCTACCCCTTTGATTGTACTGGACTGATTGTACTGGAATTAATTTCAGCGGCATTAAAACATATTAATTGAGAATCTATAAGAACATTACCTACCTTATCTTATATTACGGTAATAAAAAGTTAATTGTATTATTTATTTATAAATAGCTGTACTCGGCATGCGTTGCAATACTACGTAATTATAAAAGACAAACAGACAATGAAAGGTATATATTTGGACTAGGTATCTACACTGGTGTAGAAGAACCCACGAAAATTTCATCACGATCGGATGAATGGTTAAGGAACGCATAGAGGACAAAATTTATCTCATTTTCATTAAATTTCTGAACATTATGTAATGTAATGATTTGAAATATCCATCTGCTTTTAAGGAATATAAAACGAACGATGCCATCATGGTCAGTGCAACTAAAAAGATTGAAACAAACAATGAATTAGGCATGGACCAGGCTGAGTGCCATCCTATTACAATTTTACATGAGATTGAGTGCGTCAGCGCACCTCAGCATGATCACATGACTCACCATTAATAACCGATGTCTTTAGTGTTGTATGAAATGATACGAGAATTCTACTATGGGAATTTTATTAATTATGGATGGTTTTTTTTTTTAAAAGCGTGCGGCTTTATAATTTATTTAATTTGTTTATAATCGAAGCTTTGTGATCCTTCAGAATCTGGAGGACGTTCACCGATCACTGGATAAACCAATTCTAACATATTATTTGTTACCGTCCCCAGTGCCCTGGCTTCGCAGATGCTAGCAGCTCAGCTGTCTTCACAACAACAAAACATGTATGTGTTTTGTTTTATATCCCTACATTCGATGTCTCCAAAATTATTTATATAAAAGATTTATATCAAGTCAATGGATTAAGATTAAGAGAATTGAGATAATTTTGGAGATACTGAAATGTTACATGCATTAAGCACACGCTTCGAGTCACTTTCGGCGGTTCAGGCCGCACGTAGGTCGTCTTTAAATCAAAATGTTTCAACGCTGTTTAATGTAATCTTATCTCGATCGGCGATCCGTGCATACCACGTGAATGTATGCCGCATACAATTATTAGTAATTACTGGTTTTGGAGTTCTTTCTTTTGCTTTTCACACGTATACGGTATTTACATACGGATAATTACAGCAAGAAGGCGCTATACATTATTAGAACGAATGTTACATTTTGATATTAAGACAAACGCGCTGCATTAACCTACCAAACCATGTCGGTTCGACGTCATGAGTAATTGTTGTGAGAACTTTATCAGATTTATTATTGTATGTCTCGGCGAGTATATTTCTAACTTTCCATCTAATCTGGCATGATGTATTATTTCATTACTCTTTTTATAATTTTTTTACTATTATTCATTTTGCGCAATTCAAAGCCAGGGCATTGGCATACGTTACCTTTTGCTTCTAATTGAATTCATTTTATTGTTACCACGTTCGGTATTAATCAAACTGATTACCCCGTCGGCCTAAATTGCCTATTGTTTTTTTTTATTGCTATTATCGTTAACGCCATGTCAATGTCCTGTACTACGCCTCTGTTAATTTGGATTGGGATTATATCATTCACCGCGACTCTAATATCGTTCTCCGCGCTCGTGTAAAGCTTTTGTTTGATCGGTTCGTGCAGAGTAAAATTCTAACATTACATTTATGTTCGATACAGATTTGAGAAATTGGATATAACACCAAAAAGTGCGCAGAAAATCAAACCGGTGCTTGAACGTTGGATGAAGGAAGCCGAAGAGAGGTAAATATCATTGTTTGAGTGAATTGTACGTGGTATTGTGCCGTGCTCGTGTCACACATTTGGCCCTATTTGCTTTGCAACGATGTGAACATTTCTCAAATCTGGACTAACTACGCTTTTACCGACTAGGTTTTATTTTGTCGTGCTCTAACGCTTAATTCATTACTAACTGAATATTTATTTGTGTGTATTACAATATCATAAAACCTCCTATGTATTTTGTAGCTTTAAGTAAGTATAGTAGTATAAGGTGTATATCAAAAAAAAATTTATAACTATTGTATTTACTATTTGCCTGTTAGTATATCACTGCTTTAAAAATATCTAGTTACAATAAGTTGCGTGTGATAGTTATTAAACTTTAAACATTTGTGTTTATGCATGAAACGAATGACCATTGTAATATCTTACAAAATCATTTTTTGAATTGAAGTTAGACGAAATGAAATACAAATATATTCAAAAAATTTCAATTCCATCTAACTGAATAAAACTATGACACCGTTCTAAAATATCGATACGGAAAATTGAAATAATCAAAAACAGAATAAATCAAACAGAACGGTGTCGTCCCGTTAACCCACCATCGCATGAAATCTTCATTTCAAATTTCCCAGGTGTCGTTTAAATCGCCGACAGTCTCTTAATACTGTGTGAGGATCCGCCTCACTAGGATCTATCGATTTAACATTTTGTATCATTAAAATGCATTATCTGGATGCAACGGGACGAGTTTAACATTGCAAATTGTGCATTGAATTTGCAATGGGCTGCCCCTCTTGGTGGTAATTTTTAACGAGCGTCTCTGTTAACGATAGTCCTTGAATTAATGCCGATATAGCCGGTGTCTACACTCATCTCCGTTAAGGAGATAACTAGCAAATCATCCGTGCTTTACTTGCGTTTAATGATCATTATTTACAACTTAACCAACCTGTTTAAATGATTCAGTAACTTCAGCTGAAGTGATGTCTATTTTAAGTATCTCTTTTTCGATAAACAATTAAAGCTACATTTCACTATCCGTATCCGTTCTATCATCATAACGATAATGTATCACCAACCTACATCAATTTATCTTTTTAATATTGTATCCATCTTACAGTTGTCTAGAAGAAAATACTATTAGCGATAAGATCGCCATTTGTTTATAAATATTACAATCAATATTTAATCCCGCCACTGAGCCAATCGGACGACCGATTGGCTCAGTAGCGGGGCCCTCCGCCCGCGGAGTCAATGGTCGCGGGTTCGATTCCCGCATCGGAATAAATATTTATATGGATTTTTAAATGTTTATTCCGAGTCTGGTAACCCCCCCAATCCGCATTTCCTTTCCTGCCCCTTCCTTTCTTCTCTATCCTTTCCCTTCTTCTCCGCCAATCCACGGTTTGCCGTGCCAATGGATGCGTGGCTAGGGGCGAGCCTAGTCGTAAGCGTGCCGATCGTCCCGGGGTCGGGCCCATAGTCCCCCGGGGACTATGGTGCCTTACCTCAGCATGCAGGGATCTGCTGGAGCTGACCTCCATCCTCCCTTGCGGCTCGTGGGATTCACTAAAGACGAATTTAATATACCTAATTTGTCGAAAATGACGGCGACGTGGTTCGCCACCCGTCACGTCCTGATTCTCACGAGGGCGAAAAGCGACCAATGAACGAGCCGTTTCGCTGCAATGAATGGCAGCGGATGGAGCTCTGTGGTCTCTGCCAACCCCTGCGGAGGATAGGCGTGAATATATATATAAAAAAATAATAATTGTATAACTTTGTTTTTAGTTTACAATAAAGAAAATCTATCTATCTATGCAATTAAAGTCAGATGAAATAATGTAATAGTTGAACAACAGTAAATTAATTTGATATATTTAACAAATTTTTCTTAATTAAGAACCAAGATTAATAGTAGAATAGTAGTATAAGAGTAGATTTTATTCAACGATTTGAAGCAATCTTCATCAAAAGAGTGCGTATGAGGAACAAGCGGTCTCTTAACAGTATTTGTTCTTAGGATTTGAACTATTATTCTCTTAATTGTAACTCAAAATATGCTTATAATTTTCCAATTTATAATTTTTTATATTGACGGTCAATGGGTAAAGTAATTATGATAAAACTTTTAATCGCATTTTTTATGATGTATTTAAGAATACGAATTTCCGAAAAATAGATGAATTAGGGGACTAGTTAAAAAAATAGTATTTAAATATATCAAGAGGTCAAAAAATATAGAAAACTGATTTTTCGAATACATATATATTTTTACATATTTTTTTCTCAATCATTGATTTGATTGACATTAAAAGCCTTCAATTTCAATGCAGATAATCTTATTCAGTATCGAATCTATAAAATTATCGTTGTAGTTTTGCGTGATTATAGAAATCTCCTTCCTTTCTTATTTATCTTTTCCTCTCCAATCACATTCTTTCTATAATACAAGTAGAAGGAAACATACACTAACAAGAATTGAATACGTACCTATAAGAAATATTACAACTATCTATAATAAGACATTTATTATCATCAAAATCAAGCTTCGGTATCACAATCTTCAATCTTCCCCAGGGCACGCAACCTAGTCTATATCTTTACGCATCCTGTTTTATCATTCTATACTATTTTGCGAAAAGGTATGTCTCTACTGTTGCATTCCTCTACTCCACGAGTCATCGGTTCTATGACATAAATCTGCCCGTTGCCATTACGAGTTTTCTAACTTGAGTTATATCGGTAACTGTTTTTGCGACCTAATTACGTCATTCAAATCATATCTATGAGAAACAAATATCACAAAATCACAATTAGAATGGTATATATTACTACCAATACATTATTATTTCTAGAGATACAAAAACAACCTATATTTAATGTTATATTATGATTTTGAAACCTTGAAGCTACATGACCCTTAACAACGAGACGTCCCTTGAAAGTCAATGTTAGGATGGACATTGAAGATACAATAAAGATTTATTTATGTAAGGTGATTTAAATGACCGAGATTATGAAACCGGAGCAAGGACCGTTATTAACATATGATGTTCGGATTATATACTGTTTTGATTTTCATTGTGAACTTGACATGAAGACAGTTCTCTTTTGCCTTTTGTAAAATAACATGCAATTCTGACGAATAAAGACCTTTGTTTAGTTCCTCGATTCTGATCTTAATTCTAACTAATCTTTTCCCAAATCAACTGTATTTATGCGTCATGGTTCAATTGTGTTAATTTTCGTTGTCCTGTTTAAATACGATTTTGGCTATATTGATTCGAAATCGTCATGATATTTGTCGCATCATTGATTTATGTTGCTACTACTCCAACCCTAGCGACGATAAATAATAATTAAAAACCTCTTAGACTTGTATTTCCGCTTACATATGTAAAAACTTTCGCACGAAAGATAAGCAATTGTTCTTTGTATACGGAATTTTGTTAGGCATCTTCTAGAGTTCCCAATAATATCATGTATTAACCAATCACCTTTTATTACGAAATATTCCACGCAGTCCTTCTCCTGTATTTTTCCAACAAAACAATATTACAGATACACTTACAAAAGAAAGAATTAGAAAAAAGAAAGATAATATTTATGAGGTTATCAATTAATATGTAATAATTAAAAATAATGTGAGGTATTAATATATTAATTTCTCAAATTATTATTATAATTACTATCTATATTTTCGCGATATGTAACCGTAGATCATATTATATTTAACACTGCATGATATAATTTGCTTTTTAATTGTAATCGGGTAGAATGTTATTGAATGAATATAAAATGTATTATAACTTTATATAGAAATAAAATAGATTTAATTTCTAACTTTTCAGGTACGCATCAGGGCAGAACCACCTCACGGACTTCATAGGCATGGAGCCGAGCAAGAAACGCAAACGACGGACTTCCTTTACCCCGCAGGCGCTAGAACTTCTGAACGCACACTTCGAAAGAAATACGCATCCGTCCGGTAGGTATTTTTTATGTAAGAGATAACCAAGGGATTGAGTCTCCGGTTATCATCGCTCACCGATCGACGCTCAGTAGCAGAGCTACTCATAAAGCGGGAGACAGGGAGGTAAAATAAGGAGAAGGAAGGGAGAGGGATTGGTTGTTCATTTCTCATCGCTCACCGATTGATGCTCAGTACCAGAACTACTCAAAAATTGACTTTCTTGAGAGTTTAGAAATTCCCCGAATGAGCCAGATCAGTCAAGGTCTAGACAAAACTTTAAAATAAAAGTGACACTTAATAATTTTGTCGAAAAATAAGTTTTTAAAAAAGGTTAGTAATGAGTATATTTATTCTTGTACATTACAACTGAGCTAAAAGTGCTTATGCTTAAACAATATGGCTCACATTACAATAGTTGACTGGTAAAATCGATTCGAGTCGTAAACACAAACCTTGATAAATGAGTTATTTCTGCTTTCTCCTTAAGTTCTTAGTTTCTTGGCATTGATAACTTACATTAAAAACTAATGAGAAAATATTTATTTATTGCAGGCACTGAAATCACAGGATTAGCGCATCAGTTAGGATATGAACGCGAAGTTATCAGAATATGGTTTTGCAACAAGCGTCAAGCTCTCAAGAATACGGTGCGCATGATGTCAAAAGGAATGGTTTAAACTTAACCGTCACAAACTCTTCATTCGGCAACATTATATTATCAAATTAGTGTCTCAAGAAATAGTGATGGGCTTCAAGTATGTTTTATAATGTCGATAGTTTCGCTTACAGTTTGCACGTAGAGTTTTGACGTGACACTTTTCGATATAATTTGCAATGATATATACCAATAAAATATGATATTCGATGTTTTCTCTCAAATTATCATTTAAAATTTTTAATTGGCCTTATTACGAATCGATGCGATTCCAGCCAAGAATTAACTTAAGATTTTTTTATAAAATACAATTGTAAAATACAATTTTTGACTGATATATTCGTCTCGTAGATAATTTACAATGATATGAAACGTATCCGTAGTGTAACATAGGTGTTTAGTACAAAATAAAATGAATGACTGTCACACTGTAATACTCCTAATTGTAACCAAAATAATTTGACATTATAGATGAACATCATCCATATTTAGGATAACAGTGTTTTATTCACGGTTTTATATAACCTCAAAATCTACTTACTAAAGCGTACAGTTCTAAAATCCTTAAATTCGTGCACGTAAAAGTCTTTTTCTTATTATATTATTATTTGTATAATGATGCATTTTGTAAATAAGTACAACAAACTAAACTCCCGACGATAAAGTGAAATAGTTGATAGGAGCATTAATTTATTGAAATACTCTTGTTTCGTTTCGTTCTATTTAGTGAACGTTGCACTCTAACTATAGTTATACCAACGATATATTGAAAGTAGCTAAAATGTGTCGTATTAGTGGCCTACTAAAAGTTTTTTCAAGTATAAGTTTCTGTTAATAATTAGGCGTAAAACGATATGTATAGAATAATTATTGATACAGTGTCGTAAATTGTAAATATTGTTCTCGTAATTTTACTTTATTAAAATGTATTATTAGTTTATGTAATGTACCTATTACGTATAAGTTTTAGCTTTTTAAGGCGTTTGCGTAAATATTCAAGTTGGATTTTGTTGCGATATAAATAAATGGATGACTTTTACAATAAAATAACAATCTTGTTTTTTTTAAAAAAAATGATATTTATTTATCATATAATTATACATTTTCTACTAAAATACATTTAACAGGAGGTCTATAAATATAACAAATAGTTTGTATTGTACAAATTTCGTGTGCATATTTTATTGGGTAGGTACAAACAAAAAATACTAATAAATTACCTCGCATTTGGAAAGTAGATTTTGAAATATTATAATTATAGTTTTTTCAAAAAATTAAAATTTTATATATACCTATGTTTTAAATGCCCGGAAAGTATGCACCGTAAAATATATATATTTAAGTATTTAAATCTTACTTTTAATTGTTACATTGTATCAATAATATTAAAATATAAAATATAGTTGTCAACGTATCTTCCTCGAATATGTAGCGATGCATTGATTAATTTGTTAATGATAAAGTTTTAATTAACCATAGGTATTGATCCAATTCTTTGTTTATCAATGTATTATGTAAATACTTCAGTTGAATAATCTCAAGCGAGACCTGCTGTTAGCTGTATTACGATAGTTTTAAGGCTGTAATTTAAAGTGTGTTAATGACCAATGAAAACCAACTTGTGATCATTAATATTTGTACTGTTACCTACTACTGTAACAAGAGTCGTTAAAAAATAATATTATAAAATTGAACATATTTTTCGGCTGTTGAAAAGTTGTAAATACAATATTAAGGATAATAAAACTATTTGGATTAATATTTAGGAACAAAGGGGAAAAAAATATTATCAAAATTTATATTTTCAAAAATTATTACAAGTGCAAAAAATGTGTATTTAAAGAGATAAAAATGTGGAATGTTTGGCCATAATCGAAATTTTTTCACGAAACGGGATTTTTTATCGACTTTATCACAACACTACAACCACACCAAGCAGTAAGGTAAACAGTCAATCGGAAATTGTGCGATGCGATGTTGCACGTAATATGTACTTATATTTTATGGAATCAGGTTTTCGTTAACGACTATCAACATTAACAATTTTTAAGAAACAGACTCAAGTAGTCAATGAGCCAAATCATACCATCATTTCCAAACTATTTTTACTGTTGATTCCAATGAGATCGAAGGCAATCGCTACAAAGTACTTTATTGAGTTCTTGAAATGTGATTGCAGACAGATACGACGGCTTCAGTTTGGAAAAATTTGGATGAAATTTTAATTTTGCAATAATCTTCTTTTAAGAGTGCCTCTACGACTTTTGGTCGGAAGGTTGGCAGCCAATTCAGCACAACTCTCCTCCTCCTTCGCGAGGAGCAGCAATTCTGAAGCACTCGCTATCCCGGTCCACTCCCTGATATTACGTAGACTTTATTTTTCGACCAACTTGTCTTTTGCCCGCGATTTTTTCGTGATTCATCATAATCACTTGCAGCAATTTTTACCTATCATGTCTCATGATTTGCAATAATAAAAACTATTAATTTTAATTTACAATATTACATCGGACCGTATCTATTATTTTTATCAAACGAGCCTGCGGGTCATTTGTAAGTAATCACCACCCATTGCCACTGCAACGGCCCATGAACATTTGCAACACTAGATGCATGCGATGTCCACGTTCTTACAGTATCTAAGATGTGAATAATGGGAGAGGGAAAGAGACGTAAACGCCTCCCCCTTCCAGAAGTCAGTTTTTTCGAAAAAGTGTGATATGTGGTACTTCCCCGAATAAGCCGGCTAGTGAGCTAATGATAAAAATTATGATATTATGAAAAGTTTTGCTAAAATTTTATATATTGTCAGAAATTCGATTGTTAACGCATAATTTATTATTTACATCACTAGCTGAGATGTTATTTTATTGCCATGTAAATGTATCGATTAATATAGAGCTATATTTATGGTTTGCGGATGTCTATGAGCGGCTTTGATTGATTTTCATCAAGCGACACGCTTGCTCGTTTGCCCTTGTGTCCCATAAAACGTTATCAAAAATCTGATTCCTTACAAACACTAGTGTAATAGAGCGAAGCATAGAATGCTAAGTACAAACAATAATTTTAACGATAAAACTGCTAGTCCGTTACAAATAAAGCTATTTTAAATGATTACAGAGCAAAATCGCGTTGCACCCTGGTTTTCATGATCCGCATGTATCTATAATAAAATAGTTTAAAATACAATTATAAAAGTTTACTACACATACATAACTTCTCCGTAACACGTATTCAAACCAAACTGTAACAATATGTAATAGCGTATTCATTTTTTCTTCCTGTAACGGTACCGCTCGAAAGACTATGGCTGCTGGATTATGAAGAGAAGCAAATTAAAGGCAGATAACTGTTTGAATGATTGTTTTAATTAATCCACCCTTTAACCCCGCTTGAAATGCTTTTTTAACATTTTTGTCTCAGCCTGCTGGGTACGGGCTTTCTCTTTCCTGGATGAACGTGTATTATTATATTAACCCACCACGCTTATTCATTGCGGATTGGTAAGGTAACCTGAACCTGAACCCGTTTACAATGATCCCAGAGCCACGCTTTCCCGCCACTACACCGACGAGCTGCCAGATATTGCCCTTGAGGAGATGGAGTTGGCCCTCGGACAACTTAAAAATGGAAAAGCCCCGGGCGAAGACGGGATTACTGTGGAGCTCTTAAAAGCAGGAGGTCGACCCGTGCTTAAAGAGCTCTGCAGAATATTCAATTCTGTCGTGCAGAATGGGAGAACTCCTCGGGCATGGAACAGGAGCATAGTCGTCTTATTCCACAAAAAAGGGGATAGGACGCTACTTAGCAACTATAGGCCCATCTCGCTCCTGAGCCATGTCTATAAGTTGTTTTCGAGGGTCATCACCAATCGACTCGCACGAAGACTTGACGAGTTTCAACCCCCAGAGCAGGCTGGGTTTCGAGGAGGATTCGGCACCATAGACCACATTCACACAGTGCGGCAAATTATACAGAAAACAAACGAGTATAATCAGCCCCTGTGCTTAGCATTTGTGGATTATGAGAAGGCCTTTGACTCCATTGAGACCTGGGCTGTCATGGAAGCCTTGCAGCGGTGCCAGGTAGATCATCGATACATCGAGGTATTGAGATGTCTTTACAATGCCGCCACGATGTCCGTTCGAGTACAGGGCAGTCAAACAAAACAAATCCAGTTGTATCGCGGTGTGAGACAGGGGGATGTCATATCCCCGAAACTGTTCACTAACGCACTGGAAGACGTTTTCAAGACGCTAGACTGGAAAGGACGAGGCATAAACGTAAACGGTAAGTACATCTCACACCTGCGTTTTGCCGATGATATCGTGATCTTGGCAGAATCGCTAGAGGAACTGCAAGGGATGCTGAACAGCCTAAATGAATCCTCTCGACGAGTCGGTTTGACCATGAACTTTGATAAAACTAAAGTCATGGTCAATGATCATCTGGATCCACAACCGACCGTCGTCAGTGGTAAAACTCTCGAAGTTGTCCAGGAGTATATCTACCTCGGGCAAGTCTTGCAATTGGGTGGAGACAACTTCGAGAAAGAAGCCGATAGAAGGATTCAGTTAGGCTGGGCAGCATTTAGGAAACTCCGTCCGGTCTTCTCGTCGCCCATACCTCAGATCCTGAAGACGAAAGTCTTCGACCAGTGTGTCCTACCCGTACTCTCCTACGGCGCCGAAACGTGGACGCTGACAGTCCGTCTGCTTCATAAGCTCAGAGTCGCTCAGAGAGCTATGGAGAGAGCTATGCTCGGAGTTTCTCTGGTAGATATGTTTCGGAATGAACAAATCCGCCAGAGAACTAAAGTCACCGACATAGCCTTTCGAATTAGCAAACTTAAGTGGCAATGGGCTGGTCACGTCTGTCGGAGATCCGACGATCGTTGGAGCAGACGAGTGCTGGAGTGGAGACCGCGTCTCGGTAAACGTAGTGTGGGACGCCCCCCGGCTAGATGGTGCGACGATCTGCGCAGGGCGGCTGACAGAAACTGGATGCGTGTAGCCGAAGATCGGGCTAGGTGGCGCTCCATGGGGGAGGCCTATGTCCAGCAGTGGACTGCCGCAGGCTGCTGATGATGAAGGTAACCGGACTCGAAATAAATATCTGTACACTACCATTGACTCCATAGGCAACAGTTCCCACTGAGCCAATTTGTTATCCCAATTTTCTGGAAAATCATATTTTTAGAAAATATCTCTTATTTCCTCCTCCTCCAACTTGTATTTGAACGTAAGATTCTGAGACACTTTCGATGCAGTCCTGGAAAATGAGAGGTGGTGAACTCCATCTAATCACGAGCTCTATATGTACAAAAAGCCTAATGACATCACACCATTAATATTGGCGGTAGGCAAAAACTCTTGACATGACGGACTTAAGAGAGAGAGCGAGGAATAGAACGGACTGGACGAATGTTCTGAACCACGTCAAAGTCCACCCATGGCTGTAGCGCCTATGATAATTATGATATTTTTAGAAATAATAGTATGCATGGTTTTTTTTAAGAAGGCCAGCACAATTTTGGAAGACACGTATGCAAAGGCTGTTTTGGTAATCAATATTTAGTCATCAGTTAAACTTACTTGCAAGCTATAATAACCATATCATTATTATACAAAAAAATATATAATCCTTCTAAAGATGTATTTTTTTAAATATATGTGGTATTATGAAATTATATTAAATAATTTAATCTATGGTTATGGGTATGCCTCTATGGGTATGGGTAACGTAGATTGGCGATTACTTCTTCTTACATGCAAATAACCTAGGTCTTTACAAACATTATATTATGTACGTTAAAAAAAAAAAACTTAAGTCCGGTATTAGGTTTATCAACAAAAATGTAAACTTTTAAAAATATGACACTTAAGTAAATAGTTATATCAATATTATCTAAACTTTTATTTTATATGTTGTAGGTACAAGTTATACAAATAATACTTTATCTTCGTTTTTTAAATTTCCCACCTCTAAAATCGATTCATGTTTTGTTATTGCATTGTAACTTATAACTGTGATAAATTGTGGATTATTTTATTGAAATGAAAAAAGTACTTAATTTTCTCTTAATTTTTTTAAGTGATTAGGATTTGTTATCATTAATTAATCAAGGGCCTTAATATAAGACATAGCGATACCTCATATGCAGTAACGAAACGTTAGTCATAGATAATTGATGAGTAAAACATAATTTAATTCAATATGGCTGCCAAATCAAATCTATAATATAAACAGTGAGATAAATAGTTTATTTTAAATTACAAATTGAGGCAAATATGATTAAGTTATATATAAACTAAACAATGGAATTAAACAAAATAAGTAAAACGATAACTTCGATATTTACGTTGTAATAATTTCAATCAGATTTACTTTTAATGTGGTGATCATCTGATCGTGATAATAACAACAGAAAAATGTGAACAGTGGACTAATATTTGTATAGCGTATAATTACGTCATTTCTGGCCAGGAAAACCTCGTCACGATGCCATAAGGACAGTGCAGCGATTATCAGCTCAGGTCAAGTGAATCACATGTTAACAAGGTTAGAGGTTTATTGACTACTACGATATGCCTAATTAAGTTGTACGCTCGGACGAGTGCTCGTCGCTAAGATCCGTTATACGTTGACTTGTCTGATAGGAATCCGGTAGTGAGTAATCGATGAAATGATTGAGAGTGTATCACGCCGCGCGTTCAGTAGTTCCAGTGGTACATACAACGTGCGCGCGTCAGAGCTGGCGCGGGAGCGTAAGCTTAACATCTTCAATGTCACAGTGCAATTTTTGGACGATACCCAGCAATCGTTTCAAATCGAGGTGAGATCTTTGATTATAATTATATACAAGCAATAATATACTTGTTTAACACATACCAGTTACATACTGATTAAAATGAACCATTTATTTAGGAAACATAATTAAAACAAACATTGCACATTACTTTCATAAATAAAATCGAAAGGAAAGGAAACTACCTTTATCTATCTATAAATTAAAAACAAAAATTTACCAAGCAATAATGTAAAGCAATTAATTAAAATAGTGTGACTATGTTTTTATTGTAATTTGAATTAAACTATTCAATGTAATATATGAGTGAGTATTAATTAATTATTATTATTTTTTTATAACAAATTATTATTTTAATTGGATAAATTACAACTAAGTTGAATTGTTGTGTTCAATTTGTCCTGTGTTGTATCTGCACATCATATTCATAATTCAATAAATATTAATAACTATTGTACTAAACAATTACTGAACTTAAGATCACTTGGCAACCTTAGTCTGGAAAGCTGTCTGGTTAGATGAAGTGATGATCATAATTGGCAGAAACATGATACTAGGTGATAAAATCTAGCTAGGTGATATGCCTTTGTGCTTATATATATTTATATCATATGTATGCATTCAGTTGGGTCAAGATTTAACAGTCAACTTCACTAGTCATTTTAAAACCCATTATTTCAGTGAATAGGATTAACAGCTGTCTAATTGCCATGAAATAGAGAAGCCAAATATTAATGTAAAAAGCGTTTCATGTCATAATAATATAATTTAATTTTAATTTAAAAATATACCAAACTATATTTTTGAATTAAAATTGAATGCAATTGATGTAGGTCATAAGGATAAGGTAAAAGATATATACCAAAATATGTTATGACATACATTTTTTTATACTGATCATATATATATTTTTAAGTATTTCTGAATGCTGTTTTGAAATTCAACAATGTTTGGCATAATTACCAAAGGTCATAAAGTTGAAGTGCTTTTATTTTACATCAGCATAAATATGTTAAAATCTAAGAAGGTATATCTAAGAAGATGCTTGTTCTATGGAGGCAGCAGTAGATTTCTGTATAATGATATGTTAACAATTATTTCATTTTCAGAAAAAAGCCAAAGGGAGTGTACTGTTGGAGCTTGTTTATCAACACTTAGAGCTTATTGAAAAGGACTACTTTGGGCTACAGTTTACAGAGAATGGATCACTGCCTAGTGCCACAAATACTGAGATAACAGTGAGTTCTTAATTTAACCCTTCTTTGCATAATGGTGGAAATTTCCATCATAACACTGAATGCCCAAAAATTATATAAAAGAACAAGTTCACTTCAAGTTGATCGTGTCTGGATACCTTTTTAATGTCCATTGCATAAAAAAAAACATAGCTGTCAAAAATAAGCAAGTGCCACTATCAGTAAAACGAGCTTGAAGAAAGAATAACATAAAGAATAACATCTAATCTAATGATATCCTCTTTTATTTCTATTTAGTACTAAGCCAATGATCTTACTTTGCCTGATAATGGTAATTTCTATCATATGGGTTTTTACTAAATTTATACTATAAATATATACTAAGATTTTTTTAACCATTTTTCCTTTAATTTTGAACATGAATTATATCACCTTGATTTATTTCACCAGTAAAGAAAAAATCATGCAAAGAAGGGTTAAATATATATAGTTTGTAAATATTAGAATATAAGCAATATTAGTCATATAACTGAACATTCTCCACACCAATATTGGTGTAGCCTGCCAATATTTGTTCCAAATCTGGGTTTATGTTCTGATGATAAATGTATAGCAGCATCCACGATTGATGGTGAATCTATTTGGCATGTTAGCATTCATAATAATAAATAAAAAAATATTTGACACATACTGTATTATCAACAATTATTATTACCATGTCAAGTTAGGAAGTATCTTTGCCTGTCCGGTAGTTATGGTATTGGTACACAGGTATGCGAACCCGGCCTTCCAAACTACTACCGTATCACTCTTTGTCTTCCACTGCAGTAGTATCATATCCTTATCATCCTGGCTAAATCCATCTTTCTTTTCTTCTGCTCTTTCCTTTCTTCTCTATCCTTTTCACTTTCTCTCCGGTTTGCCATGCCAATGGATGCGTGGCTAGGGGCGAGCTTAGTCAGAAGCGTGCCGACCGTTTCGGGATCGGGCTCCCCCGGGTACTATAGTGCCTTACCTCAGTATGCGGGGCTCTGCTCGGGCTGACCTCCATCCCCCCTTGTGGTTAATGGGATTCACTATAACAAATTTTATTAAACATAATTTGTTAAAAAATGACGTCGACGTGGTTCGCTACTCGTCACGTCTTGATTCCCACGAGGGCGAGAAGCGATTAACGGAGAGCCATTTCGCTACGATGAATGTGAGAGGAAGGATGGATGAAAAGATGGGTGAGTGTGGAGGAAGCAAAGAAGGTGTGCCAGGATCGTAGCACATGGAAATCTGTGGTTTCTACCTAGCCCTACGCGAAACAGGCGTGACGATATGTATGTATGTATGTATATATTACGATATGTATGTATGTATATATATATATATAAAATATTCATACTATAGTAATATTATAATACAAATAAAGCAGTGATTAACGTTCATAGACTCCTTTTTTTTATTGTGGATTATAAATATAAATATTTCATTATTAATATACAAATGATAAAAGTTATTACCTATACTAAGAATAAATAAAAAGAAAATGAAGACTTTACTGCTGCATCATCCTGGTTATTAGGATACAAAGAACCCTTATATGAATCTATGAGCGTGAAGTCCCTAAAGCACTCAGTTAGTATTTATTCATCATTATTTGCATTCTTATTTAAAAAGTGCAAACTTTATCAGTTATTTTTAAAGTACTGACAAGCTGCATTACTCATCAGTTATCACAAGGATATTGCAGTACAAGATGTTCAGACGTAATTACCATTTTTATTGTATTAACCGGTGAATCATAGCTTAGCTGACGTAGTTTCATTGTCTCATGAATGACAGTTCTCTTAATTTATTTCACCATATAAGGAATTTTATAAAGATTCTTAAAATCAAATATTCCGTTACTAATGGAACAAGTATGTCAATAACATTAAAGATACTTCTTTTTTTAAATATTAAGATGAGAGATTGATCATATTTACTTGTCAGTATAATGTTCCTTAAACTATTTAGTTACACATTACAACGATATGATTTTTGGCATAGTATGGAGCTACCCTGTGGCTATCATACAAGGTGACAACAGAGCAAATACTAGTAGATGAACAGTAGTATCAACCTAAGTATTAAAAACAAATTGCTATCTTCAATCGCTCATCTAACTATCAGCATAACAGTAATACCCCTCAATTTTGAAGGAAGCCAATGTCTGGATGAATGGACTATGTATTGTTTGTTAATGATTATTATCGTGTATCAAATGATATGGTTAAATCTGAGCCTTGTAGAGTAGTTTCACCACCGAGCTATTTATATCATAAGTAAATTATTGAAAGTTGTCACAGAATAAGTGTAATAATATGGTAATTGAGTGAGATATCATCATCTAAAGAGCATCTGTTAGGTATTATTTATCAGGTAATAAACAAAGTGATATGTATAGTACCTTATTTAATTATTTATTTGATAAAAACAATTGTTTAAATATGATTTTTAATAACATAAATATAAAATAATAAAAAATTGTCTTCCTTGCTTCCCTTTCATGGTGTCTTAAAGGAAGTTTCATTCTTTCAGCGATGGTTAGACGCTAGCAAGTCGGTGAAGAAACAAGTGGGCACAAATGCTCAATTCTGGTTAGCCGTACGCTTTTATCCGCCTGAACCAAGTCGGCTGTCAGAGGAGTTCACACGCTATCTGCTATGTCTGCAGCTGCGGAAACTGCTTCTAGATGGCAGAATGTCAGCACCCAAGAATACCGCTCTGTTGCTTGCTTCTTTCACTGTTCAGGGTTAGTCTCAAAATCAACTAAACTAGTATATATTTTGTTTCTTAACTAAGTTTATTTGAAACCATTAGATTATCTGATAATTAAATAAAGCTTTAATTAATAAATCTGCTTATAGTAATAAATTTAACTTATTAATATCATTTTTTTATTTGGAACCTTGCTTTTGATGTAGGCTTCTTCCAGGTTATTCCCCTTTTTTTATTTTAAGCTTTTGTTTTCCATTTTGTTCCTGCTATAGCTTTAATACTATCCAATATTTATAGAAAAACATTTTTACTTTCATTATGATATCTCCACCAAAACACCAACAACTAAATGATATTCATGAAACCATCCAAATATTAATGTTGAAAATAATAATCTCACACGTTTGTAGTTTTTTTTATGTGATAGGAGGGCAAACGAGCAAGCGTGTCGCCTGATGGAAAGCAATCAACGCCGCTCATAGAAATAGGGAAAATATTGTCCATATGAGGTGTCTTAAACAGCAAACTTTTAGGGATAATGTACACAAACCAAAAAGCGGGTTACCTCATGATGAGTTATATCACTGCTGCCGAATGATATCTGCAATAGTAAGAACAGTGCAGGGAAAAAAAGAAGTAAAGGAAGGGGGATGAGAGTTGGGGTGCCAGGTCACTGCATGTAACCCCAAAATATTTTCAGGTAAAATGCATACATTCATACATAGGGAATTCATTTTTCATTCATTCATTCATTCTTTTTTACTTCTCAAAGTTACATATACTAATTTACAAATCAACTAACTATTACATATTGTAACTTCTGTGGATAAATTCATTAACACTTTTTAGACACATATTTATAAAATTCGTACACACGGCAACAGAAAATTCTAACACTCAACCCCGACATTCTGAAAAGGTATGTGATAATGCCTTAAAGCTTAGCACATTCCTGCATGAGTCTTCCACTATTAACCACAAGAGTTGGGTTCTTTTAAATTTTGGTTTAGGACAAGTAATGATAAAAGTAACATTGATTGTAAGACAACTGGTAAATTTACGTTGTGGATGTGGATGAAAGGGTCGGTAGGGGATGACCAACATATACTTTGACCAAACTGCCGAAGTTTTTATGAAACAAGTACCCTTAACTGGCTTGCATGAGGAGAGTGATCAGTGTAGAGGAAGTATGTCAAGATCGTAGCAGATGGAGATTTGTGGTCTCTGCCTACCCTACGGGAAACAGGCGTGACGATATGTATGTATGCATATGTAACACTGATTACAGCGGAGCTAGGTGATTACAATATATCAGAACACCCGCCGGATTACCTGTCTACGTTGTGCTTGTTGCCAAAGCAGACGGCTGAAGACGAACGCCGCATTCGTGAACTACATAAATTGCACCGGGGCCAGTCACCGGCCGATGCGGAGGCGAACTTTCTAGAACACGCTAAACGACTGGACTGCTACGGTGTCGATTCGCATCCAGCTAAGGTACCAGCATCTTTCTTTTATTTCCTTCTTCCCTGCCTACTAAATTTATTTATTTAATTGTTTTTGCACAAAATGTATAACAGGCTGACTTAATGCCACTGACTAAAAGGTAGTAAAGTTAGTACAAAAGAAAAAAATAAATATATATATATATATATATATATATATATATATATATATATATATATATATATATATATATATATATATATATATATATATATATATATAAGTAAAGTAAAGCTGTTTTATATGCTATAAATTTCAAATATATGTTTCAGGATTACAATGGAAAAGACATATTCATTGGTGTAACGTCAATCGGTATAGTCGTATTCCAAAACAATATCAGAGTGAACACGTTCTCTTGGAGTAAGATCGTCAAGATTTCCTTCAAGAAGAAGCAGTTCTTTATACAATTAAAAAGAGAACCGGTGAGCATTATAGCTTTTTTACATACATAAATACATAAAGTCACGCCTGTCTCCCTGTAGGGTTAGGCATAGACCACAGATCTCCATCCGCTACGATCCTTACACACCTTCCTTGCTTCCTTCACACTCATTCATCCTTCCTCTCATATTCATCGTAGCGAAACCACTCTTCGTTCGTCGTTTCTCGCCCTCGTGGGATTCAGGACGTGGCAGGTGGCGAACCACGTCGCCGTCATTTTTTAACGAATTAGGTATATAGTTAAGATTCAATATAGTGAATCCCACGAGTCGCAAGGAAGAATGGAGGTCAGCCCCAGCAGAACCCCGCATACTGAGGTAAGGCACTATAGTACCCGGGGGAGCCTGATCCCGGGACGGTCGGCACGCTTGCGACTAAGCTCGCCCCTAGCCACGCATCCTTTATTGTAGCTTCTTTACTTATTTCTATTTTTACAATAGTGACCCAAACCAAATAACTTAATTACCAATTCGGCTAAGCCTGTTATTAGGGTTTTCCAGAACCATTTCAAATGGTCTGGGCTTAATAACTCAACAAGTTTTGGTTTAATAGTAAATTCCAATGGGAGATGTTAATTGCTTTTTTATATTTTAGATAGGTAACGCAGTGGCTTGCTTTGCTTTCTATCCCGCAAAAGAAAACTGTCGTATCTGAAGCAATAAAAACATGAGATACTATTCCACAAATGGTCGCCCTTTTATATGGGATCTTGTAATCAGGTCAGCGGATATTGCTTAGCTTAAACTGTTCTTTCCAGATATTCGTCGCTGACAAACATGCATTCAAATAAATAATATAACTATTGAATATTTATAAACTTAATCGATTTCCTTTACTCATCATTTTACAGTCGGAATCATATGACACGGTGCTCGGCTTCAACATGCGCTCGAGTCGTGCCGCTAAAGCGCTGTGGCGCTGCAGTGTTGAACGGCACGGTTTCTTCCGACTTCGAGCGCCGCGTCGTAGGCCGCTGCTGGGCGCGTTGGGGGCTCTTGCGGGGCTTGCTGCGCCCGCTGTGCCCAGAACTGAAACGCAAGCTCTTGAAGATGCCAAGCGATCACGTTCCACTAACAGGAGCTTTGTACGGTCAGTTGCAGAGAAAGAAGTATTTAATGTATTATTTATTATCGCTGGCCGCTAACCACCATGCGATTTAGTCGCAGTTTTTCTTAAATATGTTTGTTAAAGGCCGACAGAGCATTTGTGCATGTTGCGGATGTCTATCGGCGGCGGTGATCGCTTACCACCATGTGACACGCATGGTCGTTTGCCTACTTTGCTATAGAAAAAGAGACTGCATGTCGTTTGGGTATTGAATTCGTTGCTGCTATACGTAAGACAAGCGAAGCGAACTTTGTTTATTAATACTTTTTTATCAGATAATGTATCACCAACCTACATCAAATTATCTTTTTAAAAATTGTCTGGATGTAATCGCCATTAACGATAAGACCGCCATTTGTATATAAATATCACTTTGTTTTTGGTGTACAATAAAGAATACATCTATCAATCTATTCTATATTATATAAAACTGCATTATCAGTGACTGACTGACACACTGACATGTTATTTGGATCGAGAAATGTTCGGATAGGGCTCGAGACAGAGGAATTATATCCAAACGTTTAATATCTGAACCTTTTAAGAAGTTGCTCGACGGCCTGCCCGCAATTGTAACACCTACCGTTCCTTCGAATCCTCGTAGCCCTCGACCAAAAAATGGTGATAAATGGGAACATATAGTTGGGAGGGAGAAAAAAAAACCAAATTGGTGGAAAACATCCAAACGGATATTTATCGATATGAAGTCTGTTTACTTCGCCTATCCACATTGGACAAACGTGGTGGGTTAACGTCCGTGCTCAGCAGTGGGCAAAAAAAAGATGTTTTCCAAGAAGTTGAAGAAGACCAAGCTTCCGTATAACATGATTATATTTATTAATATTTTAAAAAATGGTAACAAATGCATTATCGTCGTTATTTAATTTATTTAAAAAATGGTAAACATATATATGAACTTAATAAAGCTATATTTTATTCACAGACGTACTAGTTCACGTACACGTGAACGTTCTGAGGGTGCGGTCAGCGTGCCTTCCCCCGCGGCGCCCGGCAACGGAGCGCGGGGAGCGCGTGTCGCGCACCACGAACCCGCCCCGCGCCCGGCCTGGGGCGACGCACCGGCCGACGAGGAAGAGTGAGTTCTAAGTCTATAGAAATAAGACTCAATATCAACTAGGCAATAATAATATAATGTAATATAATATGTAATATATATAAAATCTCGTGTCACGGTGTTTGTTATCGAACTCCTCTGAAACAGCTTGACCGATTTTTATTTATTTTTTTTTTTTTGTATATTTTGTAGGTCAGAGAATAGGTTGTAAACAATTTTAACTTAACGCTACTCTTACTGACACTGCACTAGGTCCATAAACAGCAAATTTCTTCGCGACTTGCGTCCTTTTTTATAATAAAATTTTAAAATGTATCAAATTTCTTCATTAGATTAACTCATTTTGTCACAAAGAAACACAAATGAAAATAGCTGGAAACAACATTTTACTAATTTGTTTCTCTTTCTTTAAGTAATGTCAATAAAACTAGCTAGTTTCATTGCAGTATGTAGACAACTTTGCATTGCAACTTTAAACATACTATATGTGACAAGACTTTTTCCCTTTTAAGATTAAGATTTAATATCAATTCTAATACGGCCACAATGCATATATATTACTTCACAGCTCCGGTGGTTTCTTGGAGCGAGCGTTACGCGTTCCTCTGTCGTACGCGGACGAGTCGGAGTCGTCAGAGGGGGCGGCGGGCGACGGTGACGTGGTGGTGCAGCTAGCGGCCGGCGCGGACGGCCGGTTCGGGTTCAATGTCCGCGGCGGCGGCGGCGCGCCCGTCCTTGTCTCGCGTGTTGCCGCGAGAACACGCTCGCTGCTGCAGGAAGGCGATCAGGTTCGTGCCTTCTCCCTTTCTCTCGCTCACACACACATGTACCCACATTGGTTCCTTCATTCTTTCTCTCGCTCACACACACACACACGTACACATACGCACTGCTGAATATCTTTCTCGAAGGTCAGAACCGCTTCTGTTAAGCCTCTGGTATGGCAGATATTTGTTGGCGGCGTTGATTGCTTTTCTATCTCATAAAAAGCAATCAAAGCCGAACTTTTTTTTTGAATTACAGGTGATTTTCTTTTAAATTTCAGGTGATTTCAATTAACGGTAATGATGTTGAAGAAATGACACACGAAGAAGTCGTGCAGTTGATCCGAAATACAAAAGGTGTACTTACATTGGTGGTTAAGCCTAATGGTGAGTTAATAATTTACTGATTATATCTTAATAGATTGTTTAAAAAGAATACATATAAAAAATACACCATAAAACGATGATATAAATGATGGGAGAGGAAGAGGAAAGTAAACACTTTCCCATCGGGCTATTTTTGCTCAAACTTGCCTATAAATTGGGGTGTTTTTATGAAATTAAAATATTTTAAAAGGTATTAGATTTTAAATGTTACGAAAAGTGAACGCTCGTTTAATCGTATTTTACGTATTAAATTTCAATACAGATGAAAACGAATGATTGATACATAATTTTTGAAGTCGAAATTAATCTAGATTTTCATTAAACCTTTCACAACGCGCTATTTTCCTATTAAGACAGGCAGTTTTCGAAATTTGCGGAATCCTACGCTTTTCGTCGTTATAGCATACATTTACCGGAAAGGTACGGTAATCCCATCTCTACGAGAATATTGTACTAAATTAAAAATATAAATTTGGTAATTATATACTTGTAAATAAATACATACATACGGGAATATATTAGGTGTACAAATAAGTTTCCGCAGTTTTTTATAAAAAATTAGGAATTTATTGTAAAGGAAAAGTACATTACGTTTTATTCAAAGTATTTTCCATCATTTGCCACTACTTTTCCCCATCTTTCTGGCAACATTCGGATACCCCGTCGAAAAAACTCTTCATCTTTTGACGCTATCCACAAATCTACCCAATTTTTGGTGTCTTCATATGATGTGAAGCGCTGCTCAGACAGACCATGTGCCATCGACCGGAACAGGTGATAATCAGAAGGGGCTAAGTCTGGTGAATACGGCGGGTGGGGTAAAACTTCCCAGTTGAGTGTTTCCAAGTATGTTTTTACCGGCGCCGCAACATGTGGACGAGCATTATCGTGTAAAAGAATAATTTTGTCGTGTCTGGAGTAGTAATGGGCGCGTTTTTCCTTAAGTGCCCGACTCAATCTCATCAATTGTGTTCGGTAGAGAGCTCCAGTAATGGTTTCGCTTGGTTTCAGCAATTCATAATACACGACACCAAGCTGATCCCACCAAATACACAGCATGAGTTTTTTTCCATGAATATTCGGCTTAGCTGTCGATGTTGATGGTTCGCCGGGCTTAACCCATGACTTTCTCTTCTTTGGATTATCGTAGTGAATCCATTTTTCGTCACCAGTGACTATACGATGCAAAAAACTCTTTTTTTTATTCCTGGCAAGCAGCATTTCACTCATGCATAATCGGCGTTCAACGTCTCTCGGCTTTAGTTCATATGGAACCCAATTTCCTTGTTTTTGAATCATTCCTAACGATTTTAAACGATGTGAAATTGCTTGTTGAGTCACTTGTAGAGTAAGTGCAAGTTCTTTTTGCGTTTGGGACGAATCTTCCTCCAATAGTACTTCTAATTCCATGTCTTCGTACACTTTCGGCCTTCCACTGCGTTCTTTGTCTTTAACGTCAAACTCACCGTTCTTAAACTTTTGAAACCATTCCTGACAACTTCTCTCACTTAAAGCAGCTTCACCATATGCTTCTAGAAGCAATCGATGCGCCTCAGCTGCAGATTTTTTCACATTAAAAGTAAATCAAAAGTTCCCGCAAATGATGCTTATTCGGAATAAAACTTGACATTTTTGCACGAAAAAAATTACGTGATGCTGATACGGAATCACTAGTACTTTAAGGTTATGGTGTTGCCAGATGACTAAACTTGGGATATTACGTTTTACATCTGACAATTTCTCCATAACCTTCTGGTGGGGCCATCTTTTGACAAACCGCGGAAACTTATTTGTACACCTAATACAAATACGGGAATATATATAAAAACCAAAAATCCCGTTTTCGGATGTCTACATATTTTTTTAAAAAACGAGAAATCCCTCTTGAATGCTCCCATGTCATAATCACATATTTTGTACACAAGGTTAAATTTAATTTTGTTTTTATTTTACAGCGGTATACTTGGCAGACGATGGTGGTCCAGAAGAGCCGGCGGTATGTTTCGTCCCGTTGGGCGGAGCTGGAGAACCAGCTCAAGCGTTGGAACAATCGTTGCTTTTACTCGGTGACGGGTTGGCGTCGGGCGCCGCTCTGCGGCAGTACGATGCTTTGCTTCGGCGTACTGATGCCTCCGCCGCGATCGCAAGACGACCTGCTAACCTGCCTAAGAACCGATACAGAGATATCGCTCCTTGTATGTATTCTACATTTTTTTCACAGCCCATATACATCCCACTGCTGAACACGGGCCTCCCCATTTCTGGGGGAACGGATGTTAATCCACTTGTCCAATGCGGATTGGCGGGGTTACCAGACTCGGATCATTAAAATCCTACGGCAGTTCACTGTTGAACACAGGCCTCTACCAGTCGTCCTGCGCAGATCGCACCGTCTAGCCGGGGGATATCCCACGCTACGTTTGCCAAGACGCGGTCTCCACTCCAGCGTTTGTCGGATCTCTGAAAAACGTGACCAGCCCATTGCCACTTCAGTTTTCTAATTCAAAAGACTATGTCGAGATTTTCATTCCGAATGATATCCTCCAGAGAATCTCCAAGCATAACTCTCTTAATTTGGCATTTCTTTTTAATCTAATTCACAACTTCATTATATCTTGTAAAAAAAAGTTACCAAAGTTATTTTATTTTGAATTTCAGATGATTCAACGCGTGTAATACTTAAAAATTCACCATCTGGTGACTACATCAACGCTTCATACATCAACATGGAAATACCTAATTCGGATCTGGTTCTTACATACATAGCTACTCAAGGTAATTTTATATTTTACTAAAAAACTCATCATTTCTTCTTTATGGTTGTCTTTCGTAGAATCTACTATACATGAGGATGCCTCGCGTCAGACGAAACGCGTTGCGTTTATGGTGAAAAGTGATATTGGATGTTTGACGTCACCGTTAGTGAGCACGGCGAGGTGTTGGAGTATCTGTTGATACCCGTTTTTTTGATAAGTATATCTCTATCACTTACTAGCAAATACCCAATATCATTTTTCTGATTTGTGATCATGGGATCAGCAAAGTTAGTTGAAAAACTTTCCATCTTTATAATCCACTTCCCCAAAATAACGCCTGACGCCATGAGTCATCTCTGAGTAAAAAATCAATCTGTAATCCCAATAATGAGTGTGAAGGAAGCAAGGAAAGTATGCCTATATAGTAGCAGATGGAATCTATGGTCTCTACCTACCCCTATGGGAAATAGCCGTAACGATATGTACGTATGTATCATGTCCTAAAACAGATTTTACGAAGTATAATGCTAATATTTTGTTTAATTTTTGCAGGTCCATTACCTTCAACAGTTGGCGACTTTTGGCAAATGGTGTGGGAAAGTGAAAGCAGTCTGATTGTGATGCTAACAGTGCTTATGGAGCGAGGCAGGGCTAAATGTCACCAGTATTGGCCGAAAGTTGGCACTACACCATTGAAAGCTACCGATTCGTTGACAGTTCACACACATAGCGAACAAAGTTTAGGTCATTATATAAGAAGAGAAATGAGTATAAAGGTATATCTTATAATGTAATATAAATATGGTTGAATATATCTTGTTTGAAAGTAGTAGTTTAGGTTGAAAACCTAATTCTGCCACCAGGTACTCATTACATGTATTGTGTGCAGAATGTTATACATACATACATATGATATGCACGCCTGCTTCCTGTAGGGATAGGCAGTGACCACAGATCTCCATCTGCTAAGATCTCTGCACACTTTGTTTGCTTCATCCACACTCATCACTCTCTTTATACAAGTTCGCCTGGAAAGGGTACTCTTGACCTGGCCTTTACTAAAAACTTCGGCAATTTAGTAAAGGTATTTTCTCCTTGGACTTTTCCTACCGACCCATCCATCCACATCCACAACGTAAATTTCTTTTGCCAGTCGTCTTTCATCCATCGCAAACCATCTAAGCATCCCTTTCTCAACTTTTATCACGTCACCTTTTACTCCAGAACGTTATAAACAGAATTATAAAATTTCAGGAGTCAAGCGGTGCCACTCGTAATATTACCCAGCTGCAGTACACGGCGTGGCCGGACCACGGCGTTCCAGATGATCCAGTCGCGTTCATCACCTTTACCCAGCTGTGTTCGCGGCTGAGGAACCATCGCGCTGGTAACTAATATTATCTTACCATTGCAGTTTTCTGGATAAACTTAAAGTTCCTCAGAGCTATTGTGAGGTCTATGCTCGGAGTTTACTTATTCTATTTTTTTAATTATGATTTCAATAGCTTTAATAAAAACCGAAATGGTCAACCTATGGTCTATCTTGACTTCTGTCTGTCACATCTCGTTACGTTCGGTACTCTGCGGTAGAACAGAAACTAAGAACGTGACATTTGTTTGCAGTGATCCCTTCGGATTCCGAGACGGATGGCACGGTGTGCGGTGCGGGGGAGCGGCTGCTCGACCCGCCGGTGATAGTGCACTGCTCGGCCGGCGTGGGGCGCACCGGGGCGCTGGTGCTCGCGGAGACCGCGCTGGCGCTGCTCGCGCGCCGCCAGCCCCTGTACCCGCTGGACCTGGTGCGGGCCATGCGCGCGCAACGCCCCATGTGCATACAGAACGCGGTCAGTGAACAATTTTTTGCCGCATATTATATTATTGTGCGCGGCACGAGATTTAAACCGTTGCGCAAGTGGTTAATAAAATCCACGGCAATTAGACAACATTACAACAAATATTTACACATCTTACTGCCAAAATGAATGAATGATGCTGCGTATGCGCGTGCTCGTTTGTGCATGAGTGCGTGCGTTCGCGCGTGCGTGCACGCGTTCGCGCGTGCGTGCATGCGTTCGCGCGTGCGTGCGTGCGTTCGCGCGTGCGTGCATGCGTTCGCGCGTGCGTGCGTGTGCGTGTGTGCGTGCGTGTGAATTCTTATATGTATTTGATTTTCATGATTACTTAATCCACAAATGGTTATTAACAAAAATATGCGTATAAGTACGTAACATAAGAAGTGACACACTATTATTTTCATAAAACGTGTTTTTTAAAGTTCATATACAAATAGTTATAGACAAAAATGTGCGTTTAAGTGCGCACAAACATAATAAATGACACACTCTTATTTTCATAAAACACAGATATTTTTATACAGACTATATTTATCCGTTTGCTTGGCACGAGGTTTCTCTATTACTTCAAGAATGTACATTCAACCACCCTCGTGCACACGCATCTCGCGGTTTTTATTTCTCCGGTTGCCCATCTTCTAGTATTTTTCTCATAGTCGCCTCAATGTATAATACCTGCGAGACGGAACTTTATTCTATCCTGCGAATCCTGCTCCAATAGAAACGCCTGGCTTACGGTGAGCAAGAACCGTTTTGTGGCATATTTTGGGTCTTACTTTTTTTTCTCTTTTTTTAAATTCTTATATCCAAATATGTTATAAATATTATCATTATATAAAAAATGTATTTGAACTTGAATGAATGAATAACAAATATTTTATTAATGATTGTTAATATTTGAACAAGATATACACAAGTAGAAATACATTTTTTTTAAACTGGTTCATGACACTTCATGCAAATACAGTTGTAAAAAAAATTAAAGTAAAATAAAATATTCTGTTTAGATTTTCTGTTTAGCTTTAAGTTTCTGTAAAAAAAAATGGTGTCCCCCAAATAAACGTTTCTATTTCTGCTCCTTCAACTTTCTAGGAAAATGAAAACAAAATAAATAATGTGTATGATTTTCTCAACAGAGCCAGTATAAGTTTGTCTGCGAGAGCATACAGGCGGCGTACGCTCAGGGACTTGCAAAGTCGGAGACGGACTCTAACTGATAGTTCCTCATCTTGCCAGTTGAAGATTCGTTTGCAAAGTGATACCACAGATGATACTCTACAAAGTACTATTTGGTAACTTCACAGTGATACAGGACACAGTTTACATATACAGTAAACCCTACTATAACGCGGTAGATTGGTTCCGCGTTATAGGAAAACGGTGTTATACGAGGTATCACTGTATGTATAATCAATGTTCCTAAAACTCAAAAACTAGGAACAAGACTCAATAAAATAATTTAATTTTATAAGAACAAGATGTGAAAACGTAACGAAGTTGATTATGAACTGTCAAATCATTATAAATTTCACAGTACAAATATATGACTTGGGAAATCCCCGCGTTATACGAGACATAATACCGCGTTATAGGAGTACCACGTTATAGGAGGATTTACTGTACATTTTTAATGAATTTGTGTTAGAAAAAAATTAATTTATCCGTTGTTTATTATATTTAAAAAAGTTCTGTCCATTCTATGGTCCGTATTTTCCTCCTATTATCACATTCCTCGCACCGTGTATGTTCATCTAGTTTGTACGAATTATTATAGGACGTTAATGGATAATGAACCAAAAATTGTATGAATCCTCTGTATTCTTCCTTTTAAAGAAAGAAACGAACGGTCAACTGATGATACGTAACCAACGCGACCCTTGGACATCTGCAGTAGTAAAGGAACGGCAGATAAGGATAACAGTTTGAATGATGCGAGGAAAAGATTTAATGGGAATTATCATAATCATCAAGGCATTACAGCCGCGGGTGGGCCTTAGCCTGGTTCAGTAAATTTTTCCAATCGGATCATAGTTTGACTTTTTCTCTCCAGCCTCTCACACCGATTACCTTTAAGTTGTCCTCGATTCCGTCCTAGCCATCTGAGCTTAGACCTTCCGTGACTTCTACGACCATCCGGTTTGCCGTCGAATAACTCTTTGTGTATTCTAGACTCGTTCATCCGTATTACGTGCACAGCTCAACGAAGGTGAGGATACCCGACATAAAACGGAGGTTTCGCGCTCAAAAGCAGCCCCACTAGAGACCTTGGGTGCATGGGGTTAGTCACCCACTCACCTGAAATCACAATGATTACGAGGATGCCTGGAAATAAAGGCGGAGAAAATAAATGAAAAAAAAAAAACGCGGTTGTATTATTACTATATGTTATAATGCAACCACTCGACGACCATATTCTGTAAGATTGTGGTAATATATTTTCGAGCGGGCCCATTCGTGCAACCTTAACTACTATTTCTTTCTGTTGCCCTCCACTCTACGTAATAATTTTTATTGACTCAGAAATTGTTTTGGACAGCTCTTTTTTATAAATATGATTTGTACCTTTGACTAATTTTCGAAGGTCTCTCTCTTGTTATGAAGTTTCTATTTATTTTATAATAAACACTAAACGGCAGGCCAACCTCTGTTGTTTGTTTCATATGAATTTCAGTGAAGTCATATGAAATCGAAATAATTTTATAGTTTATTAAATATTTTATTTTTTGTTACACGAAAAACCGTTTGCCAATTGAACCTGTAGTAACGTAAGTTTATAAGTAGATAGTGAAAAATAGTTTGTGATAAATGCCGGTAACATGTGCAAGTTGGTAAGTTGTAAATATTAAAAAAAAATACACAGTATTAAGATTGGATTAATATTTTTGTGCATTAATATTATTTATTAATATTTTTTTTCTTGAAAATAGCCTCTATTATTGCACGAGTGATCTGTACTGACATGCACATGTTGTGAGCATCTGATATGCCAGAGAAACTTGTATATTTCTAAACATTAAATTATTGTGGTTTTATATTCTCGAATATTCGACCCACTTTTAAACGAAAATAACATATCAAAATTTATTATAATACATTGTTGCATAGGATATGTGTATTACGGGCCATCCATTAATTATGCCAATGTTTAAGAGGGGAATATCAATGTTTGACCCTCACATAATCACAGGGGGGAAGAGGGTTACCTAAGATCATGAAATTCGTGTCGTGTAATTTATGGATGGCCCCTTATCTATTATTTTATTTAATTTATTATTAGATTTAGTAATTTGTAAAGTCGACGTTCTGTGATTTTCACCAGTTGAATCTATAGGTGAGTTAATCTTGCCTTTGTAACGAATTTAACATTAATATATTTTTTCATATTTTTGAATGGACTTCTTATATTTTATTATTATTATCTGTGTTATTTTCATAGATTATACAGGCAAATATGTAAATTTAGTTAAAATACACGATTTTTTTTTGTATTGTTTTATATTATTTATTTAACATTTCATGCGCAATTTTAACATAACCTGTAACTGTATATTATATATAATACATATAATACTAAATCGATATTAAATCGATATAATTTTAAAAATATTTCAATATTATTTTAATGAAAAATAAATTTATTCAATAATATTTTATAGTATTTATATTATTTTATATTCGATAAATTTAATTTTGTGTGTTAGTGTTGAAGAAAACATTGAAATATAATCAAAAAGAATTTGCAAATGTATAAATAAATTCGTTCTTGCATATACGTTTCCAATTCGAGTCGGGTCCAAAGGAATAGTGGGTGTAATGGAATACCTCTATTTTCATTAAAAGACATCATTTTTTGTTGTAAAGGGGGCCATAACAGTCTGAGATGCAATAAATTTACTTTCAAACCAAGCATAAAATTGAATATCCATAATCGTTTATAATACAGACACTAAAGGGGTCGCCTACTCCATACCATCAATGGAGTAGATAAGGGAGCTTATTCCCCACGACTCGAATTTCCTCTCATAGAGTTTCTATTCTTGGTCTTCCGCTCTCGTGGTTTACTGAAATTTCACACCATCTCAAAATTAGGCGTAACATTCGTTTTCGAACATTACAGTTTCGAAACAATCGCTTATAAAATAGACAGGTTTTCGATTATAAATAAATCTTACTCATCAAATAATATCTTAAAGAAATCTTAAAAAATTAATCGATCCAATAAATTGACAGTTTTCTTCCTTTGATCCATAGAGTTCAAACTGTTACTTTCAAATTCTTGCATATTAACGACGAACAAATCGTTTATAATATATTCTTCCAAATATATTCTTTTTTACAAAACTAATTAATTGTTTAAATTATAGATAACGCTACTTGCCCGCGGGCCCTGAATACGATAAAGCTGTTAAAGCCAATAGGCTACCAGCATAACATCTTCGAATCCTCGCGAATAACATAACTCGCGATATGCCTTTTTAAAGCCATTAAGAGCTCAAGTACAAAACAACGGAAATAATGTAAATATTTTATAAATAAACGGATGTTCTTGTAGTTGCGCCAGTGTTGCCATCTTATATTTTTACCTTCCATTACTTTGGATGACAGAAATTTTTGCGTCCGATATAATTTTAGATCTTTTTATTCGACTTAACGTCGTGTGCCGCTGACGGCACGTTAAGAGATAATTTCAATAATTAATCGTAATAGACTGATAGTTCAAATTTGAATGCCCCTGGTAGTTAAAAAGATTCCGGTATAGATTGACATTAATGTCAAAAAAAAAATATTTCTTATTGCCTTCTATTTGTACTTACGTTTAGATATGGTGAAACACATGCCGTCAGTAGGTGCTGTCTCAAAGTAATTAAAAAGTTTTCAATTACCTTCAACGTTTATATTAACTTATTTAAAAAGACTGAATACAATGTATGTGCATAACGTTTAAGTATGTTTGAGTACACATATATTTTTAGACGCGACTGTACTTGTATATATTAATACAATATATAGATTCGTATCGTGGCGGAGAGATGTTTAAAAGAATGAATTTTCGACCAAGTATGTGCCTCGTGTTTTGAAACATGTCTGTAAATGTGTTCCAATGGTTTACTTCTAACAACTACCCGTAATACACAAAGATAAAAATTGTTAGATATGCTCCTATAGTACATTTAACGCGTCGAAATGTCTCCAAGTGTAATGCCTGGGCTCTCTCATTTTGAATCGTTGACGAATGTACGAAAGAGATAGTAAAGTTTGCAATTACTCCAAGAGAAAAAAAGACGACTATATTCCCTCGAACTCTATTTTTAATATATCGCCAAATTTTCATTACAGTGTTAGGACATATCTAACTATTTAAATCGTTGATTATACGCATATATTGACTGTGCGTATAATTTCTTGCCTTAAATAAACAAATAATATTATAAAACTCTAACTGTTCTCCCTTAATAAAATATTTTTTTAGGTTAAATAAAAGATTTGAGTGAAATGTAATTACACAATATATACATATCGATATTTTACTATAAGAAAAAAGATTAAAAATTGCTGATTATTCATAAAAAGATCTGTACTAGTGCGTAAAAATATGATTACGTCACTACATTTACTCTGCATCAATCAATAGCTGCAATACAGAGTTAATAGTGTTTTTAATCAGATAACTATTATCACGGGGCTCTTTTTGATATCGACATCCGAAAAAGTAAAATTAAACATTGCATGCGGGTACATATCGCGAAGACAGATAGACCGAGTAACCCTACAAACTAAACTTCTGGGAAGAAAGAATGCAAATCGTTGTCTTACTTTGCTAAGATCAGCGAACACAAATAACAAAAATAATATTGTGTGTTTGCAAAGAAGTGTGTTGAGAATTACTCACCGAGAAACGGCCGTCAGCAAATCCTCGCCATGTACACTAACCTTGACAACGTCAGACACAATATCGTTTTGCCTAAATACGAGGCATCCCCAAGTGTGGTGACTGCGGGACCCAACCGTAAAGTCATTACTCATTATTTATACAATATCCGCTCCTGTGGTAAACTGCGAAAAGTACGTTTCCCGCATGCAATATATTAATAATGTTACATAATTCAACGCAAAAGAAAAGCGAAAACATACTAAACCGTAAAATGAAAACTTACCACCATAGCCAGAAAAATTTGTATCTCATCACTCAAAAACAGTCCGTCAGAGTATTTTTTCCGATACAAATATGTAATAAATTTTTGTACACAGATACAAACATTTACAGTCGATATGTATGTATGTATGTACGTAATAAATAGACACAGACTCGACCGCTTGGCTTAGTTGTTAATACTTTACTTCTGAGTAAAGGGTTCTGGGATCATATTGCGGCCAAAATTAATATTTGTTTGAAATTTAAAATTAATATATTTAGTTTTTTGGGTCCCTGGAAAAATTTAAAGAATGGTCCTTGATGTGACTGAGACATTTCATCCGTATTCTCTTTTACTAATATCGAAAAATTATCGTTATCGGATTAATAGTGCATTCGGACTAGGGAGTGCTTGTTGTATTTACAAAGCTTAACTTACAAACTTAATACTAATAGCCGAATGGGCTAGAATAATAACTATGTGAACACTCAAAACGTGTACTTAGCTAAGATCCGCGACAAGCAAACAATAACAGAAAATGAATCATGTGTGTTTTCCTGCTGGATGAAGTGGATTTACCTAAAACTTACCAAAAAACGGCCGTCAACAACTCTCCACCCACCAATCACTATACACAACACCAAACACACACTACCACTTTTCCACCTTGCAAACCACACGTGTTTCGCCCCCATACGAAGCATCTTCAGGTATAGTAGACTCTACGGAAGACAACCGTTAAACTAGAACTTACCGAAAAACGGCTGTTTTTCGGTAAGTTTTAGTTTAAGTTCCAGGTAAATCCACTTCATCCAGCAGGAAAACACACATTATTAATAAAGTTTTGACTATCCACATAGTAATGGATTTCCGCAAAGTAACGCCTGACTCCATTAATCAACATAGAAAAAAAACATTATAATTGACAGTTTTGAGATTTGATTATTATCTATATCCTATTTATTAAAAATAACTATACCTTTGTTTATACTAAATGAATTATAATAAATTTTATCAATTATAAATTCGTTTTTGATCATTTAAAATTGATATAGTTTTATTTTCATAAAACAAAACTCAGAAATAAAGCTAAGTGAAATTTGAACTGTTCGTTTCTTCATGCCCTTAACAATGTGACCCATTAATGGAAACAATTGAATACAGCAAATGTAACAAGCAAGGACGCTTTGAAGTCGGCTTTATATTATATATAAAGCCGACTTCAAAGCGTCCTTGTAAAAGGCTAACATTGTGACATCCTTTTAAATAGTCAATGTTAAGGCATTCGTGTAAAATGCCGATGTTAAGGCATCCTTGTAAAAAGCCAATATTAAAGCATCTTAAAAAGCATATATTGAGGCGTACGTTAATAAAAATCTTATGTTAAGGTTTCCTTCTTAAAAGCCGATATTTAGGCGTTGTTGTAAAAAGCCAATGTTGAGGAGTCATATATGGGCCAAAGTTGAGGTATTCTTATAAAACACTGACATTGATGCGTCCCTGTGAAAAACTATATCGACGCAAAGTTTGAGACGAATATCGAATTCACACACATATGCCATTTACCATATCCACGTGTTTGGATATAATCGTTAAACTCAGCAATGGTTTGCAACAGGGCAAAGAGAATTTTCTAATTTAATTATAGTTTAGAGAACATCCATAAATTACGTCACACATCAAGGGGAACAAAGTGACTCATACAGTTACGAGAGGGATAAACCTTTGTTGCACTACATATATAAATATTAAATGCTAAAAATAAACTCTCTAATAACATGTAATTCATGTGATGTTATTTATGGATTACGCCTTATAACAATAATTTAGATTTGTAAATTTTATATTATGTATATAATGCGTTCCGGAAGAAAAGACTCGAAAATACTAGAAAGAGACTGCGTGATTCGTCGTAGTTATATGACGAAGGTTTCCAAACCATTGCGAATTTTTCACTCTCAAATTTTTTACTTTACCCGATTACAAAAGGACGTATATCCTTTTCACTTTCATGCAAATAAGTGAGATCAGAAGCCTTGTCTTTCTCTGGGAATGCATTATAGATGTGTGCAATGTAGATTGGTAGTATACTTTTATAATAAACGAAATTCGATTTTACTATGTGTACTTTTTTATTTGGATTATTATAAGTGCAGTTAACTAATTTCTTAAAAACATTTTTACCACCCCTGTCTCATATTCTAGTTAACCCATATTTTTTTTAATTTGCAACAATGTACCGCAAGCGAAATCCTTGCGTATAACGCAAAAGCAAAGGATTTCGCTTGTTGTGTATGATATCTCTTGTTGTTGTGTATCATCTGCTTAGTGCATCTGCTGTGTAGCTTGTTGTGTATCATCTACACAACAAGCTACACAACAATACGGAAAATACACTTCTAATAATGTAACGCAAGCGAAACGCTTGCGTTATATTGTCGTAAGAAAGGTTATTTTTATTGGGTTGGCAGGCAGTTGAATTTTTAGGTTTGCAGACGTGGTACAAATGTAAAACACATTTTGTTATTTGATAGTTGACAATTCAGCTGTCAATCAGTAAAAAAAGTGTTTTGATCGGTTGCGTAGTTTTCGTTTGGCGTTCGTTGAAAAATGGAAAATCAAAAGGAACATTTTCGTCATATTTTGCTGTTATATTTCCACAAAGGGAAAACCGCATCGCAAGCTCATGAAAAGTTATGTGCTGTTTATGGTGACGAAGCCTTAAAAGAACGGCAGTGTCAAAATTGGTTTGCCAAATTTCGTTCTGGTGATTTTTCTCTCAAAGATGAAAAACGCTCTGGTTGTCCAGTTGAAGTGGATGACGCCCTAATCAAAGCTATAATCGATTCGGATCGTCACAGTACAACACGTGAGATTGTAAAGAAGCTTCATGTATCACATACATGCATTAAAAATCACTTAAAACAACTTGCCTTTGTTCAAAAACTCGATACATGGGTTCCTCGCGAACTGAAAGAAACGCATTTAACGCAACGCATTAACAGCTGCGATTTGCTAAAGAAACGAAATGAAAATGATCCATTTTTAAAACGACTGATAACTGGCGATGAAAAATGGGTTGTTTACAACAATATCAAGCGGAAAAGATCGTGGCGCAGGCCAGGTGAACCAACTCAAACAACATCAAAACCTGATATTCATCAAAAGAAGGTTTTGTTATCAGTTTGGTGGGATTACAAAGGAATTGTCTACTTTGAACTCTTACCACCCAACCGAACGATCAATTCTGATGTCTACATTGAACAACTAACGAAATTAAACAATGCAGTTGAAGAAAAGCGGCCCGCATTGACAAATCGAAAAAGTATTGTATTCCATCATGACAATGCAAGGCCACACACATCTTTGCCCACTCGGCAAAAATTATTGGAGCTTGGTTGGGATGTTTTGCCACATCCACCATATAGTCCTGACCTTGCACCATTTGATTACTTTTTGTTTCGATCTTTACAAAACTCCTTGAATGGTAAACATTTCGATAATGATGATGATGTTAAATCGTACCTGATTCAATTTTTTGCTAATAAAAACCAGAAGTTTTATGAACGTGGGATTATGATTCTGCCTGAAAGATGGCAAAAGGTAGTTGATCAAAATGGGCAATACATTACATCCATCAGGTGACACGCCTGCTTGTTTGCCTTCCTATCCCATAAAAAAGCGCGTCGCCTGATGATCACCGCCACCCATAGACATCTGAAATTCTACCGTCGACCTTATCATGAAGGTTCCAATGTCGTATCAGTTCAGAAATACCGCTCAAT
Source organism: Baronia brevicornis (assembly GCA_031353405.1). Lineage (NCBI taxonomy): Eukaryota > Metazoa > Arthropoda > Insecta > Lepidoptera > Papilionidae > Baronia > Baronia brevicornis. The sequence continues at coordinate 418,212 of JASFAT010002429.1, read as the reverse complement.
GTATATGATTCCAGAAAACGGTGACGTGCGGAAAGAAGTTTCGAGAAAAACAGAACGTACGTAATGGAGCGAATGAATCCTATTTTTCTTATGGCGAGTCGTGCGATACTGAAATGCAGCGGTAGGAATTATTCTGAACATTTCATAACGTCGCTAGTTCAATGCTATTTACCCTTTGAGTATTGTCGTGAACTATTTTTTATATATATTCACGCTTATCCCCCGCAGGTGTTGGCAGAGACCACAGAGCTCCATCCGCTACGATCCCGGCACACCCTCCCCGCCTTCTCCACACTCATCCATTCTTCCTCTCACATTCATCGCAACGAAATGGCTCTCCATTAGTCGTTTCTCGCCCCCGTGCGAATCAGGACGTGACGGGTGGCGAAACACGTCGCCATCATTTTTCAACAAATTAGTATATTAAAATTCGACTTAGTGAATCCCACGAGCCGCAAGGGAGGATGGAAGCCAGCCCCGTCGTCAGTACGCGGGGGAGCCCGATCCCGGGACGATCAGCATGCTTGGAACTAAGCTCGCCACTAACCACGCATCCATTGGCACGGCAGACCGTGGATCGGCGGAGAGGAACGGAAAATGATAGAGAAGAAAGGAAAGGGCAGGAAAGGAAATGCGGATTGGGGGCTTAACGGACTTGAAATAAATATGTATAAATCCATACATATATTTGTTCTGATGCGGCGATCGAAGTATGGTTCTTTCAGTGTTGAGGTCCATTCGAGCCACAAAACAAAATTGCTATAAGTTTTGTTCATGATAATCATATAATCACAACTTATTTGTATAACCACAGTCACGTAATGAAATATTTGAGGTCTGTATCTAATTTATTTCGTTTGACTCTCTGTAATTACTTGATCTCCCGTTTCAAGTATCATCTCTGAATAGAAATAATAATAACAGTGAAAAATACGTTTGAATCCGTTGCAGGAACGTATTTTTCTAACCTCAACTAAGAAATGAAAAAAAATATCAGAGGATTAATTTCAGGAGATAAATATTCTATTATAAACATAGATTATAATAAATAAATAAAAAGTACCATTTCTTTTTCTTTACTTATAATATGTCCGCCGCCTTCTGATTTCCGACGATTGTTCAAGGCCAATTGGCGGGACATACAGATTGAACAAATACATCTGTAATATATTTATCTTGATGGGGGAATCGAATCCGCAACCATTGACTCTGAAGGCGTTCACTTCGCCAAAGCCAATTATATCATCAATAATTTTATTAATGTACGTCTGTATCATATTTAATAAAAATTCTTATTTAAATTGTGGGTATTCATACATACATACATACATATCGTCACGCCTGTCTCCCGTAGGGGTAGGCAGAGACCACAGATCTCCATCTGCTACGATCTCGGCATACTTCCATTGCTTCCTCCACACTCATTATTCTCTTACTCTTTGGGAGGGTACTCTTGTGGGTATTCATTCGGGAAAGCTGACAACGTGGAAAGGCCCGCAAAGGAATCGTAAACACGGAAGATGGAAGAACGAAATCAGGGAGACAACCGGCTTAAACCGGTGTCAAATAGCCCGCTCCAGAGAACAATGTATGTATAATATATCCTTGGCATAGGTACCTGCAGAGCGATTCTTGCTACAAATTTAGCTTTAAAATGTTTTCTTTACTTGCAAAAATTGTTTTCAAAGAAGAAGAAGAATTAAAGGGTTTTTTTATTATTGTATTTTATTTATAAATAATATTTAATCAGGCTTTTTTCCTAATAATGTGTCTTGCGGAAGCTTCTTCCCTGTTAAATCGAATCTATTGTGCGCTATATTACGTAACTACATCCTAAACCATAACGGATAATTAGTTAATTTAGCTTTGCGATATTAAATTAACGACATAGCTTCCGTATCTCTGCGACAGACGGTCGCCATCCTAATTAATTGAACTACAATATCGAAACCTCGGACTATTTTCTATTAACTTAGAGGAGAACCTAGTTTTTTACAAAACGGGGAACCCTAATGTGGGAACTAGAACATGTACAGAATTCTTTATTATTATTATTTTTATCTACTAATCATTTTTATTATATTATGGCTATCATATTATGTACTAATAATATGATATGTGTAAAGTCATTGTGAGACCAATAAAAACTGGCAATAGCTTCTTATAGACATTTCTTTAATTTATTACTTTTCTTTTCTTTAATAGCAATTAGTTATTATTATGCCAGTGTCTAATAAAATACGATAACGTCAAATCTCTTGAAATATAACTAGTCAACTTATCGCGTTACGTCTTGAAAATGGTGGGTATTCTACCAAAACCTATAGAATTTTTCAGTCAATTTAAAAAGTCACGATAGACATTTTTATTTCATATTACTTCATATATATGCCTTCATCGAACTATATTGTATAATATACCACCACAATTAAACAATATAACTGATAATAATATAAAATTATGAAAATTTAATAAAAACACAACATCACTGATATAAGTCGGCGGGAAAAGAAAACCGATCTTAACTTCGTTGAAGATTTCTTCTGGCAAATCTACCTGAAAAGAGAATATGATGTAACAGTATTATGATAGAAAAAAATCTGATATGATGACATAAGTGAGCACAAAAACTACAATATATATTACACCATAAATGCAATAGATATCATTAATATAACATAAGATTTTTTTATGGGATTGAAAGGCAATAGAGCAGGCGTGTCGCCTGATGGAAAGCAATCAACGCCGCCCATAGATATCCGCAGTGTCATTCCGGTCTTTAATAAATGTGAAAAGTAATAAATACTTATTGTAATAAGATTTTACTTTACCTATATTTTTTCTGCCGTAATACATTACTTTGGCTTGTGTCGTCAAAGAACATTTTTTAACCCGATCTGCTAGTTGCTTATTGCCCTGATTAGAGAAATTACGCAAATTAATATACCAAGACACGTACTGCACTCGTCCCCTCTTAGAAATGAGGATGTTTTATAAATTTTTCTTCTCTTAACTTTGAATGAAGCGTGGATGAAAGCTTTTTATTAAAAAGTTGGTCTTTGTCGAGAGTATGATACTACTTCTCCGGCTGAGCCACCTATTTAAATGCAGATAAAAACTTCGACATCGTGAGCAATATCTGTGTTTTGTTATTTCCAAAAATTCTGCAACTTAATACAAAATAATGAAACTATATTAAAAAAGAACCCAGTATGTTTAGTCAATTACTCCTCAGAGAGTAATTAGATAGATAGTGAGATAGACATATTCTTTATTGTATACACAAACAAACAGAGTAATGCAATTATTGATTGTAATAATTATATACAAATGGCGGTCTTATCGCTAATAGCGATTCCTTTCATACAAACGTAGGATGGACACAATGTTAAGAAGATAATTTGAAGTAAACAATATTAATAAACAAAGATAATAGCCATAAGCAAATACATAAGTATATACATACATACATACACACACACACACATATATATACACAATAGCATATAACAAAAGCATATAAATATAGCTTAACCATAATAAACGAATACATAAAAATATATAAAGATATTATTTATAAAGTTAGATAGTGATTATATACTCACCTTCAGCGGCAACAACATCCATAATCCAACAGCCTGTACTGTGAAAGATTGGTCAAAGAATTTGGTATGATGAGCAGGCATTTTTAATATTAAGTTTTCAAATGTTCTTAAACATCTCGAACGTGAGTCATCGAGAAATACAAAGAAAGTCCTGACATAAGTGGGGTAACAAGGGTTAAATAAAATAGAGTAAAGAAGATAGAGGATGTGAGCATTCCAGCGAAGGCAAATGGGAAGCCACTTGAGTTTATAGCACCTAATATTAGGTAAACTATTCATTTCTAATACATTTTCATTTTTTTGCCAAGCGCTCAAAATTTCATATCTTATGGATAATTTTTGGCGAACAAAAATTATCCATAAATTAGCATAATATATTAAATACAATTGTCATTATATTAAAGCTATATTGAAAATACTTAACGTTAAAACGTTACAAATTGTAATCTACATAATTTTTTCGTAAGTACAATACGTTACTTAGTAACATAAGTAAAAATACTCCGTTGTGAGACGTGCGAACGATGTTAAGTCGATTTGTGACTTTTCTACCGGGGAGCAAAAAGCTTCCACTTCCGGTACTACGATATCTCACTATTTGTATTATCTATTGCAAGAAGTGTTAATAATGTAATTGTTTAGTTATACATGAGTATACAATTGTAAATATTAATAATATTATTTATATTAATCTTATTTAAACGGACAAGGACGGATAATACAGCGTTTATTATTATTTTGATCATAGCTATTTATGATCAAAATAATAATAAACGAATAAAAGCTATAAATTACTGTAACTGCAAATCATTTGCCTCCCTTTGGCAAAAGTAAATATTATTATAGGAACAAGAGAATGATGCTATAAGATGTGACTTAACAGGAAAATCTTTTATCTGCTTTGCATAGTTATGCCATCAGTCCGTTGAAAGAAAGTTTAATGGTGAATGTTTTTTTTTTATAGGATAGGAAGGAAAACGAACAGGCGTGTCACCTGGTGAAAAGCAATCAACGCCGCCCATAGACTATAGGCAGTGCGGAAGCCTTGCCGACCTTTAAGAAAGGTATCATTATGGGAGTGATAATGGGGGGGGGTAGAGGGAGTAGGAAGAGCGTTGGGCCTTAAGAACTCAGCCGCTCACCGTACGAAGCGCGGTAGGTAAGAAACCACTCCGACACCGGTTTTTTGCGGATGTGTGATACTACCCGGGCGAGCCGGCCGGGGAAGTAGCAGACGAATACATTTTCAAGAATTACGCCCTTCTTGACAAAGTATTCATCTGCAGCGTGACTCTACCACTATTATACCATATCATCAAAACCATTGTAACAAAAACTATAATAATATTAGTAAGGAAACCATTCTGTAGTCTTCTTTGAAAAATTACAATAACAAAATATTACTTAAAATACTGTTTAATGGTTTTTTTTATAGCAGGTAAGTTAAACGAATATACGGGGTCACTTAATGGTAAGTAATCACAGCCTTCTATACATGCCTACGACGCCGGAGGGGTCTCAAATGCGTTACTGGCCTTTCGTGAATACACTCGTCTCTTGAATACCCCTATGATTTAATTGGTTATATTGTGTATTAAAATTACAGTTGTGTTAATTAACTCACGTAAAGAGTCGTGTAAATCTCGTTTGTAAATCATTTAACTTTTTATATCAGTTTAGATCGCAAAGCAAATCGTACTATCGCCTATTGTGAACAACGGTGGATAAAAAATTAAGTTAAACTTCAAATTGTAAAGTGCTGTCTTTTATTTGTTTCTTACTTATAAATCGAAAAGTTCTTGTTACGGCTCGTTGTTAAATATGTTTGTATAAAACAGTGTTTGATCGATTTAATGAACTGCATTTGTATGTTTATAAAATTAATCGCAATTATCACAATTATGTAGTATATATCTAGGCAAAACACGTAAACTTATTTTGAAATATTATGAAGATTTAAAAATGATGTTATCGCAATATGATTTTTATTATAAAAAATATATCATGTTAATAAAATGATTCAAGTGTTAATTTTTTTTTGAGATTACAAAATTTATGATTAATTGTGGAAAAATGTATCAATAAATACAAAAAAACATTTGCAATTCAAATGACGTATAAAATTAATGATATGAAAAAATGTAACTTGATGAAAAAAGTAAGTGTATTGTATACAATTTGAGGTACACACGTAGGAGGTTTGAGTTATCAGTACCTAATGTGCTGAAAACTCAAGACACCTACCAAGATAGATTACCAAACCAAATATGGTATGGGTAAATTGCCATTAAATCTTCCCGCATGTAAGTGTTAAGTTCACGAGGTATAAAGTTTTATTATGGTGTGGTCAGAAACACAATCCATGAGTGTTCTCGATCACTACAATCATTAAAGGATACATGATTTGCTTAACTTTACCACATTTCGTTGCGGCTAAGTGGTCCATATTTTACCATTTTAATATAACATTCTACACCTACAATACGTATAGAAAATAGAGACATTTGTTCTTTCCAGTTGGATGTATATACTAGCTAGCTGTAAGCCTAAGAAAACATAATTTTAGTAGCAATACATAAGCAATAACTTGGAAAATATAACAAAGATTCTAGATGAAGATATTCTTAAGACAAATTTAAGGTGAATCACATAGAATTTTCTTATTTCGATCAAGTGAAACCGGAGGCTAATTAAAGATTTCATACCAGGATTCTGCTCTGAGTCGTTTCAATCGATAACGAAAAAATTAAATGTAGCTAAAACGTGATAAATAAGTGAGTCGAATAGGAAGTAGGGGAACAGGAACGCTTGTCTAACCAGAGCCCGTCAGTTTCCCGGCAGGTCTCGCGTGGGCGATCCGCCCAGATCTGTTCGTATCGTTCGAACAACCGCGTTTCCAACAAATATGCGAATTCATATTTTCGTGTAATGCGATGCACTGGAAAATGTACTGTCAGTTCTTATGACTGCTCACCAATGTTTCCGGTTATGAAATTAGTTTTAAATCGTCTTGTTATGATAGAAGGATCATCTATTTTGTATTTTAAATTTTCTTAAAGTTGTGTGTTATTCTTAAAAGAGTGTCACACCTGATAAGTAAATAAAACATCACCTGTTAGTGTGAATTTAAAAAAACACAACTTACTGTCATAAAAAAGAAATAAATTAAAAACTTTTCTTTCGAGTGTGAATATTTTGTGTTTATAATTTATTCCTGATTATCAATTAATAAAAAATAAATAAATTATTAGTTACTATAATTGGATTTTTATGTAATTTAACTACAAGCATTGCCAGTTAAGTGTAAACTATTCGTGAAAAACAAATGAGTGTGAAACTCTCTAAAGTGATGCTAAACGCGCTCTAGACTTGGGTTTAAAGTTCGCTTCAAAATTAAGTTTACTGAAACAACTACAGACATGTGTGTGCAAGTGAATGTGTGGAGTGAAATAAATATGTGAGTGTTGCATTAACGATGTGCTCACAATGAGGCGATGGCAGTCCGCGCTCTGCTACATTATGGTGCTAGTATTACCAAATAATGCGACCAACGCGCATAAAGCCAACATGTATGATAAACTAATGTTTGATCAAACATCAACAAACAAAGTTAATAATAAATCAAATGCTGTTTATAAATTAATATTGGATCACGCTAAAAAAGTTAATTCGCCATTGAGAACCCATGTGACATCGGACATAATATTGAATTCGGATGAAAGTAACACAAGTCAGGATTCCATTGAATTGCAAGCCGAGAGTAAAAACATTATACACAAGTCGAAGGATTATGTTGAAAAACCTTCAGCGTATGCGCTTGCCGATGACGTTATAGACCTGTCTGCGTCCTCTAGTTCTAGTCTAGACCAGATGTTATATCCGAATGAGCTGTCGAGATTGGAATCGTCTGAAATACAAGCAGTAAGTTTATTTTTAACAAAAGCATTTAACGTATAAGATTTATAATTTTTTTTAAATAAAGCTTGAGAAGTAAAAGAATAGCAGTAAAACAAGTAAAAACTCGTCTTTATAGTACGGACATTTCGCAATGGCGTTTATTTTCTATAAATTTACCCTCTTCCAAAGTATATCTCCTTGCCCGATCTTCGGCTATAAGCATGCATCCGATTTCTGCATCACCCTGCGCAGATCTTTGCTCTATCTAGCCTAGGCAATGTGGGCTACGTTTGCCAAATAACGGTCTCTACCCCAGCATTTGTCTACACCAACTCTTCCCGGTTCTACGACAAACATGACAAGCTTAAAGCTACTCCACTTTGATAAACTTTGAAGAGCTACGAGCATCTATGTAAGTGATTTTTTTTTCAGCAGATTTCTTTAATGCGAATCATAACTACAATAGAACTATAGCGTGCCAGCCGTAATGCTTACGGCGACACAAGGGATCTTTAGGGGGTTTTTATCTTCGATATAATTAAACTCTTCCAAATGCAATTAATTTATTTTTCTATTTACTGTACATTTATATCTTATTCATACCTTATTCAAACTTTATCAATTTCTTAAGTCGGAATGGTGACATGTCTATCCAAAGACGTCAGGCGAACTAATGTTTTTATTTTTATAAATTATTTTTATAAAACAACTAGCTTTTGCCTGCGGCTTCGCTCGCGTGGAATTTGGTCTGCCACATTAAGTTTCGTGACAGGTCATTTTAAATAAATATATTTTTTTTACTTAATAGTAAAATTATATTACGACCAAAATTACATAAAATCATTACAAATTGTAGCCTACATGTTAATCCGATGTATAACCTATATTACTGTAAAGTTTTATCCAAATCCGTCCAGTAGTTTTTTCGTGAAAGAGTAACAAACATACATCCATACTCACACATTTTCGCATTTGTAATATTAGTAGGATAGGATAGGATTTATTCCTTTTTTTATTTTAAATTTTAAAATTACGTATTTAATAAGAAGTGATATTATATAAAAGGGTTTAATGTATTAAATTAAAAAGTTTTAATACATTAGTGATTCATTTATCAATGTTTCACTACAGAACCTTTCACCACCCAGACCTATCCATTGCCCTTGAGCGACAGTAAACTTGTGAAGCAGATGGACCTGGCGGTCTTCACGTTGAAGTACCGTCAGAAAGTAAAGGTAGGAGAACGTGGAAGATACTGTGAGATGTCTGATTATTAAGGAGAGATGACTGGTAATAAGATGCATATTCTGTTGACAAAAAAGAGGAAAATATTTTTTATTTGCCAGGCTTTCTTAGTCCGACGAAAAAAAATACAAAGTTGACTACGTACATTTCAGTTTACGCAGTTAAACTTGGTACTTTTATTTATTTTTTATTATTACCTCTCATTGATTTTCATTTTATACACAATTAAATATACATTTTCTATCGGTATACATTAAATTTTTTTTTTTTAAAATTTCAATTTATAATTATGACGATCTAAATGGCTTAATGGCGCAGTTTGTTTTTTTTATAGCGGAGCAGGCAAACGAGCATGCGGGTCATCTGGTGGTAAGTAAATACTGCTGCCTATTGACCGATATATGTGTCTAGATTTCCGTGATCACTTACGACTCCGGCGTCACAAATGCGTTGTCGGCCTTTCTTAGACACATACGAGTACGCACAAAGGGGTACGACTTAGGGGTTTTTAAAGTACTCTTAAAACCCCTAAGTCTTGTTCGAAAACACTTTACGTTGTAGATCATTTTACAATTGCACCATTCGTGGCATAAAACTGTACACATATCGCACGGTAGAAGACTGCTAACCATCAAAATGATAGGGTTTTTAATTATCAGCTTAAGGACTCAATTATCGCGGGTGCAATTTCCGCATCGGTATAAACATATGTATGGCCCTCAAGTTATTTATTCTGAGTCTGGATTTAAGCTACCTTGTATAAGCTTGGTGGGTGTGTCCATCTCCCCAGCAATTGGAAGGCCCCACTTTTGAAACATATATGAGCTGTTAAAATAATCACAATTTGAAACAAGAATGTTAAAAAATGACGGCGACGTGGTTCGCCACCCGTCATGTCCTGATTTCAACGAGGGCGAGAAGCGACTAACGGAGAGTCGTTTCGCTAAGATGAATGTGAGAGGAAGGATGGATGAAAAGATGGATGAGTGTTGAGGAAGCAAGGAAGGTGTGCGGGGATCGCAGCGAATGGAGATCTGTGTTCACTGCCTATCCCTACGGGAAATAGGCGTGGCGATACGTATGTAATTTATCATTTTTTTGCAAGAGTGTAATATACAATTTAAAGAGGAGAAATGGACAAATATAGTCTTCGTATGGTTTCCAATGGATGGGGAAAAGGAGCAAAGGGCGACAGATAAAACGCTGGGAAAAGAAAAGAAAAGCCCTCAGAAAAGTTGCAGGCAAAAGATTTCGCAATAGATAGAGCGGCATGGAAATCTTTGGAGGAGGCCTTTTTCGAAGTACAAGCTATTGATTTTACAGAATAAATTAAACAAATTATTCAATGTTAATTAATGGTAAACAGTAATAAAGCCTTTTTTAATTATTATAATGTACAAGTTGGTTACGATTTAAGCGGCGGACAGTCTACAAGTATTCTACGCAGTGCGGTTAGCAAAAAGGAGACGTGTGAAGCCGCTAATCGGGCCTATGCGTCATTGAGAAGGTTTATGTTTACTTTTGATGATTATTTGTCGACATCATAAATGAGCTAGCTTCTTCGATGAACATCTATCACAGAAGATCAACTTTGAGTTTTATTTTCGCTTTATTAGCTGAACGATAAACTGGAGGCTCAACGAAGATGACGCATCTCCAGTGCACTAGATATTGCAAATATATGTACAATGGCAGCGGTGATTATTCACCATCAGATGACCCTAGTGGGTGTGGACTCTAATGGTTTTAGACCAGACAGACATTGATCTTGTGCCGAAATGTCTGTCTGGTCTATAAAACTGATAAAAACTGATATATAATGATATTAGTAATATATATGATATATAATAAATATATCATATATATTACTACTGATATATAATGCCACATAAACCGATAATAGTAAAATCAGGGTACAGCGTATTACATAAATCCTACGTGGTGTGCACAAGTAGCTTTTGATTTCAACTAAGATGAATCAGCTTCAAATGGACGTAGTAACAAGACATTCCCCTAAAAGTTATTTCTTTAAGATAAAATGTTATTCTAAAGCAATTTCGAACACCATCTGCTACCAGTAAAATTCCGTATCTGCTTATCCAGAAACGTGAAATGGCCAAGCTGTTGAACCGTGAAGTGCGGATTACTATAAATCTAATTTTAGTTTTACGAACGTGCACCGAGGTAGCTTGTAAACACGACTTGAAGTTTAAGGTTATACGGTACATGAAATTTTCGGCAATCTCTGACAAGCCGAGCAATAACGTGAACTTTTGCAGACCGTCAAAAATAGAAAAGTTTCTTTTCTCGATCGTAACATGAGACATGACTACTACAAATTTTTGCAAATAATCATGATGGGTAAAATATTTACATAAGAAAAGCCTAAGAAAACCTTGTTTTAAGGTAAAGACTTTTTCTTAAAATCTCTGCCTCCGTCCTGATTATACAAATCTATATATGTATGAATCTAATTAACATATCGTAATTAGCATATATTTTAAGATAAAAATCTTTTCCATCAACCCAAACGTTGACTAGCAGAGAAAACTTGCGGTATTAAGCCTGCTTTTGTAATAGAATTTGTACAGAAAGCAATGATAAATAAATAAAGTTTTGGGCAATAGATTGGAGTAAGAAATTAATAAGTAACACCAGGGTCGATAATGGTCAGACATAGCAAGTGCTGATGAACTGTTTCACCTCACTGTAGGTTGAGCTAACTGTTCTGAATTGTTTGTCACCCTTGACTTATAAGAGAGGCGCAATAAGAAGAGAAGATAATTTTATGATCATGCGTTTAACTACTTAAATAAATATTGTAAAGTCGAAGACCCAAATGACGCTGTGGCGAAGTGATCACTATCTTAGGTCATGTGTTCGAGGCTCGCATTCGTATATATATATATATATATATATATATATATATATATATATATATATATATATATATATATATATATATATATATATATATATATATATATATATATATATATATATATATATATATATATATATATATATATATATATATATATATATATATATATATATATATATATATATATATATATATATATATATATATATATATATATATATATTCAAATGTATTTATAACACATCTACGACACAGAGAAACTTATTACACTAAAGCATTAGTTTTACTGTATTTACTATTATTATTATTGTATTATGAATACTTTACTATACTTTACTATGATGACTATAATATGATTACAATAGATAATATAGATAGTAATATTATTTATTGTACACCAAAACAAAGTTATAATTTAATCGATTATAATATTTTTTTTACTAAAGGCGGTCTTATCGATAATAGCTATTTCTTCCAGACAACAGTAGATAATTTGTTGTGGGCTGGTGACACTCTTTTAATCAGATGGTAGGAATTTTCATTTTTTATATATTATATAAAAATATACATAAATAAAACATTTTATAATATATATGCATATACGAACAATATATAAACAAAATGAATGGCCATAAACAAAAGTGTATAAGTAGATATTAATACGAAAATAATATAATAAATGAAATATATATATATACATAAGCAAACTGAAGTGGCAATGGGCTGGTCACGTTTGTCTGAGATCTGAAAATCGTTGGAGCAGGCGAGTGCTGAAGTGGAGACAGCGTCTTGGCCAACGTATAGTGGGACGACCCCCTCGCTGAGATGGTGCGACGATCGGCGCAGGGTGGCTGGCAGAAACTGGATGCGTAAAGCCAAAGATCGAGCTAGGTGACGCTTTTTGGGAGAGGCCTATGTCCAACTGTGGGATGCCGCTGGCTATTGATTGATTGATACATAAATAAATAAATAGTTATATAGATGAATAGTGATTTTTCCCCAGATTTTCAATCTTAGATTATAAATAAATTGAATGTATAGAACTAAATTTAAAAGGTACGGAATGTTTAGGTTTAAGCCAAAAATCCTTACAGATTTCTTTTATAGTATAGACATATGTATGTATATGTATAGATGCCGAAACGTGATATTTGATAGTAAACCTTCACGAGTTCAAAGGCAGTCTCGCTAAAAAAATGTAATGGTAAAATGACGTATACTCTCCAGGTTTCCGTAAATGAATAAACAAGGAAAACTAGCGCGTTCTCTCGTACTTCGTGCAGTAGCTAGTCGACATTCCAATGGATTGCCATCATCACGCAAATGCCAACATGGTGGCAATCCATTGGAATGACGACGTCGTTCGGACGCTCGCTTGACATGTGTGTTTTGTGACAAGTTCGTTAAGTCAAATGGGATGTTTTTTTTATGGAATAGGAAGGCAAACAAGCAGGGATGTCACCTCCAAACAACATCCGCAATCCTAGGCTTATTTTTTGAGGGTTCCAATATCGTATCGGCTGGAATACACCGCAGCAGGTGACTTGTTGCACCGGGTAGTTGTACGTGGAAAGAAGTTTCTAGAAAAACGCTACATTCATAGTGGGGATTAAACTTGTAATCCCTGCATCGTAATAACGACATCGTAATAGCTTTACTTCATAAGCAGCATCTATTCATCATCTTTACATTTCACTGCTGGATGAAAGCCTTTTTAAAAATCTGTTAAGAATGCAATTTTAGCTCGGATTTCCCGAACTCTGGAACAACACGACTATAACTCCACAGTGTCTTCTAAAACTTCCTCGGTATTCCTTAATGAACTTTTTACGGACTATTGGCGTACAGATCGTAATCCTTAAAAACTAAACTATTGCTATTTTAGAAGCCTTGTTGCCAGCGAGCTGGATATAACGCTCTTCTAAGCTGGGTACATTGCCCATATTAGCCGTTTGAAAGGCAAACGAGCAACCTTATCCTAATGACAAGCAATCAACGCTACCCATAAATATCTGCAAAACCATAGGCATTACAAAACCGTTACCGGCTTTTGAGATGTATAGGCTTGTGTTTTGAATGTTCCAATATCGTATTGGTTCGAAAATACTGCTAAAGGTAACTGGTTCCATAGAGTGGTGGTGCGTGGAATGAAGTTTCTAATAACTAAAATAATAAAATGAAGGATATAAAATGGAAGAAATTTCAAGATCGCTTCCTCCTTGGTGTTATTTTTAATTATGTTTCCCACATTGTTTTGTTTACAAATTCTATTTCATTTTTCAATTTTTTTTTTATAATTGGTGGTGCGTGGAAATAAGTTTTGACCGCCTCGACGAGAAACCAGATTAGTAACTCAGACCATGTCATTTCGTAGATAAAATGTGACGTCTTCTTTATTTCATGTATTGAATTAAAAAAGTTTAATCAAGAAGATCACGTGAACCCACGACCTTCGATCACGAAACATCTATTCTATTTTTGACTGTATATGTTTTTGACACGCGCAACGCTGTACGCTCTGCATAAAACGAACAAGATTTATGTGGAAACCATTAATTTATATTATCTTATAGTCAACGTACTCGTCTCGCTCAGTCTTAGTTTTTTCTTTTAGCAAGTTGGAAAGTTCGAATGAAAAGATAAGTTAATTTTACATAACTCATGTAAAATTAACTTATTTTTTTATATATTCACTCCTTTCCCCCGCAGGGGTTGGCAGAGACCACAAAGCTCCATCTGCTACCATTCATCGCAGCGAAACGGCTGTCCATCGGTCACTTCTCGCCCTCTTGAGAATCAGGACGTGACGGGTGGCGAACCACGTCGTCGTCATTTTCAACAAATTAGGTATATTAAAATCGTGTTAGTAAATCCTACGAGCTGCAAGGGAGGATGGAGGTCAGCCCCAGCAGAGCCCTGCATGCTGAGGTAAGACACGATAGTACTCGGGGGAGCCCGATCCTGGGACGGTCGGCACGCTTGCGACTAAGCTCGCCCTTAGCCACGCATCCATTGGCATGGCAGACCTTGGATTGGCGGTGATTAAAATTAACTTATCTAAAAAAATCGTTATTTTCACCACTTCGTGTACGAATGTTAGAAAAACATTAACTCGATGTGAGAATCGATTAATGTATCGCTCAATAAACTTGCATTGCATTTCAATTCTGTGGAGCATTAGCGAATCAAATTCATTCACAATGCTTGCACGTTTTTTTACAAGCAGCAGAAAATTCTTCTTCGAAGAAGAAGCGGTCGTGATCTTTACAGAGACGCAAACGATGCCTGGCAAATTTTCTCTGCTAGCTGTTATTTCGGTACACTAGTAATCGCTCACAGATTTGATTTGGCCGATCCAATTCCTCCAATCCAATCCAAATTATATAATAAGGATAGACTACTTGATACCGAGTTATATAATGGTATACTATGTGATATGAAGAGGGAGAAGATAAGATTAAAGTGTGAGAAAGAAGAAACAAGAAATATAAGCTTTCGGTCCTCAATGCTCATGATGCCACTATAAGTATTTTATTCCCCAAAAAAAATCTGTAATTATGAACAGTTTGTATCAAAACTGACAAGTATTTGTTTTAGCATATCTAGACATGTCTAGACATCTTTATATTGATGTTGTGTTTGTAGTTTTGTTATCTTTAATAGTGGGGATTTAATGATAATCATCATTGAGGTTCATTTGTCCATTGTTGATCATTGGCATTGATTGGCAGACGGCTTGGCGATTGATGATTGACTATACACATAAGTTATTCGCGCTGTTCATAAACAAATATAAATTTGACCCCGTATATCGATGTGTACGTTTGTTTACACTAAATGTGCTAAAATAAAGCCGATTAGCGCATCTGTTAAATCCTTAAATCTTGTTTATATATGTACTACCACTGAACATACATAAATATTAACACGTTATTGCCGTACGCCATTTTTAAAAGTTATATAGTTTTGTCTATGGAAAAGCTCTATAGACAAGACTACACAACATTTAAATCATGGCAACATTTTATGGAATAATTCTATTAATTATTTATGTTACACTCAGTAATAGAGATACACCAATGGCTTTTTTAGTAAACTTATTCAGAATATAACAAAATTGGCAAAGTTTAGTCTTTGGTTTAAATAAAGTAGCTCATGTAGGGTAGGGTTGGGAGGAAGAGTAGCTTTACTCTTCCTCTCAACTATATCCTTAACTTTAGGATTGCTGTATCAGTTAGTGGAGTAAAGTCGCTCATTTAAAACACCACATCCCTATCATATAGATGAGTTGCAATCTAGTACGGTGTACTTTTCCTGAAACTTCTTTACACGCACCACCACCCTGTAGAATCAGCTAATTTCTACGGTATTTTCAAATTGACACGACATTGGAACCATAAAAAACAAGCCTACACATAAAGACCGGCAAATTTCCGTAATACCTGTTGTGCCGCGGGTGTCTATGGGCGGCGTTGATTGCTTTCCATCAAGCGACACGCTTACTCGTACTTAAAAAAAGCATGATACGCAAAGCTATCCCGTGAGTTGAGACCCGTATTTCGTGCTGAGACTCGCGATCCTATATAAAGCTAAATATATTCGACGAGAATCGTAAACATTAGATATTTTACTACTTTTTACTTGTTTCAACATTCTAATCTAATCGGTGCCTGGACGATAGTACCTATACGTCAACAAATTACAAGTGTCGATATTATGAGGGATTACAAGCTATATTTTATTGAAATACTATGGATAGAGTGTTGCCATTGAATGTTTTATGATTAATAATATTTTGTTTTTCCTGAATTATGAACGCTTTTAACAAACTACTTGTTAATCTACAAGCTCAAGATCTATAAATAGGTAACTATAAATTAAATATTGAGGAAAAGGTCGGATCATTTTCAAAGTAAACAAATCCACCAGAGAACCAAAGTTGTCGACAAGGCTTATAGAGTTAATGAAAACAAATTGGAAATATGTTTATCGGCATAAATCAAGGTCACATTAATTCTCAGAACTCTTTTTCACACACCTTCCTCTATGTTCCTGTGGAACCAGATGCTTTTAGCTGTATTTCCGTACCGCTACGACATTGGCACTTCCAAAAAACAAGTCTACACGTTCTTTAAAGACAGGCAACCGGGTTGTTTGCTCTCCATCAGGCGACACGCTTACTCGTTTGCCCTACTATTCCATGAAAAATATATTTGATATATTGGGAAACGCACGATATAAATTTTAATTTTTTATTTTCACATAACTGCAAAATAACGCTTGACATCATCATCCTATTTTTAAACTCGTTCTACAGTTTTATAATTTTTTTTAGTAATATATTCACGCCTATCCCCCGCAGGCGTTAGCAGAGATCACAGAGCTCTATCCGCTAACATTCATCGCAGCGAAACGCCTCTCTATTAGTCGCTTTTCGCCCTCGTGAGAATCAGGAAGTGACGGGTGGCGAACCACATCGCCGTCATTTTCAACAAATTAACCCTTTCGGTACTGACGCATTCTACGTCGCGCCGTCCCCGCTGACCGAGCAGTCGCGGCAAGCGTCCGTACTTGCGGAACAACTGCAAGCGCTCGTCAGACACACAATACCACGCTATCTTTCACAGAGCAAGTGCAGTCGCTCGTAAAAAAATGCTTAAAAAATTATAACATAATGCAATAGAAAATATTTGCTCATTTCGTCAGTTTATTATTAGGCAGCGTAAAACAAGTGCAAAATACTTGCGATGGATTACCATGGAGATAACATATATATTCTGCTCATGAAGAGTCGCGAGTGACCTAAGTCACCGTTCGTACATAACGAGCGTCAAATGTTGGGTGACCATAGTCACCGCTCGTACAGAGCGAGCGTCAGGCGTTGGGTAACTATAGTCACCGCTCGGACAGAGCGAGCGTCGGGCGTTGGGTGACTATAGTCACCGCTCGGGCCGAAAGGGTTAAGTTTTAGTTTTATAAAATATTATATAATACAAGCTTATAATAATATAAAATACAAGCTTAATGTCTATTAATTTATCTATTAAGATAAAAACTGAAAGAAAATAATAATACCATAGTTGAATCAAGTGAACGTTACCAAATATAAAGTTATTGCTTCAAATTAACATGTAACTTAAATATAATCCATTGAAAAAACCAGTCGATAATGGTTACATGGTAGTTGGTCAGTGGCATAATCGTCTATTACCTACTGACGTCATCTCTAAACCCGCCACCTTGGGCGGGGCTATTGACAAACAATTCGTAGTACTTCAGATCACCACTCGAATTTCGTACCGTGATCGAAAAAATATGTTTTCGATACCAATATTACAACATTTGAAATTGTAATTTATTTACAAATTATTTACTTGAATATCAAAAAAAGTCCACCAATCCACGGTCTGCCGTGCCAAAGGATACGTGGCTAAGGGCGAACTTAGTTGCAAGCCTGCCGACCGTCCCGGGATCGGGCTCCCCTGGGTACTATGGTATCTTACCTCAGCATGCAGGGCTCTGCTAGGGCTGACCTCCATATATCTAAAAAAGTCCTGTGAACTGTGAAAACAAAAATTCATAATGTAAAGTCTAAAGGTACATTTCAAAATAGCAAAACATCCTATTTCACAAAAAAAAACAAAAGTTACCCTCTCTTGCACACATACGGTTTGAACATTTTTGCTACCGTACACTTATGTACGTACGCAGTCAGCGAAATATTTTTTTTTTATGGGATAGGAGGGCAAACGAGCAAGCGTGTCGCCTGATGGAAAGCAATCAGCGCCGCCCATGGGCAACCGCGACACGGCAGGAGTCGCGGAAGCGTTGCCGGCCTTTTAGGTAAGTATAGGCTTGTTTTTTGAAGGTTCCAATGTCGTAACGGTTCGGAAAGACCGCCGAGGGTAGCTGATTCCACAAATTGGTGGTGCATGGAAAGAAGTTACGAGAGAAACGCACCGTAGTAGATCGCCACTCATCCAGGTGGTGGGGATGAAATTTTTCTTTACGGCGAGTTGTGCGGTTGTGGAATTCGGCGGCGGGAATTATTCCAAACAATTCCTCGGAGCACTCCCCATGATAGAAGCGGTAAAAAATGCTGAGAGATGAGACATCACTCCGCAGCGCTAGAGAATCAAGCCGATCGGTGAGATCTTGGTCATCAACGATTCGGATCGCACGACTTTGAATGCGATCAAATGGAAGAAGTTGATACTGGGGAGCCCCGGCCCAGAGGTGAGAACAGTATTCCATATGTGGCCTGACTTGTGCCTTGTACAGTTGGAGGCAATGGCCAGATGTGAAATAATGTCTCGCTCTACTGAGCACACCCAGTTTTTTCGAGGCCAGCTTGGCCTTTTCTTCCAGATGGCCGCGGAACTGGACGTCATACGATATGTCAACGCCAAGGATTCCGATATACGGCTTAAGATTAAGGAGAGTGTCTCCAAAGCGAGGAGCTACGACAAAAGGAGTTTTTTTGGTAGAAAACGCGCATACTTGTGTCTTATTGGGGTTGAATTCGATTAGATTACGCTGACCCCAATTCGAGATCTGGTCTAATGAGGTCTGTACTTCAGACACAAGTTTGTTCCGACACTCATCGGCATGTGCCCGAGAAATGTTAGCACGGCCGGAGTATAAGGCATCACCCGTGGTGTCTTCTGCATAACTATTGCTACTAATTTGTAACATATCGTTGATATGCAGAAGAAACAAAGTAGGTGAAAGCACACATTCACGGGCTTTAAATCCGAGCAAAAACCGACGAAAACGACTTTTATGCTTCGATCCGTCAGGAAGCTGGTGATCCATTTGCATAATATATCGGGCAACCCATAGCACGGAAGTTTAGCTAGAAGAGCCTTGCGCCACACCCGATCGAAGGCCTTGGCTATATCCAGGCTTACTGCTAAGGCTTCCCCTTTGCTTTCCACCGCTTCTGCCCATCGGTGTGTCAAATAAGTGAGAAGATCACCAGCTGAGCGACCTGACGAAATCCGTATTGACGGTCACTAATCAGCTGATGCTCCTCAAGATACCGTAAGAGCTGGCAGTTAATAACAGATTCCATTATTTTGGAGAACAAAGAGGTGATGGCAATTGGCCTGTAGTTAGCTGGATCAGAGTGGTCACCTTGTTTTGGGATCGGATGGCTTAAGATGATTAAGGCTGTCTTCCATGAGACCGGGACCATACCTGAGTTATAAGAGTGCCGAAAGAGGCGCGTGAGAACTGATAGAAGACAACCCCCTGGACATGGTCTACCACTGTGGAAGGCAGCTTTAGGCAACTTCACGACTTCTCAATATAAAATTGTTTACTCCATAAAAAATTATGACAACTATGAGTTAATTCCCAGCTTTAGATAGAATTACGTATGTATAGCAGGAGACGAATGTAGGCTTTTGATATTAGGAAAATGGCGAGTGAAGGTATCATAAAATTTGACATTTGTTATAACATGAACATTCTGACTTGTTTGTCAGGAATTACATTACTTTGCATACATTGGGCGCCCCTCAGCGATATATTTAGCTAATGACGGCTCATCAGCGTATTTGCGTTCATATCTGTTGATCCGAGGGTGTGACGGGATCGTTGCTTATTCAACGGTATTCTATTTCTCTGTTATATTTGTCAAGGGTATTATTTTTTTTATGGGATAAGAAGGCAAACGAGCAGGCATGTCATCGCCGATGGAAAAGCAATCAACGTGGTCCATAGACATCCGCAGTGCTATAGGAATTGCAGAAGCGTTCCTGGGCTTTAAGAAATGTTTTTTGAAGGTTCCAATGTCGTATTGGTTCGAAAATACCTGGAAATAGCTGATTCCACAGGATAGCTGTGTGTAGAAAGAAATTTCTAAATAAACTTACCGTACTGGATCTTTTCTTCCTTTATAAAATACTAATGCATTTTTCTATATGAATTTTATTAATGTAAATAATTCACAAAGTAATCGGAAATAACGAACTAATTCGTACAGTGGTGAAGCGAGCGCTTTCGAAGTCAGTGGTTGTGGGTTTGATTCTCGCATTGGGATAAATATTATAAATATATGTATTTTTTTCAAGACCATGAGTCTTACTGGGCAATGCGGATTGACGGGGTAACCAGACTTGATCTTTTTGACAGACAGATCAGTCACCACCATTCCTTGGAAACAGCTACCTTCAGCAATATTTCCGAACCGATACGACATTGGCACGTTCATAAAACAAGCCGAGTATCAAAAGCAGGCAACGCATTTGCAATGCCTAAAGTATTGACTGCTTTACATTAGGCAATATGCTTGCTCGTTTGCCTATTTTGAATTTGCTGTATGAACATCATAATAAAAATAATATAATATATTTTTTTCTTATGATGTTAATACAGAAGTATTTGTAATATAACAGAGTGTCATGGCAAAGTAAAGTTAGGTATTGTGTCCTCTTGAATACGCATTTAGTACGTACTTGCGGCAGTGGCGGATTTAAATATATGCCGCCGCGGATTAAATATACGATATTCAAAATGTGTCGTCTATCCACCTCTACAATTCGATAACCTAGTTCACAATCATATATATATATATATATATATATATATATATATATATATATATATATATATATATATATATATATATATATATATATATATATATATATATTTTTTTTTTTTTTTTTTTGTTACAAAACAAAGTTTTATAATACCTTATTAATTTTTTTTAGTTTCTGAAAGACAAAACAAAAATATGATCTCAAATTTGTCGCACAAACAAAATGAGATTGGCGGGGTCACTAAACTCGGAATAAATATCTATAATAGGCCACAGATATATTTATCCTGGTGCGGAAAATGACATTGGCGGGGTTACTAAACTCGGAATAAATATCTGTAGGCCATACATATATTTATCCGAATGCGGGGATCGAACCCGCCACCATTTAGTTCTACGGTGGCACCACGTCACTGAACCAATTACATCGTCAAATATATTGTATATAAATATGGCCAACAGTCTTCTTGGTCTAGTGTGATGAATTAGTGTCCTTTCCATCAGTAATGCAGAGGCCCAGTGTCCAGCAATGGAATATAATAGGCTGTGAAAAAAAATATATGATGTAAACAATCAGTAATAACAGTTTTGGCCAACCAACTAAAACGTGCCAATTGGCTCAGTGGCGAGGCCCTCCGCCCGCGGAGTCAATGGTCGCGGGTTCGATCCCCACATCGGAATAGATATATTTATGGATTATAAATATTTATTCATGTCTGGTAACCCTGCCAATCCACATTGGACAAGCGTGGTGGGTTAACGTCCGTTCCTCCAGATATGGAGAGGCCCGTGCTCAGCAGTGGGACATATTTGGGCTGTAAAAAAAAAATAAAACGTGCATAAAAGAAGTGACTTCTAAACTATTGTTAAAAAGGGTGATCGAGGTGATCAATGTCCTCGTCAATGCGATTTTACTGTTTGAAAAGCCAAGCTTACGTTTATGCTTCTCCCATTTCTTCAACAAACGCACAAATAGAAATTTTGAGTGTTGGTTTTTTTCGTGAAATTTTTATGAACAAAAGTTTTTACGAATTTGTACTAACATTTCATTTTTTATATATCGATTTCAAGTACAAATACTTACTATTTGGTCTTTAATGTAAAATACAAAGTTGATCGTTTCTGATCAATGATGGTTTTGATATTTAGATATTTAGTTTTAGCATATTATTGTGGAATAGAATATCTTTGAAATAGAATATAATGGAATATGATTCATTTTATTTAACAGCCCATATATATCCCACTGTCGATCACTGGCTTCACCGTTTCTAGGGGAACGGACGTTAACCCACCACGCTTGTCCAATGCGGATTGGCGGTGCTACCAGACTCGAATAAATATTTATAATCCATACTATTATTCCGATACGGAGATCGAACCCGCGACCATTGAGTCCGCGGGCGGAGGGCCCCGCCACTGAGCTAATTGGTCGTCAATATATGATTCATACTTTATAATTAATGAGTGCAACTTTTGTTTTCACAAAATGATTAAAAGTAAAAAAAAATGGAACGAGTAATGTTATTATAAAAGACATTGTAGATACATGTAAATGTTTTAAATTTTCTAGTAATACACGTAGTAATACGGAAAACGTGTAAGAATTTTCAATATTGTAAGATGTCTTTTCAAAGGTTAACCTTTATCGTCCTAGCTTTTTTATACTTTAGAAACATACAATCTTTTATCGAAATGTGAAAGATTATTTTAAGGAAAACTAGCAACATTTTTATATTACTAGAATTACGTAAATTTTTAAAAATACATTTTTTTTTGACCGAGTATTTAAACCCAGAAAACTAGATTCAGAAGTAAGGTACGATTAAGCACTAAACTATCGAACACTCAATTTTATGTTTAGTGTATTATCATGACATACACTTTTGGTCAAAGAGTTTATCAACTTTATACATGCATGTGTGTCGATTGTTTGCATAATTCTGATGCTTATATCATGTTAGCGTCTAACATTAAAAATATATCTGCAAATATTACAACCAACGTTTTGAATGTTTGCAAGTAAATATATATTTATTTAATATGAACTTCGCCGCTATCCAGTACGGTGAGATAATCCTTCAACTTATTTCCACGCATCACCACTGTGTGAAACCAGCTAATTTCAGCGGTATTTCCGAACCAATTGATGCCTTCAAAAAATCAATTCTACACATTACTTTACGGCTGGCGAAGCTTCTGTAATTAACTCTTATGGTATCGCGGATGTCTATGAGCGGCATTGATTGCTTTCTATCAGGTGATATGTTTTCTCATTTGCCTTTTAATCTTATATAAAACAAGTAAATATATATCCTGCTAAATTTCTTCTATAAGATAAATTTATTGTCCCATATACAACTAAAATGAACTAAAATTTGAAAAAACTTATAAACATCAAGTGTCGCCCACTACAAACTTAAATAAATGTATTTGAACCTGAGTGGATAATTTAAAAGTATTGATGATTGAAAATTAAATATATATCCTGTTAAATTTCTTATTTAAGAGAAATTTTTTGTCCCATATAAAACAAAAATGAATAATTAATTAAATTAATGAATTAAAATTTGAAAAAACTTATAAACATCAAGTGTCGTCCACTACAAATTAAATAAATGTATTTGAACTTGAGTGGATAATTTAAAAGTATTTTATTAACGATTGAAAATTAAATATATATCCTGCTAAATTTCTTATTTAAGAGAAATTGTTTGTCCCATATAAAACTAAAATGAATAATTAATTAAATTAATAAATTAATATTTGAAAAAACTTATAAACGTCAAGTGTCGTCCACTACAAACTTAAAAAAATGTATTTGAACTTGAGTGGATGAATTAAAAGTATTTTATTAAAGATTGAAAATTTGTCTCAGCGGCGGGGCCCTCCGCCCGCGGAGTCAATGGTCGCGTGTTCGATCACCGCATCGAAATAAATATATGTATGTATTACAAATATTTATTCCGTGTCTGGTAACCCTGCCAATCCGCGCTGGACAAGCGTGATGGGTTAACGTCCGTTCCTCCAGAAATAGGGAGGCCGGTGCTCACCAGTGGGAGCTGTTAAAAAAACAAAAAAAAAAAATATAACTATACATAGGGAGAGTATGAACTAATAGTAGGAATTGCTAAAAATAAAAAAATACATAATAGCCCTGAGTACAAACATTACATGACACCTACAGTTAAAATTCACTTAACCAACAATCAAACATAACAAATAAATCCAACAATTGTTGGCTATATAAGGTCAACTGGGAAAATCACAACTATCAACTTTATTTGATAAACCAATCATAACTGATATGGCAATTTCGTTCGAATCGAGACTGCAAACTTAGTCGTTTAGTGTACGCGTGAAAATCCAATCAACTGTTTGAAATTTGATCACTGGAAGCTATAATCGCTTATCACTTATCATTACAAGTGTGACTTATTCCAGCGTTACTTATCCAAAATGATTAGACAATATATCTGTTAGTATACGGTGTATTGTAGAAATGTGTAGTGTTGTCGATATTCTTCCATACATAGTGCCTTCAATATTACGTACAGTAAATATACACGTGAACTAGTGAATGACATGCTTTTAAAAACAACGATGGTGGTGAAAGGTATTGAAAAATATCTGTTGAGTGTACTAGTGATGCTGCCCTTGACCATGATCGAGCGTAATGTGTGTGTGAGTGATGACGTCTCTCGACGCAGAAATAGTGTTACCGTACGCAATTTCAATCACGGAACGCACCATCCACCCAAACCTTATTATGTAAGTTACTATAATTTCATTTTAAAAAATAAGTTTTGTTAATATACCCTATATTACTAAACTTTTTTTGTCCGTTGATGCAATTTATGTATTATACGTACACATATATATATATATATATATATATATATATATATATATATATATATATATATATATATATATATATATATATATATATATATATATATATATATATATATATATATATATATATATATATATATATATTCTTTGTATACAAAATAGTGTCCGAAGGTATTAATAACAAGTAAAATAAAAAAAGTTAAAGTCAATTCTTACTTTTCTTCAGCGATCTACACACTTTGCCACTGACATTATTTATTCCTAAATTTATAGCTAAACATCTTATATAAGAGACATCTTACAATTTTGTTTTCCACATATAAAACTGAAATTAATTAACTAAATTTAAACAATGAATTAATATTTGAAAAAAGTTTATTAACGTCAAGTGTCATCCACTACACGTTTAAAAAATGTATAAAAAGTATTTTATTAACAATTGAAAATTTGAACATGATATATAATTATATACAGGCTGTGTGAGTATGAACTAGTAGTAGGTATTGAAAAAATATGAGTAACACAAGAAAATACATTTGTCTTTGCACACGCAGTTAAGGAACCTATATATCTATCTCACTTAGTGAACGCTTCAGAGTTGCTTAAGCGTATATAATATATGTATATATACATCGAATAATTAGTAAACGCATGCTTGTTGATTATTTTCTGGCAATATTGAGAACACGTTCTGCCTTCAAAAGCACATACATAGTTTCAACAAGATGGTGCTACGCCTCACACTGTTACAACCTACCAAATTAATACGCCATTCTTCTCTGGGGCTACCTCAAAGCTGAAGTATATCAAACAAACCCGACGACCATGTCAGCACTAAAAGCAAATATTTTCCTCGAGGTTAACGGCAACCCGACGTCATTAGTTCAGCAAGTTGTACTATAATTTGATTGAGTAAGTACTATACTTTGATTTGAAGAGTGTTCACGACGTGACGATCAGCGTTTTAAGAAGAAAAAAACCCACGAAATCACTAACCCACCACAACAAAATGTTGGAACAATATATATATATATATATATATATATATATATATATATATATATATATATATATATATATATATATATATATATATATATATATATATATATATATATATATATATATATATATATATATATATATAAATCAGGTTTTGTGCTCGATGAGTGAAGTGAGTATATATTAAATAAGACGGTACATGCAAATGATATCAATAATAAATACATATTGGAGTACTACCTTTTTGATGATTAAATTCTGTCTCATTATAGCTCATTATAATATATAAATATATAAGCTACTCATTTGTAAGACCCTTGATACGTTTTTCCTAGGTGAGAAATTATATTTATTACAAAATTCTCGATTACTTTATAAGAATTCATGATAATATTCATATATATTTGCATTATCCACAGAATTTCTAATCGATTAAGCCCATAAATAGTCTAAACTTTTTTTTTTCATTAATAATATTTTCATAAATATTTTTTATACCAAAGTTAAACTTAATTTCTCAGACTATCAGCACTGCTCACCTTTCTACGTTCCGACCTTCAATACTCGTATACTTGACGAAATATCTGGTTTTAGCTGTTAAGTTAGCTTATTTTAGCTGTTAAATTTGCTTAATTGCATAATTGATTTTTATTCCTTCTTTTTATATGAAGTCCGAGATTACCCAGGTAGCAAGAAAAACTTGAGGTGAGACGGTCAAATTATGAATGAGTTTCAGTTAAGTAAAATTTTCTCATTCTCCGCTCTTGTGAAAAATTCGCAGAAATTTTCCACCAATCTGCTATATAGCCTGCTGTATATAGAACAACCCTAAAGCCGATCTTCGGGTTCACGCGTCTAATTTCAGTCAGTCACTATGTGCAGATCATTATCGCTATCTTTGTGAAGTATGGGTCGATCGCGTACTAAGGAACATAAGTTTATGGTGTGTTCAATGTTCGGGTTGCCCCAAATCGCCATTCTTGGCTGTGTGACCATAAAGCTAGGCAACGTCACCAGTCTGTATTACTTAATGATTATAATAATTTTCGTTTAATATATCATAAATATATTAAACGACAATTATTATAATAATCAGATTTATGAGATGTTTATTTCTTAATAAAATATATCGACAAAAGAAAACGTATTTGCTGTAAGTAGAAAATGACGTATTTTGGTTATATACACCATTGGAAAAAAAGAAAAAAATGCGTCAATGGTCTTCGTCATTTATTAAAAAAGTAAAATTCTTTTAAAAACAACCGAGACTATTTGACGCAGTTTTTTTTCCTATTCATAAATTAAGAAGATTAAATTTAACATCTTTAACTTTTTAAACTTAGCAAACACTTCTAAATTTAGAAAGTTTTTATTACAATATAAACATAGACCACATTATGAAGAGGTAAACGCACGCGCATGAGCATCCGGTTCACTTCACTTATGCAAGGTGGATTGAAAATACATCCAGACTTGGAATTAATACTTGTGGATTATATGTACATACATATCGACACTACAAAGCAATTTACCACGAAAACGTAGTAAATCGCAAAATGAAAACTTACGACCAGAGCGAGAAAAGCTTTTAAGATTTCGAAAAAAAATGTATCTGATCACTCAAAAACGGTTAATTTCAAAACTATATTTTTTTTTATTCGATCGACGACCAATTGGCTCCGTGGCAGGGCCCTCCGCTCGCGGAGACAATGGTCGCGAGTTCGATCCTCGCATCGGAATAAATATATGTATGGATTATAAACATTTATTCCGAGTCTGGCAACTCCTCCAATTCGCATTGGACAAGCGTGGTGGGTTAACGTCCGTTCCATCAGAAATGGAGAGGCCCGTGCTCAGCAGTGAGAAGACATATATGGGCTGTTAAAACAAAGAACAAAAATTCTATTAGTCGTAGACTGTGAGGATTTTTTCTTATCTGAATATGCAATAGTTTTTTTGACATCTGTGTCATTCACAGCGTTTTCGCTTTTTTGTGTTGATATTGGATGTTCATCCCGATGGTAAATTCAACGTTCGACTACACGAATAGCCGCATTAACATGAATGAAATCTTTATCATCACAAATTGTACTTTGGAACAATGGAAAATATATAAATGCCGTCCTTATCACTATTATCGCGTTGCCTTTATCAAACTAACACTTGATTGTTGCGGATACGTAATCCGATTTCTTGTTACATGTTTTACAAAAACAAAAATATTTTGTTCCATTCTTATTGTTATATAAATTTGTCCGACCAAAACGTGAAAGTAGATAGATATATTTAAAAATAAGGAAATTATTTGATTACAAATTATTTCATTTATTTACCTTACGAATACCGAGCCCTCTAAAACGTCAAAAAGCGCATGGTACCGCGTCACCGTGCGTGCGGTACGCGGTATAGCTTGAATATTTACGGATCTGAGAGCTTTTTCATCATCATCAACAAGGCATTACAGGTGCAGGTGGGCCTTAGCCTGGTCCAGTAAATTTTTCCAGTCGCATCTTCGTTTAGCTTTTTCCCTCCAGCCCCTCACACCTTTAAGTCGTCCTCGACTCCATCTAGCCATCTGAGCTTAGGCCTTCCGCGGCTTCTACGACAGTTTTGCCATCGAGTAGGCGTTTGGATACTCTAGCCTCGTGAGAGCACTTTATTTATGTTTTAATCATAAAAATTGAAATATAATAAGTTTGAGTTTCATTCTTGAAACCCAATTAGATAGCCGATAAAAAGAAGTAAACATTTGAATGTATATTTAATTGAACAAACATTAATGTCGTCGGTAATTTAGGGTACTTTTATGTATGACATGACTTCATGTTCGCGGTACTCGAAGGGTTGATATGAAAAAGAAATTAACTGGTATTTTTTGATAACAAAGACAACATAAATACATGAAAAAATGATAGTTGTTGTGATAATAATAAAAAACGTGCGGGAACTGAGGGTAGACATTTTTTAGCGCTTACCGTCTTCAATGAGTTAAGGTAGTGCTTTATAAAATGGTCTAAAACCATCAACCAAAGAAAGATATCTGCGGACTTTCTTTTACCGTTTCTTCTCCGTCCAGAGGAATCTTTATTTGGATGGATTTTCAAATAAACTTTTCTTTCTTTCTTTCTATAATGTGTAACCAAGATTTCCTACTCCGACCATACCGTATTTTGCCTGTGACTTTTCACAAACATTGTGTACCTGAAACCTGATAGACCCACTCTATAGACAAGTTAATTTCTACGTATACTAGTCTAATAAGAGCTAAGTGGTTAGTACACACACCGATACCCAATTTTTAATTCCATTACTGTAGATAAAGTAATATACGAGGACGTCCACACCGGCAGGGGTGTATAATCGAGACTCGGGGTAGATAAAGTGCATTATAATTCTTGTAGAAATTTGATTATTAGACAATCGCTTTATTGTGAGTTTTAGGTTATTAAGACGACCTACGTTGGTTCTTACTCAAAACCAGTGCCATGTGCTCCAATATAACGCCTGGCATATACTGAGGAAGAACCATTTTATGACACTTGTTAATTGTTAGAAAAAGTCCTGCCCGTACTCTCTACTCTCTTACGGTGCCGAAACGTGGACACTGACAGTCCGTCTCCTCGATAAGCTCAGAGTCGCTCAGAGGGCTACGGAGAGAGCTATGCTCAAGGTTTCTCTGGTGGACAGAATTCGAAATGAAGAAATTCGCCGGAGAACCAGAGTCACCGACATAACTCTTCAAGTTAACAGACTGAAGTGGCAATGGGCTGGACACGTTTGTCGGAGAACCGACAATCGTTGTAGTAGACGAGTGCTGGAGTGGACCACGACTTGGCAAACGTAGTGTGGGACGCCCTCCTGCTAGATGGAGCGACGATCTGCGCAAGGCGGCTGGCAGAGACTGGATGCGTGTAGCCGAAGATCGGGCTAGGTTACTAGTGGTAGAGCCACGCTGCAGACGAATACTTTGTCAAGAATGGCATATTATTTGTCTGTAGCATGAATGGGCCGGCTCGCCCGGGGAAGTACCACACTCCCGCAGAAAACCGGCGTCTGAGTGGTAGCTTAGCTACCGCGCTTCGTACGGTGAGCGGTCTGAGTTACGGAGGCCCAACACCCTCCCCTTCCCACTCCCCCTCCGATTCCCACTCCCACGCCCCCTCCCACTCCCACTCCCATAATTTCATTTTCCTTTAAGGTTGGCAACGCTTCCGTACTGCCTATGGCGTTGCGAGTGTCTATGGGCGGCGTTGGTTGCTTTCCATCAAGTGACACGCTTGATCGTTTGCCTTCCTATGCCATAAAAAAGAAATAGGTGGCGCGCCTTAGGTGAGGCCTATGTTCAGCAGTGTACTGCCGTGGGCTGATATTGATAATATATTAATATTGTTAATTGTTAATTATTTTCTTTTTGTTTTGTTTGTTTGTATATTATAATATTATTAAGGTTTTAATTTAAGCTTTTGTTAAAAAAAGATGTCATGTATAAAGTTAAATTTCTATTTATATGTTTTAAGTCTAAATATCTCAGCGTTCCTGTTAGACAAGTTTGAGATTAGAGATAATCTTTTTTTAATGTGATAGGAAGGCAAACAAGCATAATGTCACTTGATGGATAGCAATCAACGCCGCTCATAGACATCCGCAGTGTCATATGCCATAGGCATTACAGAAGCATTGCCGACCTTTGAGAAATGTGTAGGCTTGTTTTTATTACGACATGGTGATAAAAGCATAACTCTTGGTGGATGCATGTGGATAAATTAAATTTAGTTTCTTATGTCGAAAAGTATTTGAATTTGAACGAGTTATCTCTAACTTGGATGACCGGTTTTAGAAATGCCTGATGGGTTCATAAGGTGATAAATCAGCACTTCTGAGGAATGGTCTAATATTTTTCTAAAGCAGATATTAAAAAGTAAAGAGGTAGAGATCGTTCTAATAGTGTTGTTTGTGATAACTTCTTCGTTGTCTTTTGAATTGTAAAATGAAAACTATAGGTCGACTGTTTTTTTTTAACAGCTCATATATGTCTCACTGCTAAGAACGGGCCTCTCCATTTCTGGAGATACGGACATTAATCCACCACGCTTGTCCAATGCGGATTGACGGGGTTACCAGACTCGGAATAAATATTTGTAATCCATACGTATATATTGATTCCGATGCGAGAATCGAACCCGCGACCATTAACTCCGCGGGCGGAGGGCCACGCCACTGAGCCAATTGGGCTAACTTTGTAATAATCGAAAGACTTATCGTATCTGACGGAGCTAAAAATTGTTGTGGGTCCTGAATACACAATCAACTCCTAACACATAAATTTTACAATGAGAATTATTTATTTGTTACGTATCATTCATTTTTTAATGACATGAATATTGAATAATAATATAATCAAAAACAGTGTGTCAACTATCGTATAGGTAGTGTAATATTACGTGAGCGCTGAAAGACTACGAATTTTCGGCTGTAGTATTAACATTTCTGAGAAAGTCAGCACTGAGTTACATTCGAGACAGTCCGTCATTCACGGCGTGTATGTATGTGGCTTAAAACAATTTGGTTATAGTCCAGTGCAATTTGCGTTTAAGTCAAGTTTGCATTTCATGAAGTTTCATTGTATGCATGTCGTACAAATTATTTGTAATTTTCGTAGACCTCTCAAAACGTGGGGCCGGGTTCCGGGGAACGCCTTGAATCCGCCTTGCGTCGGCCCTGGTGCCTGATAATCCTTTTCTCTTTATTAGCCAAGTTATGATGATCTATTATAACAAAGAGAGTGGCTATATATATATATGATGATCTATTATGCAAAGGGGGTGACTTTGCATCCTGCTTTTTTAATGCTATTCTGATCTTCCCATTACATGACTGTACCACTTAAGACGACTTAGAAGTAGCTTATCCGCTATAATATCAACAAAATTGTATATTTAAATGAAAAAATACGAACTGAATATAAAAAAAATGAACATGATCTAAATGTTATCTAATCTGTGGCTTCGAGTGCTCTTATCCCCATGTCTCATTACACTGTGTTAGGTAATTTAATAAGGTTGAGTGTCATTAACTCATCTATTTCCCATTCGACGACATTTTGACCCGTAGAATTAATTTGAGTATTAGCCTATCTACGTAATCTATAACATCGTAATCATTTGTTCTGCTATATTATGCTGCATGGTTAAAATACCTTAATTTTGAGGCAAGAGTTCTGGATTCAACTCAGTCCAAATGTTATCGATTTAAAGTGCTTTATCGAATTCGACACTACCTCAACAGACCTCTCCATAGAATAGTCTGCGACTCCTTATAATTATCGAAATATGGAGTATAATTCGATAATTATAAGGAACACGGGAACATGTTACGCCGTACATAAATAAATCTAATATAATAATAATGAGATACCGCAGAGAGCTTCATTTCGCCACCCTTCTATTTTGTACGATTCGTTATGAATCTCCATCATATTTATATAATAAATTAACATGGTCCCGTAAACAAAATAGCGCTCGCGATACCAAGGCGTCTAGGTCATCGCTGGTTGTTCCTCGCCACTGCTCAGCTGCAATTCGTGGTAGCTTTAAATACACCGCAACTAAATGTTGGAACAACTTGCTACCACCTCTTCGTGACTTACATACAATAAATATGTTAAAAAAATACTAAAATATTATTTTAAGTTGCAAACAGAAACTTGGTCTTTTGGTTGCGGTGAATTTATTACATGATTTAGTTGTTTTTAATTTTATTGTATTGTATGTGTATTTATGTGTATGTAGTATGAGTAATAGTAATATATGGATGTTTCTGTATGTATGTGTGTGTCAGTATCAATGTCGTCACTGTAGTTCGCGCTCTGACCACGTTGGTTCTTGCTGAAAACCAGCGCCAAGTGCTTTAATAGAACGCCTGGCATATGCTGAGCAAGAACCATTTTATGAAACTTTATGTTTATTTATATATTATAATATTATTGAGGTTATAACTTCAGCTTTTGTAAAAAAAATGTGTCAGAAATCAAGGTTTTTCTATCTCTATTCTATTCTTTTTCTATTTTATTTCAAACTTCATTTCAGTAAACCAAATAGATGTCAATTTTTGTGGTTGCAACCGATCTTAAAAAATTTTGTTCTATTAGTTTAAGAAAATGAAGACAAGTAAGCTTTATATTTGTTCTTTTCTCTTATTTATTTTTTCTTAAAAATATATCTACGTTCTATAAAGATCATCATCATTATCATCATCAGTAGTTTGCGACAGTCCACTGCTGGACGTAGGCTTTCCCCAAGAAGCGCCACCTAGCCCGATCTTTGCATTCACGCATTCAGTTTATGTAAAGATCGGATTCCGTAAAAAATTTTTTAATGGCTGACGACAAACAGAGTACATATTAGAAACTGTAGTAACTAATCTGATGTTTTGTTCCAGGACAGTTATCCAGAAATGCCAGACTCAACGCACCCAGTAAGACATGCGGGTCTGCCGCGAGGTCTAGCAGCGCATCCGTTGCCACTGGAAGGCTCAGACCACGAGCTCAAACTTAATGTGACTTGGGAACCTAATATAGGTAATTATTCACAATCAAATAATTCCGTTTAATGTGATAGAGAAGAAGCGTGTGTTCTTTCTCCTAGTAACTAGTTCCTAGACTTTACAACTACTGAAGGTTGATAGAGAATTCAGCACAACTACCCCGTCTTTAGCAATGCTAAGCAGTACGGTAGCACCCCTCTCCCCGTCTACTTCTTTGAAGTGGTAAAACCACACTGCAGATGAATACCTTGTTAAGAATGGCATATTCTTTGTCTGTAGCATGAATGGACCTGCTCGCCCGAGGAAGTACCACACTCCCGCAGAAAATCGGCGTCTGAGTGGAAGCTTAGCTACTGCGTTTTGTACGGTGAGCAGCCGAGTTCCGGAGACCCAACACCCTCCCCCTCCCTCTGCCCTTTCTCCAACCCATTCTCACTCCCATAATACAACTTTCCTTAAAGATCGGCAACGCTTCCGCACTGCCTATGGCGCTGCGGATGTCTATGGACGGCGTTGATTGTTTTCCATCAGGTGACACGCCTGCTCGTTTGCCTTCCTATCCCATAAAAAAATGACGTATTTTGGTTTTATACACCATTGGAAAAAGAAAAAAATTGCGTCAATGGTCTCGGTCGTTTATTAGCAGCTTAGCTACTGCTCTTAGTCCGGTAAGCGGCTGAGTTCCGAAGACCCCTCCTCCCTTCCCCACCCCCTACAATGATACTTTCCTTAAAGGCCGGCAAAGCTTCCGCACTGCGAATGTCTATAGGCGACATTGATTGCTTTCCATCTGGTGACAAGCCTGCTCGTTTGCCTTTTTATTTATTGTTTATTCGTGAATTACCAGCCTGTTATTGCTGTTTAATTTATGTAATAATATGAATCTCAAAATTACGACCTAATTGTATTGACATAATGGCGAAGTTTGACGACCAATTGGCTCAGTGGCGAGACCACGCGCCCACGGAGTATATATATCATATATATATATATATATATATATATATATATATATATATATATATATATATATATATATATATATATATATATATATATATATATATAGTATATGTATATATATATATATAGTATATGTATGGTCTGCAAGTATTTTTTCCGAGTCTGGTGAACCCCTCCTATCCGCATTGGAGAAGTGTGGTGGGGGCTAGTGTATGTTCCTCCAAAAATGACGAGGCCCTTGCTCAGCAGTGGGACAAATGTATATGGTCTGTGAAATAAAAACAAATTGCGAAGTAACCGCTTTCGGTGTAAGTGGTCAAGTGGTGGTTCAATGCCTTTATGGGGATCAATATACATATATACATATGGTTTATAGAACTACAGGTATATTTCATACCTGGGTGTCTTGACGATCCGCCTTGGGAAAGCGTGGTGTATTGATCTCCATACCTGCAGAAATGGAGATATCCTGTGACTTATAAAACGGCATATATGAGCTGTATTTTTTTAATATATGAAATACAGATACAATATTCTTATTTAAATTGTGTAATATTAGAATACTCATAGCACATTTAATAGTTAAAAGCTATCATAACAATTCAAAATAAATCGATTCATATCGATTAGAATGAGTCAGACGAGAAATGGATTCACCTGCTCCAACTCATATTTTCCACTAACAGTATGGCCCATCGCAATGGATTTATCGGCAGTTGAAATAGAATTTGAAATTAGCAAATTGTATTGATCAATGACCTCAAACGGCAGCTAAGTATGGATATGTCTTTTACATTCCGTGGCTTTATTTACAAATACAGAGATGCTCTTTGAAAGAATTTGCGATGATACATCAATCGGACGAAATATTTCATAGATAAATAAATGTCTTGAAAAAAATACAATAAAAAATATATATTTCCTTTGTTTAAAAAGGGTATGAAAGTTTGTAATGAAGTTCCTCTTTTTTAATTTAAAAAGAGGAACTTCATTACAAACTTTCATGATTTTTTTTTTATATATTCACGCCTATCCCCCGCAGGGGTTGACAAGGACCACAGAGCTCCATCCGCTACGATCCCGGCATAGTCTCCCCGCCTTCTCCACACTCATCCAATTATCGTAAACGTAGTGTGGGACGTTCCCCGGCTAGATGGTGCGACGATCTGCGCAGGGCGGCTGGCAGAAACTGGATGCGTTATATGGATGCGATGGATTATAATGTAGATCATTATAATGCCTTTTTAAGTGGCAGTGATTATGTTTGTCGAATACTGAAGTATAAGACCGTGCTTTTATCTAACAGGGGGCTTGCTGAGACTCAATGCGGGATGCCGAAGATCGGGGTAGGTCGCAATGTTTTATACCGTGCCTGCAAGTTATCTAATGTTTTTGTAAACAAAAATTTACACTACAAAAAAATATTTTTCGATAATTATTTAAAGGTTTACATATCTAATTATATGTGCCAAAAAAGTATAGAAATAAATTCTAGTAAACGTAAGCTAAAGTCATGGTTATATTTAAAAATAAAATTGGAAATTCAAATCCCCGCGCGAATTTCGTATACATTTCAAACAAAAGTTGTTTTTCCAACTGAACTACAAATTGTTTATACTAAACGGCAGGTTAATTTCTAAGATCTGAGATAGATTTAAAACAAGTGCACGTCGGTAAAAAACGGATAGCGTTATAAAACGAAAAGCGCTTTATAACGTTATTTTGAAAAATAGCCTGATATTTAATTTATTTTATGTTTGACCGACGCGTTTTTTTATCTAAACCAAACATATTACCGGTGCTGTCATATGGAAAATTGCATAAATCTGTCCGACCACTATTATTGTGACTACATTACAAGTAAAAATGTTATAGGTTGTCTTTATAGTTAATACAAAATATAAATAGAAAGACACACCACCTGGCTCAACAAGTTATTATTTTTTAAAAAAAAACGAATACTAGTACATGATATTACTAGAATTCTTCGTATTTATTCTAACTACGCTAATAATGATTTGCCAGATTAATACGATTCACATTGACATAATTAGTCAAATAGGGGAATCGAACTCACGACCTCAAATTTAAAATCTAGGCTAAAAACATTATAACTATATAATATAAACGGCAATAATTTTACCATAAATCAAGTTAAATATTATAAGGTGTAATATTTTCTTTCGGAATAATAATATGTAATTGGTGAATTGACGTGAAAATAACTGAAATTATTCTAACTACACACACTGAAAGAAACAAAAATCAAAGTAATCTAAGCCGGGCTAAAAGCTTTATGTATTTTTATGCTGGAAAAACCGACGTCCAGTACATTAATAAAGTTAATATATCTTCTTCAATTTTTTTCGTTGTAACATAAATATCTACAAAACAGCTAAAAATAATAATTAAAATCACTGGTGAATACATTAGCTAATTAGCTAATGCTATTTTAACAGCTTTATAATTAACGTTTTCTGTTCTTCTGCGATCTCGTACCTATTTTTAAAACAAATCGTGTAGTGTTGTACTAATGTGACTTATTTATTCTCTTGTTAACTAGTAAGTATATAGCATCTGTTTAAAGCTGCCCTGTTAAACGATCACGTGGCCTTAACATATTACTAATAAACGATGTTTCCATTAACGGTCGAAGATCACGTGCAGAAAGGTCGTTGGTTAAAACAAACATATGGAAAATTGAACCATTATTTGAATTTACTGTTATTTGATGGTTTAGGCACCGAAGAGGTTGGATGAAAGACGACTGGTAAAAGAAATTTACATTGCTGATTTGGGTATTGTTGTCGCTAGGGGAAGACCAAGGAGAACACACCTTGACCAAATGGCTGATCTCTAGAAAAGTCAGGACAAAAGTACACTTAACCGGCGAGCTTGTATGATAGAGTAATGAGTGTGGATGAAACAAAGAAAGTGTGCCGAGATCGTAGTAGATGGAGATCTATAGTACCTTCCTACCCTTACGGGAAACAGGCGTGATCATATGTATTTGAACACCTCTTTAAGTGGACATTCAAAAGTTTTAATTAGATAAGATCCGCGACAAACAAACAATAACAGAAAATTAATAATGTGTGTTTTCCTGCTGGACGAAACACACTGTTATTGTTTGCTTGTCGCGGATCTTAGCTAAGTAAAACTTTTGACTGTCCACATAGTGATGGGTTTCTGCAAAGTAACGCATGACTCCATAAAACACCTCTTTAAATTAAATTGCAAAACAAACAAGGGGCAGTTCTTCAAATTTGATCGATACATGTGAACTATATTATCCTGAAGCCAACATTGTATTGACGGACATATAACTTTGTAGAACATTTAATTTTTTTATAAATAAAAAACTAGCAATTCATGTAAACATTACTGAAATAGAATAGACTGAGGGAATTATTATTTAAAGCAATGCATAGTGTTAAGATAATATGATTTACATGTAGTCCAATAATCGAAATAACAAATCAATCACCAGTCTGGTTCAATCCACGGCAGGCAAGAAGCACCAAATAGCCAGAACTTCTGCTTCACGCATCCATATAGTTTGCACAATTATAAACGGAGTAGGAAGGCAAACGAGAAGGCGTGTAACCTGATTAAAAACAATCAAAATAAATGTTAATAGAAAATAAATCAAGCAATATCAAACAATCAAATTCATTCGTAATCAATGGGAGGTATTTATTGTTTTTCGATGGATTTTATTCACGGCCTGAAATAGAAGTGTAATAACAGCAAAGAGGTTAAATTAAACCTTTGTGGGCGTTGTTGTGTACTGGGTACTTTGAACAGTATTACGAAAAGTTTCACGGACACAAAGTTTAAATATACATCGATCAAACGCCACTCATACTCGCGCACTGAGGGCTCCATACAATACTTTATACCGCGTGTTAGTTTTCTCGTATGAAAAACAAGACATGGATAAAGTTAATCTAAAAACAACAAAGTTTCTTCGATGAATTTTTATTTTTAAAAGTTTTTTAAATTATTTGTTTCAAATTTAAAAAAAAATATGTCACCGTAAGTGCAACGAACAATGGAAGCGATGACGTCATCATTGATACGGGTCCATGTTGACATATACAGATTATACAGACATTTGTAATTTTAAGGAACAGTATATTATTTATAATTTTTTATGAAAAAAATTATGAAAAATGATAAAAACAATATTTTGTAAATCAAAACTTATTGCTTTTGGAATAAAGTACAAAGGCTAATTTTCTAAACTAAAACTAACACTGCTCCGTATATATCAAATCGTTATTTATGATATATAAATAAAGAGTATAATAAAGAGTTATGTACTTATATTGCATCATAGAATCAAGATATCAAGATTAAAAAAATACCTTTATGAAGATAACTTTGAATAAAATAACGAGCTAAAAGGTTGTTTTTACAAAACTTTAGCTCCTTTTTACGACGACGAATGTTATTGATATTTTCATAAATTTACTTTATTCTCAATTACATTGTGTAATTCTATTTAGGAGTAGACATAGACGTAAAACAAAATAAGTCAAGAACAAGTTTTAATTTTCCCGCCCGTAATTTTCAATACGTAACGTTTTACTTGATACTGGCATAACAATATGCGAAAAACAAAGGAACAGAGGACTTAAAATTGTAAATAGGTTTTGGACTTTTTCCACCAACTTACATCAGTTATGTTATGTTTTTATTTCATGTTCATTATCTTATATTATTATCAGTTATATTGTTTAATTGTGGTGAAATATTGTAAAATATAGTTTGATTAAGGCGTGTAAGTGAAATAATATGAACTAAATGCATATATCCTAACTTTTTAAGTTGACCGAAAAGGCCCATAAGGGTTTTGGAAGAATAGCCACCATATTATGAAGACGTAAGGTGAGAAGTTGAGTGACATTTCAAGAGATTTGATATTATTTTATTAAACTTGACACTGGCATAATAGTTATAACTAATTGCCATCAAAGAAAAGAAAAGTATATAGGTTTTTAGACTTTTCCCGCCAACTTACATCAGTGACGTTGTGTTTTTATTTTATTTTATATTATTATCAGTTGTATTGTTAAATTGTGGTGGAGTGGAAAAATTTAAACCAATTTTATAATAATTTGGAAAATGTTTGAATATATAAAAAAATCGAATACACATACGTTTATAAATATGTATTTTCTGAATCAACCTATTGACGCATTTCTTTCTGAACATATATTTCCAGTTTGCAAACCATGATTGATTATTTCGTTTGATATTTAGTTTTGAGACATATTAGTAACGATGCTTACAAAAATTATAAAATTTGTTAGTTTATATTTTGATAAAACTGTTTTAAAATCACGTAAACATCACTCGTTCTGATATATTCATGTAAACATGTTTGGCACACGAGCGGCAAACGATTACAGACAAATTTTTCATCGCGTAATAAATATAGATTTTTGTAATATTGCATACATATACAGGGTCGTACTGTATAAAATTTGTATTTGAAAACAAGGCGTTTCCTTCGTATTTGCTCACGTGTGTAATGTTTTTTTTATGGGGACGAAGTTAAACAAGCAGGCGCGTCACCTGATGGAAAGCAATCAACGCCGCCCATAGACATCTGCAGCGCCATAGGCAGTGCGGAAGCGTTGCCGACCTTAAAGGAAAGTGACATTTTGGGAGGGGGGAGGAAAAGGGTAGTGACATGGGGAAGGGGGTGGGAGGGGGAGGGTGTTGGGCCTCTGGAACTCAGGCCACTCACCGTACGGAGCGTGGTAGCTAAGCTACCACTATGACACCGGTTTTCTACGGGAGTGTGGTACTTCCCCAGGCAAACCGGCCCATTCATGCTACAGACAAATAATATGCCATTATTGACTTAGTATTCGTCTGCAGCGTGGCTCTACCACTATAAATATAATATACCACTATAAATTTATGGTCTTCGACCAGTGTGTCCTACCCGTACTCTCCTACGGCGCCGAAACGTGGACGCTGACAGTCCGTCTGCTTCATAAGCTCAGAGTCGCTCAGAGAGCTATGGAGAGAGCTATGCTCGGAGTTTCTCTGGTAGATATGTTTCGGAATGAACAAATCCGCCAGAGAACTAAAGTCACCGACATAGCCTTTCGAATTAGCAAATTTAAGTGGCAATGGGCTGGTCACGTCTGTCGGAGATCCGACGATCGTTGGAGCAGACGAGTGCTGGAGTGGAGACCGCGTCTCGGTAAACGTAGTGTGGGAGGCCCCCCGGCTAGATGGTGCGACGATCTGCGCAGGGCGGCTGGCAGAAACTGGATGCGTGTAGCCGAAGATCGGGCTAGGTGGCGCTCCATGGGGGAGGCCTATGTCCAGCAGTGGACTGCCGCAGGCTGCTGATGATGATGATAAATTTATGGACCATCAACAGGAGTTACATTCACTATACATTATTCTAACTAGTTCTAAAATCATACTTAAATGTAATCCTTATTACAGATATACACAACATTAACATAAAATGAAAGTAGACAAATAAAATATTATACTTAATGTTACTTAAATGTTAGTTTAATTACGGTGTGTGAATTGTACCACACTGTCGAGATAATGTTTAAATCTTTTCTATTTTCATCTAGGAACCCGAAATTCTCTCGAAATGTAGTCTGCACAATTTCTTACTACTTTTATATTTGTGAATTTTGACGCGCATTGTAATGTTCCGTCAAAATCGTTTAATTATGTAGCTCAGACAATCAAACACAGAGAAAGACAAATGGACAAACAGACAGATTAACAGACGGCAAGATAAACAACGCACAGCAGATCGAAAAAAAAACCGGTTATAATTCTCAAATTTTTTGTCTTGACAAAAAAAAGCATACGAGCTATAAGGAGTATTGACTGCAAGATAAATATATTACTTTGCCGCGAAACGGAAGTTTCCGTGATATAAATGCAAGAAATACATCACCTTTTTATTATAAGAAATTTAATTTTTATTTAATAATCAAAACGTGATCATGTCACTCCCAAGTCTATAACGTTAAACGCCAATCATATTTTGATTCATTACGTCACTTGTAGACACACCACGTGACCGGTATTGTATTGTTTTGAACTGAAATGGAAATAATATTAGAGTATGAGTCGTATCTCTAATACTCTAATATTAATTAATATTTTTAGTACTATAGATTAAGCATATGATTTACGTAGTTATGCATTGTTTTAAACATTTCACAAAAAAAAATACACACACACATATATATATATATATATATATATATATATATATATATATATATATATATATATATATATATATATATATATATATATATATATATATATATATATATATATATATATATATATATATATATATATATATATATATATATATATATATATATATAGAATACGATGTTGAACTGTAGTAGATATATGATATAACACAATTTCCGTTGGTGACATATTTTTTAATACATCGTAACCGACACTGACCCCATATATGACCCCTACGTAATGGTCTACGAATATTACTTTCATTTATTCGCTGTCATAAATCATCTGTAGATTTAATGAGGTCTACGAACGACTTTATCATGCCAATCATCGCCGTATTTAATGGCATATAACAATTTTATAGCTAAGGAGTGACGTATTATATTTATTGATAGTTTTGATTGCAATTAATGAGCGAATTTTATGTTTATTAAGACTCATTTTAGTAATGTAATTGGTTAGCGTAAAGCTAACACGATGTGTTATATTATCGAGTCTATGGTCGTAGGTTTGATTCCCGCATCAAATAAGTATATGTATGGCCAATATATGTATTGACCATACTTATTTAATCATGTTGATTAATACTTATATGATCATTGATCATACATATATACTTATTTGATCTGTATATGTACAGTGGGTGCCTCGTCTTTGATAAGCATATTGGGTTAATGTCTATTCCTCTAGAAATGAAAAGACCCGTACTCATCACTAAGATATATATGGGATATGAAAAAAATTGATTTGAGAAAATCAATTTGTTCGTGGTTTTTTTTTGGAAAAAAATTGGTTCGTCGAGATACTTTTTAATGGAAAAGGTCAGAAAACAAGTAGGTCACCTGTTGATAAGTAAACATTTCCGCCTGCTTTAGGGTAAGATCTGAATGGGAGAAGAAGAGAGAGTTCTATATTGGGCAAAATGTATTACAATTACTTGTTAACCTTTAAAAGTTGCAAAGCTTTTAATGAAATGTAGTGTTGTAATAGTGCAGTACCTTGCAAGACAAGCCGGCCCTATTAAAAGAAGATAAAAATATACCAAGAGATATGATAGAAGTTCACCTACGTTTTCACAGTGTCGATTTGCTAAGACTGTACAACATTTACCCAGTATCGATTTTCTAAGACTTACAAGACTGTACAAGATTTTGCAATCCTTTGATTTGCGAAGATTTTCATATCTTCAATTTACCGAGACTTGCAAAACTGTACAAAATTATCACAGCTTCTATTTACCAAAACTTACAAGACTTCGATTTACCAAAACTTAGAAGACTTCGATTCACCAAGCATCGTGTCTCTCAATGCAGACCATTTTTTTTTTATAATTTTATAGAAAGGTAAGGCAGGAAAGGAAATGCGGATTGGGGGTCTACCAGACTCGGAATAAATATTTATAAATCCATATATATATTTATTCCGATGCGGGAATCGAACCCGCGACCTTTGACTCCGAGGGCGGAGGGCGGCGCCACTGAGCCAATCGGTCTTCATTAGAACAACGTTATTAGAACCTTCAAAATCAGGTATACATATTTAGATTCGAACTGTGTTGATTGCTTTCCATCAGGTGACACGCCTGCTCGTTTGCCTTCCTATACCATAAAAAGAGGCCTTTCATAATTTCAATGTATACTACTATATTTTTTCTTTAACAGGTTCACCAGTATCAGATTATTCATTGGAAGTGCGCAGCGTGACGGACACGATTGACTGTAAAACACCGATGTGTTACGAATACAACATACCAGGGGTGAGTAATTAAATCTAGAGTGATTAAACTCTATTTATTTGTAGTGCTAATGATGTAACTAGTCGTGATTAAACTTTCGTTCATGAAACGTGAGTCACAATGGAGACACACAAATGTAATGTTTATTTATTTAATGAGAAGCAACAGCTGATTCCACGATACATTTTTTATATAAGACATGTATAACACTAAAGCCAATTATCGCTCTCTCATAACAATCAATAAGATAATTATAATTTAAGAGCAGCACGTTAGTAAATTAAGACAATATAAAAGGGAAGACAAGAAAACAATTAATAAGACTTATCATCAAATTTTATTTATTTAATTTATTTAATACTTTATTGCACACATAAAACACGACATACAAGAATTAAAAGTAAAGAAAGGCGAATTTAACTCAAAATTGAGTTTTTTTCCAGCAAACCTAGG
This sequence comes from Baronia brevicornis, assembly GCA_031353405.1. Lineage (NCBI taxonomy): Eukaryota > Metazoa > Arthropoda > Insecta > Lepidoptera > Papilionidae > Baronia > Baronia brevicornis. The sequence continues at coordinate 374,218 of JASFAT010002429.1, read as the reverse complement.
AGTGAATGAGAAATAAGATAAGCTGTGAGGATAGAAATAAGTGTACAACAACAAAATATAATAATAATATACATCACAATACATACTATATAAAACCATGTTACTTTCATGTATTGTATGTGTGTGTGTGTATGAAAGTAAACCTCGACCAATACATTTTTTATAATTGGCATTTAAACATTAATTAATTACTCGCGAAAATAACCGCCACATAATTCGTCAAAAGTAGTGATTTATGGAGTCAGATTTGTGGAAACCCATTGTTCAGATGAAGAGTCAATAATTACTTATTTATGGAAGTAAAAGGCAAACGAGCAAGCGGATCATCTGTTGGTGATGAACCAACATCGCCCGTGAGCATCTACAGTACAAGTGGCTCTACAGATACATCGATTACCTTAGGAAAATAATAATAAGAGGGGAAGACTAAAGTAATGGGAAGGACACAATGAAATAAAGAGAATTGGACCTCAGAATCCTGCACTAACTGCATATTAACACAGTGAAATGTCACCAATAACGTCGAAATTTTGTAAGGATATAGTATTTCCCAGAACGAACTATGTTTAGCTCTACCATTATTACTTTGCTAATACCAATATGAAAAAAATATTAAAGTTTACGAACCAATATAAATGAAGAAAATATTGTTCTAAATTCCTGCTAAAAAACAGTTGTCACTAGAATAATCAAAGTCAAAAATGATAGTCAAACTGATGACTGAAAAACATTTGTGAAAAAATGTCCCGATACTGCTAACATCAATACTTCAAATACACGATATTACTTTTGAAAAATGTATACGAAACGTGTTTCGTCTCAACATAAGGCATCCAGGTATCGATAAAGAATCAACGAATATCTAGAGACACTGTTCGACGACCGTTTTTTCAGTTATCACTGTGACTTCCATTTTTGAATTTAGTGACAGTAATTAATTTTTTCATAGCTGTTTTTTTATGGGAGAGGAACGCAAACGAGCAGGCATGTCACCTGATGGAAAGCAATCAACGCCACCCATAAACTTCCGCAGCGTCATAGGCAGTGCGGAAGCGTTGCCGACCTTTAAGGAAAGTGTCATTATGGGAGTGGGAATTGGAGGGGGGGGGCAGAGGGAGGGCGGAGGATGTTAGGCCTCGGGAACTAGGCTCATCGTACGAAGCGCGATAGCTAAGCTACCACTCAGACATCGGTTTTCTGCGGGAGTGTGGTACTTCCTCGGGCGAGCCAGCCCAAGTATTCGTCTGCAGTGTGGCTCTACCACTATTGAATATCTGATAAGTATTAAGAACAATATTTTCATATTTGATATTGATTGAAAAACACGTATTATTTTTCGTATTGGTATTTGCTAATCTCAGCAAATTAATTAGTAACTCCCCCCGTAAACATGTAGTATCACGTGTAAACTGCTTATTATCTTTCACCGGGTCGTCATTACAGCCATCGATCTTTGTTTCAGCGACTCCTATGAGAGCAGCTTTGTTAATAACTATCTTGTTTGTTCGTACATGGTAATTTTGTATGATGTTTACTGTCTAATTCTATGAACGAACTGCCGCTTCGTGTTTTATTATTATTGAGATGTGGGAGTTGACGAGTGCTTTTGTTATGCTATAAATAGTTAGCATAGTTGAAATTTTTCTGCTTCAAATCCATTTCATTCGGAAGAATCAATATTGTTATGGAAGCGTTCGGCGTATAAGAATACGGATTACTCGGTGGTAAGTGGTAATTACCGTCCATAAGCATCTGAAGTACTAGAAATTTCGGAAATAAGAGTAGATGCTATGCCCACTTTATGGTAAGGATAGGAATAATGGGAGAGGAAGAAGGAAATAAAGATAGAGGAAAGAATTGCGTGCGGCAGAACTCCGTAATAACCGTTAGAAACGCTGTTACACGGAATAATGCTACCACATAACGCCTGACGCCTAATTCTGTGAGGGTGTGGCGCTCTCTCAATCTAGCCGGCCCGTTCTTACATGGTTGTATCACTGAATAGCAAGTTTGATGAAAAACAGATTTTGTGATATAGTTAAAAATTAAATCAAAAGCATTATTTTCTAACAAAGTAACAAACAAACAAACAAAAAGTTTTCATTTTTTTTCTCAGCCGTTATATGTATGTCCTACTGCTGAGCACGGGCCTCCCCATTTTCTGGAGGATCGGACGTTTACCCACCATACTTGTCCAATGCGGATTATGCTATCTATAAATTTGGAGATCCAGAATGATTTACACTTTACGTTATGAAAACGAATCAGACCGTTATATTTACTGAATCATGATAAAAAAAGAATAAAGTGTTAATGATAATATAAAACATTATGTCCACAAAGCTCCATGAATTCTTTATAAATATCAGCACAAGTGTAAGTAGCAATAGCTCTATTGGTAAGACTCGGTCTTACGCTCTGAACGTCGTGAGTTCATATCTTCCTTTGAACTGTTGATGTGAACCATATTCTTAGCACAAGCATTATATGCTTAGTTGGAATAATTAAACAGAAATCCAGTAACATTAAAAATATTTTTTTCACCACTTAAACATAACCGAACGTTTTCATCCTTATCTGCGAAATTATAAATTTGATCTATACACATGACATTTATAAATGATTTATAAATTTCGCCGTTTCTCCTCTATTCAGAGGAACCTCATTACGAAATGATGATAAAGCGTCATTGATAACAGACTGACGTATCGGTAAATTAAATGTAATTTCTTAATGTCGAAGAATTTTGAATTTGAATTTTAATTGTCTAATAGTAGTCTCTAGTCTTTTTAAATATCGGCTGTATAATTGAGGTATTACAGTCATGAGGTCTTGAATAGACTAGCAATAAAATATATTTTACACTAAAACTTGAGAGCGTGTTATCGAAAACAATGTGTGGCATATCAAATATTTTATTGTACCGGCTAATTTACCACCCATTACCATCACAAAGTGTTAATTTCAAAAGAATAACTCACTGATGAGTAGCAGGTTTTAATAGTAAACTTGTCAGAGCGTCTTTGTTGTGGTTATGAACTGTCTTGGACGCGAGCCAGATGGTGCTAGGGCCGGCCATCTTGAGCCACATCAACGATTCTGTTTTAGCTACGACTGCGGAAAAATGAGATTGATTACGGGAAATTTATAATGTATGTAGACGATGGTATACCGTTAAATAACGAATGAGAAATGTCGAGATTGGATTACATTTATTGGGGTTAACAGATAGTATAAAATAAATGACCAATGATGAATAGTGAACCAATTGACAATATGGTGGGGGCTGCCGCCTACGGAGCGCCATCTAGCCAGATCTTCGGCTACACGCATCCAGTTTCTGCCAGCCGCCCTGCGCACCATCTAGCCGCCGGGCTAGATGGTGCAAAATACGGTATGGTCTATAGATATTTATTCCGAGTCTGCTTACCCTGCTAATACGCTTGGACAAGCATGGTGGACTAATGTACATTCCTCCTGAAATGAGGAAGCCCGTGCCCAGCGGTGGACATACAAGACAATGAAAATAAAAACATAGCAAATCTATGCAAAAAAGCGAAAACGAAGTAAACCGCAAAATAAAAACTTACCACTAGCGCCAGAAAAATTTAAGATTTCAAAAAAAATGGTATCTGATCACTTAAAAACAGCTATAAAAAATTTATATTTGTCGTAGATCTGTGATACTCCGACCATTCAACGCAGGACTTTTATGATTCAAATACGCAATAATATGTTTTGCCCATCTCTGTCATTCACAGGATTTCGCTATCGATATAAAAAATATGGCCAATACTCAAAACCGCCAACTGATGTCAATGAATGTTGATTGATGATAATGAATTGTTTTGTTTTAGAAATCTCTGTGGTGGGTCATACCGCCTTACCCAAGCCCAGTGGCGGACAGTTGTGCAGTACGACCGGGTTGCGCGTATACTGTAAGACTGATCGCCCATCCTTGGGATGGCCACACTGCTGCTAATATTCATGTACAGCTAGACGGTATGTATGCAATAAATATAACATATTACAATTGTACGATTTTCAACGATTTAAATAGCTTAATCCTTTCGCGGCGGAGCTCTCAGAAATCAATTGCGCTCTAAGCAGCCGTCGTGACGGTGGAAGATCCAACGCACAGGCGACACTTAATGTTCTCAGAGTCAGATTCAGAACTACTTAATAGACAATAGGGCAGCGTTTACGAAATTTCGTCAAGTTTTCTCGTCGCCCACACTACAAAGTCTGAAGACAAAAGTCTTTAACCATTGCGTCCTGCCCGTACTCTCTTACGATGCCGAAACGTGGACACTGACGGTCCGTCTCCTTGACAAGCTCAAAGACGCTCAGAGGACTATGCTCGGAGTTTCTCTGGTGGATAGAATTCGAAATGAAGAAATTCGCCGAAGAACCAGAGTCACCGACATAGTTCTTCAAGTTAGCAGACTGAAGTGGCAATGGGCTGGACACGTTTGTCGGAGAACCGACAATCGTTGGAGTAGACAAGTGCTGAAATGGATACCGTGACTCGGCAAACGTAGTGTGGGATTAACGTAAGGGGGCGCCCTGCTAGATGGAGCGACGATCTGCGCAAGGCAGCTGGCAGAGACCAGATGCGTGTAGCCTAAATAAAATTAAAATTGGGCTAGGTGGCGCGCCATGAGTGCGGCCTATCTCCAGCAGTGGACTGCCGAAGACTGATATTGATATTGATAATAGATAATCAGACAAGTCAGAATCCATACTATCGCAGCTTATATTTGTCGTCTATTTGTCCATAATCGGGGCAAAATCTCTTCACAAAAAGTGTGTGCTGCTAGCGCATGAAAAACAAGCAACAATTGAAATTATTGGGCAGTTACTGATAATAAGTGAACGGCGTCAAAAGGAACTGTTTGCTCGGAGCGAGCGTCTGTAGCTGAGCGCCAAAAGGCGCTATTTGCTCGGAGCGAGCGTCTATAATTGAGCGCCAAAAGGCGCTGTTTGTTCGGAGCGAGCGTCTATAATTGAGCACCAAAAGGCGCTGTTTTCTCGAAGCGAGCGTCTATAGCTAAGCGCCAAAAGGCACTTTTTGCTCGGAACGAGCGTCTATAGCTAAGTGCCAAAAGGCACTGTTTGCTCGGAGCGAGCGTCTATAGCTAAGCACCAAAAGGCGCTGTTTGCTCAGAGCGAGCGTCTATAGCTGAGCGCCAAAAGGCGCTGTTCGCTCGAAGCGAGCGTCTATGGCTGAGCGCCAAAAAGCGCTGTTTGCTCGGAGCGAGCGTCTTTAGCTAAGCGCCAAAAGGCACTGTTTGCTCGGAGCAACGCATATATACCGCCACTATTCCGGATGGTAGGGATGTTCATTTCTTTGTATCAAAATAAAGGGACGAAATTAAAAATGATGTCATACGTTCTTCAAAGTGTCATCCACAATGTTCTTTTTATTCCATCAATCAATGCAAACTCAATTTACACTTGAGTGTTGCACATAAACGGGAGTAACATCGATAACTAAAGTTACGCGGGATTACGTGTAGATTATCGGCGTTGTTATCGTATTATCGATGTTTATATGTATGTCACTAAAATATTGTGAAATAATTCAAAATTTGTGTCCATTTAGTTTAAAGTGGTATCCAATTTCACTGTCATCTGGAAGATAAGTCCTAGCGGGATAGTGTTTCACGCCGGTCCATCGCTTTCAACTTCATAAGGCGCTAGTCAGTCCGCACGTGGAATACTGTTATCTTATTCTAACGTCTAACAGTTTCATTCCTCTGATCATATACAACGCCTTCGGGTGGTTTCAATCTTCGATGACCAAAATCTCACCGAACGGCAATGTCTGATCTCTCAGCATTTTTTATCACTTTTACCATGTGGAGTGCTCTGAAAGAAATTATTCGAAGAAATTATTTGAAATATTTTCTGTACATACATGTAGCAAAAAGTGTAACTCCTACCGTCTAAATCAGGGATTGCAAGACTCAACTTTTATGATCATCGACCCCTTTATAATTTTTTCGAAATTTCCATCGATTCCCATAAAAGTAATTTTCAGTTAATTAAAATAAAACTATCTATGAGGTACTGTGTTGTGCACGTATTTTGTGATTTTAAACATTCATTAAAATAATTTTACATTGTTACACAGTAGTTTTATGAAAAATATATTAATGTTGAAATTTAAATACCTTTATATTTATTAAATAAAATATAAAGCAACTATAAATTTGTTGCTTCTTAATCAAGGAGAAGGGTGTGCCGGGTGTTTCATGTTTCAACCGAATAAATATACAATACGTTTACTACTTTATTTTCTATATACAAACTGATATTAAGTCAATCATCAAAACATTCACAAATTTAACATACGCATTTTACAATAGTATGTGTGATTTACATATTAAGAATTATTTTTTCTTCGACCCCCAATCGGACCCATGCCTGAAATCGACCCCTACTTTTGTTAAAGAGAACCAATAGTTATACAGTATCTTGAATATTTCAAATAAGAGCTAGTGTTATAGGAGTCGATTTTTAAACCTTGTAGATCCCCAAATTCAGTTTTCGTTTATGTCGACCCCTTGAGGGGTCTATCATTTTGGGAATCCTTGATCTACATGAAAGGCGATTTAGTACAGTGCATTTTTATCGAAACTGCTTAAATTATCTAAACTCTCTGTGCAATCAGCTACCTTAGTAGTATTTCCAAACCGATACGCTATCGGCACCTTTAAAAAACAAGTCTGCATGCCCCTGGTTTTTTGATCCGTCTGTCTGTAGGCCGTGTTTATTGTTTTCACAATTGGAGTAGGTAGGTGATTGCTTTCCATCATTGACACATTTACTCGTTTATCTTCCTATCAGTTTCAAAATGAATTGTTTTTCCTACAATTTTTATCTACTTCTTCTTTAGGGTCTATATTTCTGAAAGTTGTCCATGCTTATCAAAAGTTTAAGAATCTCAAGGAAGAAAGAACAGCGATAGTAAACTCTTATATTTTTTCCAGAATGCGAGGTGGGAGTATGTTCATGTGCCCATGCTCCTCGTTTGCCCACACCCCGTGTCTCCGCTCGCACCGTGTCCGTACAGGGCGGATTATTTGTCAACATCACTTGGGACCTGCCGCCACCAGATTTCCCCTACCGCCTCCCGCCGGGGCTAAGGAAACAATATTATTTTGTCAGGTAATTTTTTAATACAAATCAAAATTAACAATGGTCGGAGTAGGTATATTGATCTATAATCATGCAACACGCTTGCATAACTTGGACATGCCCTTTTTTCAAAAATTCCATACCGGAAACTTCGGTACTTCCGGGATTTACATAAATATTATTATAATTGCCTTATTTGCAAATAAATCATCCTTTTATATTTTATTCTACTTACAATTTAGATGATACTTCATTTGATTTTTAAAGTAATAGTAAAACCTTATAAAATTTATTTTTATTTAATGTCTACACTAAAATGAATTTTCATATTAATTATTTGAATTGAGTTGAATGTAATAGTTAAAAAAGTTTGAAATTTTTACTTTTCTTACTTATTTGGAGTTCCGAAAGCATGTCCATATTAAGATATACGTTACGATATCTTACGTTAATATATATACTCCGATCACTGGAAATTACTTAAGATTCCATAAAACTTCGCAATAATATTTCTGTTACAAACATATTAATAGCACTACAACATTTACTTTATAATTAATTTTACGTAAGTAAATTTACAAAATATTATAAAAATAAATTAACATTTTTTACATTTACAAAACATTAAAATATAATACATTAATGAATTATTATAAATTTGAAAATAACAACATGTCTATAATAATTTTAAAATACTAATGAAATAAATTAATTTTACATTTTATTTTATATTCAATTAATCTGAATAATAATAATAATAATAAATAATGCATAAAACAGAGCGAAAATAAATTACAATAACACATTAAAACCTACGTTAGTTACTTCGAAACACAAAATAGTATCAAACTTGCCTCGCAACCACGGTTATGAAGATGTTATTCTCGGAGCTTCTTTGGCAAATATGATTAAAAGCGAAGATTGAAAGTCACTGACAAAACTCTTCGAAGTGACAATCCGCTAGTCAAGTTTTTCGGAAAACAGATTAGCGTAAAGTAGAGGTGAACTGGACCGGCACATTCAGCGCTCCAGTCTTGGCACACGTAGTTTGGTACGCCCCGTATATCTGAGCAGGGCGGCTGGTAGGAACTGGATGCGTGAAGCCCAATATTAGATTAGAGCCACGTTGCTAGGCGAATACTTTGTCAAGAATGGCATATTATTTGTGTGTAGCATGAATAAGCTGGCTCGCCCGGGGAAGTACCACACTCCCACAGAAAAGTGTGAGTGGTACCGCGCTTCGTCCGGTGAGCGGTTGACCTCCCTCCTCCCTCCCCCCTCCACTTTCCAATAATGACACTTTCCTTAAAGACCGGCAACGCTTCCGCACTGCCTATGGCACTGCGGATGTCTATGGGCGGAGTTCATTGCTTTCCATCAGATGATACGTCTGCTCGTTGTCCATGCTATAGCATAAAAAAGCTTAAATTTACCTTAATAAATAATTCCTCGATTCGAAAAAACGTTACCTGTACCATAAGTTGCTATTACCTAATAAATACTTTAACTAAGGTCTTTATATAATAACTACATTAAGTAAATAACGTATAGTTTGTCTATGGTACGTTATATGTTATTTCTAAGTTCTAAGTCCACTTCATTTACTGAAAAAAAATTTAATTTTAACAAAATATTATTGTATAAAAATGTTAAATTAAACTAAAATAAAAAGTTGTAGAACCAAATATATTTTTTAATTCAAACTTTTTTATTGTATTGTTTTTTATACGAGAAATAAAACACTGGGTATTATAAATAACCAATATAGAAAAATTAATCGGCTGTTGTAGCTTGTAATACAAGGGTTTTGATTATGATGATGAAAAAGCGAAAAATGAAAAAGAACAAGCGGAAGATTAATTATCTGTCTACGTCGAAGATCATCTGCAAACTTCAGTAGAATTTTAACAAGCGATAATTCCTAAAACTCCCCAGACTTAATTCCCCAGACGTACATAAACCGTAAATCTAATTAGTACACGCTCGGACATGACAGCAAAATTAAATATGTTTACGTTATTTATTAATAACTTGGACTGACGATTTTCAGCTGTGTAAAATTCACACCTGAAGCTATATTTTTTTACGAGCACATTTTATTATAAAGCCTATTTTTAAAGTAGTTTCATAATATTACGTTCAGAGAATTCTTTTCTCTGAATATTATATAATATTATGGAATTATATTTTTTTAAACTTTAAGGATATGCTTAATATTTTTAAAGATGATAGGCGAATCTTATAAACGTTGTTGCAGATTTTTATGTAGCAAAACAAATAAACGAAAATGCGGGGTACCTGGTGGTGAAGTGATCACCCACATCCGTAATGCTGGAGGCATTTCAGATGCGTTGCCGGCGTTTTGCGTATATACTTTACTAGCATTTGCCCGCGGCTTCGTTCGCGTGGAATTTGGTCTGCTACACAGTTTCGTGACAGATCATTTTAAATAAATATTTTTTTTACTTAATTTATGGTTCACAATTTTGGTCATAGTGGCTTCCACATAAAAGGTAATATATGCTGTCGTGGACTTTTATTTAGAACTATTCAAGACAATCAATCCTAAGGTACATCATCTTTGTGTAACTCCAATGGTTTAGGCAGCTTACGCCAAGATAGGCCAGATTTTTTTCGCGACTTAATTGATATTTATCGTTATATTACGACCAAAATTACATAAAATCATTACAAATTGTAGCCTATATGTTATTCCGATGTATAACCTATATTACTGTAAAGTTTCATCCAAATCCGTTCAGTAGTTTATTCGTGAAAGAGTAACCAACATACATCCATACTCACAAACTTTCGCATTTATAATATTAGTAGGATTAAAATCAGTTTCTAATACGTTACTTGTTTTCCAGTATTGGCAAGCAAATGGTGTCCGACGCACATCCATCCCCCTGGTTTGCTCATAGCATATCTCGTCGGGTGGAAGTTGACACACAAGTTTCGGAACCCGATGCTCCACGCTGGATACTGATACCAACTACTGAGCGAGGCTTCGAGCGGGGAGACAAACGCACGCGACACCTCACTCTAGATGTAAAACTACTTGCGCGAGTGAACTTAGTAGATGAACGAGGGTGTATTGGGCCTGCTGGAAACGCTACGGCTTACGGTAAGGTTGGTTTAAGCATATCCTTCTTTTGGTTTCTTTCTTTTTTGTGTGCTAATAGACATCCGCAATGCCTCAGGTATTACAAAAGCGTTGCTAGCCTATAAGATATATGTGAACAATTAGACACGAGAAGGAGGTGTTGTGTGATTTACGTATTTTGGTGGTTATGGTATTGGTAGGATTTTTTGTCACCCGTTTTTCAGCCATCTAGTATTTAATGACTCTCCATCATAAATTGATATGAATATTTATGAATTTCTCAATAACGAGCTATATTTAATATATTACATTAATAATGACCTTGCGGGACCACCTGCTACGCAGTCTTTGTGTTTGTCGATACAATTAATATTTAATTATAAAACAGTTGTCCTTTTGTTTAAAAACAAATGCATTAGAATTCATCAAGTATCTAGACACTCCACCCTTATTTCAAGTCAGTTTTACTATAATAGATCTGAGACAAATACTTCAAATTATACCTAATTCCTCCTCTTGATTTAATCAAAGACACTTTATAATACGAAAAACTTAAGAATCAAAATATTTCCATAGATTTTTAGTATAAATTTAATATAAAATGCAGGTACAAGTATATTTATTTTACGTAATAAAATGTGAAGGCTATAATAACCCCAAAATATTTCTTATTAAATGAAGTTTATAAACTACATTTGTTTTATACAAACTATCCATGATTTTTTTCGATATATTAAAGTAAGTAAATATTGTTTCAGATCCAATGGAAGGCAACAAAAGTTCAATCGCCACATACGTAAGTCAAAATTTTGCAACATACATAATAATATTAATAATATAAGCCTTTATTCAGATAAATACATAATATACTAAAATAATGTTATATATCGTCATCCTTGTTATCTGTTTGTCTAATGACAAATGCCACTTCCAACATTTTCCATTGACTCCTATCCCTGGTTCTCCTAATCCACGATTTTCCTGCTATTTCTTTTATTTCGTCGTCCCATCTTTTGTATAGTCTTCCGCGTCTCCTTTTCAGGTTCCTCGGGTACCAATCGGTGATTGTCCTACTCCATTTCCTTTCTCCTCGAAGAATATGTCCTATCCCACGCCATTTATATTTCCTTATCGTATAAGTTATGTTATAAGTTTAGTCTTGTACCTTATGACTGAATTCCTTATCCTATTTCATCTCTTTATGTTCAGCATGCTTCTTACCATTGCCATTTGGCAGACATCTAGCTTTTGGATGATTTTGTTCGTAGAAGCCAACGTCTGGCAGCCATATGTTATCACTAGAAGAACACAAGTATTGAAAAGTTTCGTTTTTATATTAATTTTTGGTTCCTTGCTTTTCATGACTTCCTTTAGTGACCAGTACTTTTTCCATGCACTTTCTATTCTCGTGTACACATACATAATAATGTAACATAATAATTTTAGAGGTACTGACGCGGGTTTTGAATGCAATACACCTGCGTTCCGGAGAACACCTTGTCCATTCAAGGCAGTATGAAATTTCCAAAATTAAAAACAATATTATTTTTGTGTAGAATAATATACTTTTATAGATAACTGATTTGTACTTATTTATCGTTACGTAACTTTACTCTGATAAATATAATCGTGTCGCCTGTTTTCCCTTGGGGTAGGCAAAGATCACAGATTCCCACCCGCCACGATTCCGGCACACCTTCCTTGCTTCCTCCACGCTCATCCATCATTTCATCCATCCTTCCTCTCACATTCATTGTAGCGAAACGGTTCTCCATTAGTCACTTCTCGCTCTCTTGGGAATCAGGAAGAGACGGGTGGCGAACCACGTCGCCGTCATTATGCCTGTTATTGTGTAATGGAAAATAATTAGTTAGTGTCCACGTTTCAGCACTATAAACGTGGACACTGACAGTCCATCTTCTTCACAAGCTTGGAATCGCTCAGGGAACATTAAAGAGAGCTACGCTCGGAGTTTCTCTGATTAATGTGATGTGATGTAATGTAAATCCTTGTACTTTTAATTTAATAGATACTATGGGCGGTGTTTGGAGGAGCGTGCGTTTTGGCTGCGGGTGCAATATTCGCAGCGAGCGCTCGTCTCATAAAACGCACCCTGCAGGCTCTGCGTCCCACTCCCTCTGCCGCATTGGAACCGCTGCGACATCGCCCGCTGTGGCTACCCATAAGCATCGCCACGTGAGTACCTTACAGGATGATTAAATTTTTTATAAGAAATAGCAAACTGTTTTCGCCATTTTCTACATGCCAGCCAGATGGGCTGGACAACCGTCAGATCCACCAGTAATGAGCGTGCTTCACGTTTTTTCAACTACTTTACTTTGTGCATATTGATTTAGAGTCAATAATCTCAAATGTATATACGCATATAATATATAAAAATGCTTCCGGAACTACAAATAAATCCCGGACAAATATAAATTTTAACCGTTTTTTTTTTAACTATAATTTTAGTTTATTTTATTTTCTTCTCAACAATTTTTCATGGCGTAATATTTGCTTTAATTTACACGTAGGCGCTTACTTTCAATTTAACACAAATCATTCGTAACTTCTAAATATTACTTTTAAAGAAAAAAAATTAGAGATGATTATTTCAAATGTTTTCGGTTATAAGTAACGAACGATATATGTACGAACAATACTTGACTTTATGTTTCTGGATGAAATCGTAGGTGAAAATAAATAATTTGTTTAAGCCTAAAACAAACACGCATGTTGATTTTCTGATCCCTTGGTTTATTACGTTTACTTTGGCACATGTCTACTGGAAATACTAAACAAATTTTCTCTCATTGTTGTGATTACTATACCTATTTTAAGATTAGTCTTGTTACGAAATCAATAATGGTAGAGCCACACTGCAGACGAATACTTTGTCAAGAATGGCATAATATTTGTCTGTAGCATGAATGGGCCGGCTCGCCCGGGGAAGTACAACACTCCCGCAGAAAACCGGCGTCTGAGTGGTAACTTACCTACAGCGTTTTGTACGGTAAATGACTGAGTTCCGGAGGCCAAAATCCCTCTCCCCTACCTCTACCCCACCCCCTTCCATTCTCACTCCCATAATGACACTTTCCTTAAAGGCCGCACTCTTCCGCACTGCCTATGGCGGAATCGTGTCGGATGGAGATCTGTGGTCTCTGCCTACCCCTATGGGAAACAGGCGACACCATAATATTTATCAAAGAATCGCGATTGTCGCTATGTTGCTTATGGTGGGGTGGAAGGTGCGTTAGGAGATCATTTTGAGTTGTATAGTAAATAAATAACAAAAATGTAGTTAGAAAAGTCGATAGGTTATTTTTATATTTACAGTAAAAAAGAAGCGCTTCATTGATTCCTTATACAAGCGGAGCCGTGAGTCGACGTGGTACTATCTAAAGTTAATTTATTTTCGAATCGAACTCGAAACAGCAGTAGCTTAGTCGGTAAAAATTGTGTTTACAATATGAAATCGTGTTTTCGATTCTACCATTGCAATATTGATGAGAACCATATTTATTTTAATAAAAGTTCTTTTAGCTTATTTAGGATTGTTAACAATTTTAGTAATATCAAAACATTTCATTGGCTAGTCATTTTTTTTTTATAAAAACAAACGTATGTAGTTCAGATCTCTTTTCATTCCATAAAAAAAGAGTTTAGCATTCAGATGAACTCAATGGCTCGTGACACTCATAAAATTGCGTAAAATTAAGTTTCTACGCACAAATCTTCAACGTCTCAAGACGCGGCTTCTGAATACAAAGCATCGGATTATGTGCAGATGATGTCAGAGTTCGCGGCGAAAGGAGTTAATAAAGTCACTCCTTTCGCTTACCAAAGTTGTTAGCTAAGCCGGTCGTCCTCTGAAAGCGAAATTACAAAGCTATATTTTTAGTTTTAATTTTAAGGAACACATCTGTGCTCTTAGTTATTCTTTGGGGAAACAAAACAATATTTGTTAAGCTAAAATTTCAAAAATAAGATTACTTAGATAATACTATATGAAGATAAGGAAAATCTTCCAATTTACAGTTTCTGTTGATGGATTCATTCATCCTATTTAAATAATATTAAATTTTTATCAAGAATATTTATAACAAATTTGTTTTATTACTTTGTATAAAACATAAATAGAAAGAGATAGAAAATCCTCGGTAAAGCCGCTATCAGCTTATTAGACGATCCATGACCACGACTATTCCGCCAGGAGTGTACGACTGAGGAGAGATAAAGAGAGATAAAACAAAACTAATAGCAAGTTATACATATTTATAACAAGAACTCTATGAACTTTTTATTCATGTATTTTTTTATTTTATAGATATTATTGGTATATTTAATATTATTTTACTTTGACGGTGAAGTAATTTTGGACACAAGGGGTACTCACGTGCTCATTGCGTATTCCAATAACTCATAACGCTCTGAAAACCGGCTGATGGTGATCTATCTATCCTAAATTAAAAATTAGGCATACGTCTGCTGTTTGGTTCCTAGCACAGAGTAGGATTCCAATTCTAACAGAAAAAAAATGTATCCATCCACTACATTTCTTCCCGTGTATATTATACAGGAGGTCTATGAGAGCAAATAATGTACATTGATATTTACTCTATATTGGCAGCAATAAAAAAATTAGAAGTGATTGTTTTTATTACTCATATTTCAGTAATAAAAAAACTATCTTCAATTTTTTTATGTCCGTGAAGCATAGGCATTACATTACATCATTCGTCAGTTCTGAGGGTCTCCTTGAGGACCTTTATCTAACAGTGGCCTGATATGAGTGTATTCATGAATAAATGAGATTGAAGAATGAGTGGATTTGTTTTAAAATATTGTAGTTATGTTTACTAGGTTATTTATGTTTTAATTGGAAATGTATTATTGTGTATTTTATTTATAGACCGTTATTTGTATTATATATAATATTTCACTTTTAAATTTTCATATTTTTTGTATTAAAAAAAATAGACATTTGGATTGTAGTGAAAGAAAATAAAGCGCATAGATACTTCAAACAATATACGTAAAATAAAACGCTTTCTATTCTACGATGTCCCTGAAATCTAATAGCATGATAAAAAATGCACTGCATTAACGTTGGAACGCTGGTCTAATACATGATTTTTGGTTTTGGTACATCCGTGATTATTTTAATCTCACCCTAAACACACACTTTCTTAACTTATTTCACACTTCTTACAATAAACCGTTACTGCTGACTGGCTGATTTACAGACATCTTACTAAAAAAGCTTAGTGGACACTTAGAACTTTTACTTAGCTAAGATCCGCAACAAGCAAACAAATACAGAAAATTAATAATGTGTGTTTTTCTACTGGATGAAGTGGATTTACGGAGAACTTAAACTAAATCTTACCGACAAACGGCCGTCAGCAACTCTCTACCTTCTCTCGACACATGTTTCGCCTCAACACAAGGCATCATTAGGTATAGTAGACTCTACGGAAGACAACCGTTAAGTCACTTAAGTCCACATAGTAATGGATTTCCGCAAAGTAACGCCTGACTCCATTAATCATTTTAAACCACTAAGCCTGATCTTGATTTGAGTATTATAAGATGACGTTAATAATAATATAGTTTCTAGTGTTAACTTCCACTACTGTACAAATGTAATTATAGTTGTAAATTTTCATCCACGCCATCTGGATTACTGGCGATTTAGTACTATGCGTTTTTCCCATAATTTTCTTTCCACGCACCACCGATCTGTAGGACCAGCTACCTTCAGCTGTATGATGTCTGTGAACTGATACGACAATATTCCTTCATCACAAGTCTTCACATATCTCTGACAAATCTAAGGTGAGCTTAGATTTGTCAGAGATATGTCTATATCGGGTAAACACTTCCGCAATGCTCTGCGATGTTACAGATGTCTATAGGCATGTGGTGCCTATAGACATCTGTAAAATCGGTGGTGATTACTTTTTATCAAGCGACACGCTTTTTTGTTTTCCTCCCTATCACATAAAGAAACGAAGTTAAGAATTAACAAGTTGCAGAACTGTTATGATGAGCACGCTACTCAACTTCAAATGACGAACGCTTGACTCAATGGTTCGAGTGTTTAACTTTTTTTTTATGGAATAGGAAAGCACACGAGCAGGCGTGTCATCTAATGGAAAGCAATCAACGATTTACGAAAGTCGATAAAATAATCGATAACTGATTAAATCAGTTAACCTTTATAGCAATTAGTACGTTGTTTAACACTTTTGCAACTAGTGGTTTATGTAATACGATAAAAATCGCCATGAATCGGCTGCGGAAACGATCGGGCCATTGTCTTAAAGTCGCGGCGATACTATCGTCATCTGTAAAGACAATTTGAATACACTTTCACGTGCATTTTTCTCATACTATTCATGTTTTTAATACTTATTAAGTGTAGACTGTGAATATAATTTCCGCATCATTAGCTTGTGATGTCTACGCTGGCGTGTTCTCCTAGCCTGCAGATTGGAGATAATGACGATCCAAGTGGCGCGCTGATGAAGTGTTCGTTTTCTGAGCTAAGTGTTCGTGGGTTCAATTCTCGCATCGGGGTTAATATTTATATGCCCTAGCAGTGGTCGGCATCCCACGGCAAACCGCCTGCCCCCTACTTGACTTTTTTGTGACTGAGTCCTAACCTAAATCAATACATATACCTTACTTAATAAATTATTTATTAAGTAAGTACTTAAAAATTTGGATGCCGTCGTTAGGCTAGGCATATAATACGAATGGACGAGTCTGGAGTACCCAAACGTCTACTCGACAGCAAACCAGATGGTCGTAGAAGCCACGGAAGGCCTAAGCTCAGATGGCTAAATGGAGTCGAGGACGACTTAAAGGCAATCGATGTGGGGGGCTGGAGAAAAAAAGCCAAACTAAGATCCGACTAGAAAAATTTACTGAACCAGGCGAAGGCCCACCCGCGGCTAAATGCCTTGATAATGATGATTAATAAATAATTATTATAATTACGTAAATATAGTAATATAAAATATTTAAGCAATTTAACAATTATGGCTTTAATGTACTTTATTTTACAGCCTTATGGTCCTTAGCTGTCAAATTTTTCCGACTGCTGCCCTAAAGTATTTAGTTTAGGTGTTTTTTAGTTTTTAAGTTTAGTTTGACAGAGTTTTGGTGTTTATACTTGTCATTTTACGTATTTATACCCAGGAAAGATAATTACAGTTTATTTAATAGACTAGTTATTTACGTATTCTTATATTTTGGTATTAGAAATATGATTCTATCCAATGTTAAGTAAAATCAAACTCAACACCTTAAATCATAAATGCAGTCCATAATCGATTAAGCTATATCCGCATGCCATACACGAAAATGTATGTTTTTTTTGCAGTCCATATAATGTGTCATACCAGTTAACACATACTTTAAAGGCTAGCAACGCTTCCGTAATACCTATGGTGTCACGGATGTCCATGGACGTGGCGTTGATTAGCCCTCCTATCCAATAAAAAAACTATAGAGCATGGATCTCCCCATTTTAGGAGGAACGAACATTAAATCACCTCGCTTGTCCTTACAGATTGGCCAGACTTGGAAATAAGTATTATTTGCGTATCCGTGGTAGGCCATACATACATTAAACCCGATATGGGAATCGAACCTACGAGAAATGACTCCGAAAGCGGTAATTGTACCACTAAACTACTTAGGTCGTGAACGCTACGTTAAACATCTCACATGAAGCCTGACCTTTTACGTACAATCGAAGGCTTCTTAAAGTAACTATCGAAATACATTCACCGAATTAAAGGAGAATCGGAGAAGTAATTGACGGTTTAGTACTCATCTACTGTGAACGGCAGACGATAATATTACACAAATAAATTCTCGGTTGTGGCCATAACATGAGCGTGTCGAGTAGCTTAACGAATTACAAATTTGAATAAACTTATTTTAGTTAGTTGTTTTTTTTATGCAAAAGATAGGCAAACGAGCATGCTGTTTGATGAAAAAATAACCAGCGTGCTTCATATATGAAGTCTACATCCGCAACACCCAGGGCACTGCATCGTCACTTACCGTAATGTAATGATGTAATAGGATGAAAAAGGTTCTTGCAGTGGTAGAGCCACGCTGCAGACGAATAATGTGTCATGAATGGCATATTATGTATCTGTAGGTACTATGAATGGGCCACGTCGCCCGCGGCAGTACCACACTTTCGCAGAAAACTGGCGCCTAAGTGGTAACTTAGCGACGTTTTGTCCGGTGAGCGATTAAGTTCCGAAGGCCAATCCCTTCCCCATTCCCCCCTCCCCTTCCCCCTTCCCTCCCTCCCCCTTCCTATAATGACAGTTTCCTTAAAGGCCGGCAACGCTTCTGTACTGCCTATGGCACTGCGGAAGTTTATGGGCGTGATTGCTTTCCATCGGGTAACACGCCTGCTCGTTTGCCCTACTATTCTATAAAAAAATAAAATGGATTTAATAGGAACGAAAGAAGGAATTAATAGAAGGGTAAGAAAAATACATAATTACAAGGACAAAAAAATTACGGGTATAAAAAAAATTCTGAAGTTTGTTACCCACCTTTTTATTGACTAGCACATCAGCCGATCATAATTGAACAATTAATTTTACTATAAACAATATTCTGAAAACATCGCGGGTATAAAAAATCATATAAGTTAGTTATCCACTTCTTTATGGACTAGTAAATATGGCGGTCAATTTTTTTATGGGATAGGAGGGCAAACAAGCAAGCCTGACGCCTGATGGAAAACAATCAACGCCGCCCAAACATAAATATATATATATATATATATATATATATATATATATATATATATATATATATATATATATATATATATATATATATATTAGTCATTTTGCAACAATAAATTTTACCAAAAGTAACATTCTGAAAAATATCGCGGATATTAAAATGTCCTATAAGTAAGTTACCCGCATTTTTCCTAGACATACAGGAACGAGCATCATTAGCGCTTATTTCGAATAACCTGAAGCACTCAGTCAGACTAGACTGCATTCTAAACCATTTCATTTTAAGTGAACGCATTATGTCATTAGGCTTATAGTTAATGTTCTAAGTAATTACCCATTCGCAGATGCATTCACTATTATGTCGTTACGTATATGAATATACATATATATACATATACATATATATATATATATATATACATATATATATATATATATATATACATATATATATATATATATATATATATATATATACATATATATATATATATATATATATATATATATATATATATATATATATATATATATATATATATATATATATATATAATATATGGGGAGAGTAAAATAATAGTAGGAATTGCAAAAACGATCTCCGATGGGCTCTCCACGCGTGGAGACAGAGCAGCAGGTAAATTAAAGGAATAGAAAATTCTCTTAATATACATATATTCTCTTTATATACAGGCTAAAAATTTATTTTGTAACGTATAATTTTATTTTATATTTTTATATAATTTTATAATTTCTTTTATAATTTATGTTTTCCGTACTCTTTTGGATGGATTTTCAAATAATGTTTTTCTTTAGATGATAATATCTCGAAATTTTTTCAAAGTAATAATAAAAGGAAACTAATATATGGATGTATGAACGTCATTATACTAAGTACGGAGCTACAAAGTGGCGCATGAATTTTTCACTTCCATTTTTTTATTCGTATCGCTTTATAAAGCGATTATGTAGACTGATACGAAGTAAACCACTTTAATGATTACTTCGGCAATATCAATATGAAATAGGCAAACAGTTTTGAGCAAGGTCCCATGTTACTATTGTGAAATTTATACGACAAGGCGAGTTTGTCTGTTCTAGTCTATGTCTATATACGAAAGTTTTAATTTACGAAAAGGGCATTATTTTTTATGGGATAGGAAGGCAAACGAACAAGCATATCGCCCGATGGAAAACAATCTACGTCGCTCATAGTTGTCTGCAATACAAATAGGTATCACAAATGCGTTGCCAGCCTTTGAAATATGAGTAGACTTATTTTTGAAAGTTCCACTATCCTTTTGTCCTACGATTTGCAGCTCTAGAACCACCGAAGCCAACAATACGGAAGATAGTTATTGAAAGAAAATTCTTGATTATTTCCTCTATGGGTCTAGGGTTCCAACCTCAAACGACAGAAACATTGACTTTCCCCAAAACAAAAATATTTTCCTCG
Source organism: Baronia brevicornis (assembly GCA_031353405.1). Classification (NCBI taxonomy): domain Eukaryota; kingdom Metazoa; phylum Arthropoda; class Insecta; order Lepidoptera; family Papilionidae; genus Baronia; species Baronia brevicornis. The sequence goes on along the minus strand of JASFAT010002429.1, from coordinate 353,724 downwards.
TTAAGAATTCTCACTCACTGCATCACCGGTAATTAAGAAAGATACAGAATAAAAAAAAGGAAAAAAATATTAATATTTTATAAAAAATCGATCCATATATATATATATATATATATATATATATATATATATATATATATATATATATATATATATATATATATATATATATATCCCATCTTACCCAAGGAAGGTACACCGTTTTACCAGTACCATAGGGAAAGACGAGCCAAAACACATTTCTTCATTATGAATTTTTTTCTTAAATAAATAATTAAAAATTTATTTTTTTATAGTCAAATCGGAAAATAATAAACAATAGTTAATTTAAAAATGAAAAAGGTTCTTTTACTATTTAAACTGCTTTTATTGATTTTCAAATCATAAGTACTGTATTGATATATTGATAAATGTATCACTAATATAATAAAACTTATTTGAATATAATACCTTTTGTGTTATATTATATTTTTATATTCGTAATTTAAAATAAAAAAGATATAAATTGTTTTATAAAAAACAATAACATTCGATCGTCTGACGCCTTTCAATAGACATGTCACCCGTCCGGCACTTATTTATAATTTCTTAAAATTCAGATTGATTATAAAATGTAAATTGATAAAGTGTGAATAAAGTATGAATAAGATATAAATGTACAGTGAATAGAAAAATAAATTAATTTCACTTGAAAGAATTTCAATTACATCAAAGAAGAAATCCCCTAAAGATCCCGTGTGTGACCGTAAGAAGTACGGCTGGCACGCCAAAGGCACCTTATCATGGCACTCTCTCCTCTACAACAACAAATATTTATTTTATTATTAACTTTAAATATATAATCCTACTAATATAATTAATGCGAAAGTTTGTGAGTATGGATGTATGTTTGTTACTCTTTCACGAAAAAACTACTGAACGGATTTGGATGAAACTTTACAGTAATATAGGTTATACATCGGATTAACATGTAGGCTACAATTTGTAATGATTTTATGTAATTTTGATAATAATATAATTTTACTATTAAGTAAAAAAAATATATTTATTTAAAATGATCTGTCGTGAAACTTAATGTGGCAGACCAAATTCCACGCGAGCGAAGGCGCGGGCAAAAGTTAGTTTACTCTAAATATAAGAGTAGATTTAGATTTTTACTAGAATTTGCGATTGCTAAATGTTATTTGAGTTGAGTAAGTAGGTATTGCCCTACAAAAACATCAGATTGCTCAAAAAAGACACATGCCCACTTTTATCAAGTCACGCAGTCAGATTGCGTAACTGTAACTAAGTTCGCTTGGTGGAATCGTACGGAATTATTGGATTGAAGACGTAACGGTGTATGAGCCACGTGACCAATTTTATGATTTGACGAACAATCATTTACAAGTCACAATCTACTCTCTTTTCTGTAAAACAATATCAGAGACAGAGAAAAATCGGACTTACTTTCTGAAGTCGTGAGCTCATATCCAATTTATTATTATTAGATCAATTGGAATGAGTAATAAAAAATTCTAGCAATAAGAAACACATAGTAATACTAAGGTTATTATCCTTTATTTATAAATATTCTATATTATGAATGTATTATACATACATCCATACCTATCGTCAAGCCTATCTCCCGTAGGGGTTGGCAGAGACCACAGATTTCCATCCGCTACAATCCCGGCACACTCTCCCTGCTTCCCTCACTCTCATCTACCTTTTCATCCATCCTTCCTCTCACATTCATCGTAACGAAACGGCTCTCCGTTAGTCGCTTTTCGCTCTCGTGAGAATCAGGACGTGACGAGTGGCAAACCACGTCACCGTCATTTTTTTAACAAATTAGGTATGTTAAAATTCGTCAATTCAAAATAAATTTAGACAGGATGATAGGGATATGATACTACCGCAACGAAAGACAAGGAGTGATACGGTAGTATCTCGGGATGCCGGGGTCACGTACGCGTGTACCAATACCATGGCTACCCGCCAGGCGGCTAGGCAAAGATACTCCTTGAAATGATTATTATGAATGTACCAAGACTAAAAGTTTAAATTTAAAAGAAGAAAATTTTAATTACTATCATTATGTAATTGTAATAAAACATGTTCAATAAGTAATTGTAAGTAAACATGTGTTTTTGTGGGATAGAAAGGTAACAAGCGTATCGCTTTATGGAAAATAGTTAACGCCACCTATAGATATCTACATTACAAATAGTTATTGAATCGTTGTCGGCCTTTAAGTAACTCGTTGGCTTGCTTCTTCTATGATATTTAGTTTTATTACTTACATAGAGTAGAGGACTTTATTACGGCTACTTTTAACTAATAACATATTTGAAGTACCTACCTTAAAAACCCTTAAAAATTAAGGCCACGAAATAGTCGTTAGTACTTTTTGAGAGGTGTCATTTTAAGTAAAATTAAAACTTAGTCGTAACAAATAACTAATAAAAATATTCTAATAAAAATCTACTAATTACTAATAATTTAAAAATAATATTTGAATTAAAATTAAAGCTAATTGTATGGTTATTGTAATTAAAATAGTAATAATTCTTTATTTACATAATGTGAGGTGTAACAAGATGAAAAAAAGACGTATAAAAGCTCCATCAAATTGCCACTTATGGTGTACAAATTTCTTTATTTATTACATACTATTATAAATAACTAAATCAATTATTACATATCTAATGCATTATATGTAATTGTAAAGCATATAAATAATTTCTATTATTCTAAAATAAAATTGCCCATAGCAAAATATTAATTTTATATATTAGAATAACAAATTGGATTCAATCAATAACAGATAATTAAAACATTGAGGAATGGAATCTCGATATAAGTAATAAAAGTCGTTACAGAAATGTAAAATTTCGTAAACTATTATAATATAAATTTGCAATTCAGTATTGAACTATGAATATTTTAATATTTTCTTCCAATGAAATCGATAATTACGATTGACGGCATCGATTCTTTTTAAACGTATAATCTGCGATTACTTAATTTTTTTTTCGTGTAGATGTTTCAAGACATGCGAAGGCTGCTTTGCTTGCGGCTTTTCTTTGTATATTAAATACATGTTGTAATTTTTCTAACGAAATATTGGACAATGGCTACATTAAATATCGACTGTGGTAAACTCCGATATTTCTTTAATATCCGATATTATAATCCGATCCGATATAACTTTTATACGTTACAAAATAAACGATGTTTTAAATTTGTTACGCTCTCTATTAAAATGTATAGACAGGATGATAATTAATTTTCAAAAAATAAATTAAAAATATAATAATATATGAATATTATTTAGAGTTGTTTAGGTTGCAAACTGATTTTGTTGCGTGATTCTATTCATGGATATATATATATATATATATATATATATATATATATATATATATATATATATATATATATATATATATATATATATATATATATATATATATATATATATATATATATATATATATATATAAATGTAAAATTTAAATTTTTTTATTAAATGCTAATTTGCTATTTAAATGCTATTTATAATTTCAAAATAAACACTGCAAGCGTATGGTATATTACAGACTTACGTAATAACGTTCTATTCTTTCGGAGCGTGAATTAAAAATGAACGTCTAATGCAATTATAATATAGCTCTGCAACTGCATTTCTAGCCGGCCATCGTCCGAGTTAGCACATCAAGCTGTTCTATGAGAAAAAAGAACATCTCGCATGTATTTTGTAACAATATTTAATAAATCGCCTTTCTCCACTCTGGGCTAATCTTTTTTCTTTAAGGAAGACTAGCAATGTTTTTAATATTACTAAAATTCTTGTTAACCATTCCAACTAAACCAATAATGCTCGTGCTAGGGTATGGTTCACGTTAATAGCTCAAATTTGATATCTTATTTCGACCATAAATTACATTTCATTGATAGTACATCAGTCTGTTATCAATAAAGCTTTTACCACTATATCATAATGAAGTTCCTCAGAACGAAGAAGAAACGGCGAAAGAAACTCCACGGGTATTCTCGTTTTTATTTTTATTTTATCTTTTTACAACTTGGCAATGTATATAGTTCAAACTTTACAGCCTCACAGATAGCCATGAGAACGTTTGGTTATGTTTAAGTAACATTCAACTTTCAAAGATAAAATCCAGTGGAAGATACGAACTCCCGACCTTCAGATCGTAAAGCCAAGGCTTACCGACTGAGCTATTGCTGATTTTAAATCTTGAGCATAGGTAATCTGATTTAACGGGACTTTACACAGAAGATGGAGGAGGTAAAGGACTGGTAAAATTTACTTTTTACCCCGGATAAATATGACTTGATTTTATTGCTTGCTTTCATAGCATAAAATAGGGTTTAGTTCTTCTCGTGTGTGCCGTAATAGGTCACTACGGAAGTAAATACTAGTTGACGACCAGCGTCTAACTGAGAATAAAAATTAATCTGCGAATCCCAAAATGCCAGGTAAACGTGGGAAATGTCAAGGAGTGGACTGATATGGCTGTATTGTGATTGATGAAAATGAGAATGCTACACGAAACCTGAAATAACGGACGTGGAAAAACGACAAGTTAAAAATAATATATTAATGCAGTAGTAATAAGAAACATCGCAAAATAATAAAAGGTTTTCGATGGTATAAATTTTTATTTTTATAAAATTTTGTAATTTTACTAATACTAGATTATAAGAAAGATTGTTACTAACGATATATGGGCTAGTCCTGAAATAAAGTTTTATTATTATTATTATAAATAATTTACTACATTAATTACTACTTTCAATATGGATAGATAGATATGTATAGGATAGATTTACTTAGCTAAGATCCGCAACAAGCAAAGAAAAACAAAAAAATAATAATGTGTGTTTTCTACTGGAAAAAGTCGATTTATGAGAAAGGCTTGATTTGTAGAAGACCGGGGTCTGACATAGTCATACAGCGTACCAGGTCTAGTCGCAATAGATTAGGAAGGGCTTACGATTGAAAAGCTCACGGTAGTCTTTATATTAGATATAAATAAATGTAAATAATTTAGATTTTGTATTTTTTGTTATGAACAGACGCTATTTTTAAATTATATGCAGTAATACTCCGAACTTACACGATAGGTGGCAAAAACGAATAGAGCGATGTAATTTCGCATATAAATACATTTTAATTATTTTTAATTGGCGCCGGCAGATAAAGTAAACATACATACATACATATCGTCATGCCTGTCTCCCGTAGGGGTAGGGAAGAGACCATTGATCTCCATCTGCTACGATCTACTTACACTACGGCATACTTACACTTATATATATCACACTCATTACTCTCCTCATGCAAGCCCGCCGGTTAAGGGTACTCTTGACCTGGCCTTTCTTAAAAACTTTAGCAACTGTTAAAGTAAATATTAATTAAAATAAAAATATTTAATAAAATCTTAGGTTTTAAATATAAAATCACCGACCTAAGATATTTTTATGTAGATGGCTTCATAAAATCTAAAAATCATAATCATTGATCACTCAAAGATTTTTTACCCCCCGAAAGTTCCTCGTAGCATGCTAATATTTTTTATGCCTCGTTATTTAGAAAAAAATTTGCTCTTCGTTTAAGTCTATATCTCCTAAAATTCAATTAAAATCTTTAATTATGTTAAGTATTATATTCCAAAGATTTGAAAACGTAAGAAGTGTTAACGAAATACGAAAATCGCGCGGATTCGCGTAAGTCGGGGTAGCGAATGTCGAGGTATTATTATATATAATTACGGGATAAGCAAACTTTTACTTTAAATAATTCATATATGGTAGAGCCATATTACGACGCAAATCAACCTTCGCAATTAACTTGCAAAGTACTAAAAGCTAGATCAAACTTATGTTTGCTTTAGTACTCTTCTTCTTATGGTCCTATGTCCCCGAGGTGGGGCAGAGGGCATCCACAGTGCTTCTCCATTGGGATCAGTCTTGAGCGACGCGCTTCACTTCAGACCACATCAACCCGATGGATTTCATCTCGGCTACGGAGCACTTCCAGGTGTGTTTGGGTCTACCTCGCTTCCTTTTCCCTTGCGAAGTTCATTCTAGCGCCTGTCTGGGAATATGATCAGGGTTCCTTCAGAGAGTATGGCCTATCTAAATCGACTTGCGGCGCAAAATTTGAAGTCCAATCGGCGATTCGTGCTTTAGTACTCGTTACACCATAATAAATATTGTATATGTTGCAAACAAACAATAATTTCGTAAAGAAACAAAGGCGGAAACGATTGATTTAGCGCAGAAGTGACACACACTTTTCTTTTATATTAGTTTGTGAGGTTTAGATATTTGCTTACTCTGTGGCGCCCTTTTTCATGTTTCTACTCTGTGACAGGAGAGCCAGAGTTTTGAACGCAGGGACACAGGTGATTAAAAAACAATTATAACTGTCAATATTTTTTGTCAGTAATATAATTAGTTGTGATGTTTAAACTGTAAGATATTCTTATATAGTGAATAATGTTTTTCATTGCAGGAGTTATGGTATTTAATATATATTATAAGGCTTTCAGGAATTATTTAATACGCAAAGTAAATATAATCTCTATATTTACTTTGATTATTTATTTTTATTTTTAGATTATTTATATTAGATTTATATATTTTTTGAGAAAAATATACATTATTTTTAAAACAATGTTCTCGGAGAATGATTAAATTTCAAACGCACCAAGGAAAGATAGATTAAGACATCTCATAGATCTTAAACACTCGGCCTGAGAGTTTTTTAAAAATGGCGACTCAATGAACGTGTATAGAATGGTATATACTTAATACTGTTGCGTATTTTTTTATACGATTACAACCTCTTTTTGAAATCTCAAAATCCTGGTCAAGCAAGCCGTTACAACTTTTGAAAATAAATTGACAAGACGTCTGTCAATGCGTGACAAGAACAGTTAATAGAAAATAGCTGCGCGCGGAAAAGAGACATGACGATGTCTAGAAAAGACTACACATTGCTGGAACATTTTTGGAATTGTGGAAATGCTAGAACTTTCTATCGTTTTATTTTACCTATATAAAGTTACGATGGTGCATCGAAGAGCAGTTTAGTAGAAGTAAAGTGAAGAGAAGTGAAACTAGTGGCCCATTTAATTTTTCCAATATCCGTACACATGCTCGTAACAATACCATTCCATTTTTGTAAATATTACACTTTACTACTATAAATAAACGTAAGAGTATAGTAGTAATAGTACTATACTATCACAACTCATGATGTGGAAAATCATCAAAATTAAACAATGTGTATTCCAAAAGCGAGTTGAATATTTCACAAAACAGTGTATGTGTAAAATGATTAGACATCACTCTCTAATTCTATTAGGTGTCAAAGAACAATCATGGCCACTTGTCTGTTGTATGATTGCGAAAGAAGTTTCGAATTGTGAATGTTTGTGAGTTGTGTCTAGCTGTTATTGTCCATCCAAATACTATTATTTGGATAGACAATGAAACATTTTAATATTATTGATTGCCAAAAAAATAACTAGTTTTACCTAAAAATAAAATATCCATTATTTCTAACTCAATATCTGTCAACGAGAATTCTAGATATTGGTACTGTAGTGATACATTAATAAATGTATCACTAATGCGATAAAACTTTTTATATTATTTTTTTAAATTCGTTATTTAAAGTTTAAAATAAAAAAGAAATAAATTCTATTCTATTAAAACCAAAGCATTACACTGACATTAGACTTTTGGATAGACATGTGGGTGATATTCCGACATAAAAATTGAAATATTATATTATATATCAAGATATAAAATGTAAAGTAACAAAATATAAGATATTATATAAATGTACAATGAAACACAAGAATAAATTAATATCATTTTGATCACCTAAAGATCCCGGGTGTCACTGTAAGCAGACGGCAGGCACGTTGTAGTACTGATAAAATAATAATAGCGTGGGATTACCCCCGGCAAGACGGTACGACGATCTGCGCAAGGCAGCTGGAAGAAACTGGATATGTGAAGCCGAAGATCGGGTTAGGTGATGCTTCTTGACGAAGGCCTAGATCTCCTCCTAGACCTCCCTTAAGGCTATTGATGATAATAATGGTGGAATAATAAATGATTTTTAAAGTATACTATTTATTTTAATAATATGTCAAATTAAACGAGCAAGCGTGTCACCTGATAGTAAGCAATCTCCACTACGGACATAACAGCGATAGAACTAAACCTCTTTGCCGGTCTTTTAAAAGAATACTGAAGGATGAGAGAGAGGAATTGGTGCCACAAGGACGTGCTACGTAAAAAGAAGTTGATGGTGTAGAGCGATCTTATGGCTACTGATGAGTGAACGGAAAGCTTTCAATAAAATTATTATTCGAATGCACAAAATTTATATTTATCCATTAATTATAAACTAAATCATTATGATACTGTTAAGTTGTTATTTATGTATGTTCATTAATTGACAATTATAATTCTTTATGATACTGCTTTCGAATTATCTTTCAATTTTTTCGAAACCGTACCTCTAGCAAATGAGCAAATGAGTCAGCTGAAGGTAAACTAAGGCTATTGATGTGTGTCTACGTTAGCGCAATGATGTTTAATAAGGGGAGGGCAAGAAGGAAACAGAGGGAAACACAATTAGACCACCCTATGAAATGCTGTAAAACAGTAAAATGCTACAAGTTGACGATATTCTGTGAAGATCACTTGTAAAGGACACTTTCATAGATGTTTCGGTCTTTCGTTACTACTATGGCGCTAATACTTCGAAAGCAATTATTAGATAATTTGAAAGAGAGAGTGCATTCTGGGCATTGTAAGTATATATAGCAATTATAATACATATTTGACGGGTTGCTTTGATTTCTCAGACAGCATCGCCGTAGCAGAATTACTACATTTCATCATATCATCATAAACTTATTTGGACGACATTAAATAAGCTTATGGTCAACGCCATTTTTATAAGTGGCTGACCAGTACGGTGGGTTTTTCCCGAATCTTTATTCCACGCACCAGAACTCTATGGAACCCGCTGCCTTCGGCGATATTTCCGGCCCGATATAACATTGAAACCTTCAAAATACAAGACCTTCAAATTATTAATATATGTCTTTAAATTTAATGCCAGCAATTCATTTGCATTACAAATGCGTTGCTGGCCCATGGTGTTGCAGATATTTATGGACGGCATTGATTGCTTTACATCAGGCTTGATCGTTTGCCTTCCTATTCCATAAAAAAAATCAAATCTAAAAATGTCAAACGTAGAGTTACAACAACGCCCCTCATTTATCAGTGAGTGGATTTTTACAGCGTCATTGATTAGATTATTGATTGCTTATTAAAGAAATGTCGAGCGCATGATTAGACAAATTCATTGCAATTTATGTGCTCGAATGACGGCAGAGATTCACAATTAGACCTTCGATCGTATTGCACGCTCTTTCGAAAGTCTCCAACGCTTCAATACCACTACATAATGACACCAAAAATATTTTGTGATTAACGCTATACATTTAAAAGGTTTTTACACTTCATCTTTAGATAAACATTCGTGATAACGAAATTGTGGTTTTGAGAGCGAAAACCTCAATGTCGTTTATATATATTTGTCTGTTTAAATGTGTTGAGATATTTGAAAGTAGTAATAGAATATTGGTATGCATTGCAATACACAAAACAGGTTGGTTTTGGTAGAATTGTCACCATTTTATCAAGACCTAACGTGACAAGCTGACTAGTACATTTTAAGATACTTAATATAATTATATTTTACTCGACTCTGGCATAATAGTTATACCTAATTGCCATTTAATACAAAAAAAATTACTTAATGCCGATATTCTGTGGTACTCTGTGGTATCCATATATCCCTTAAAGATGATATATGGATGGTCAAAGATGGAAAAAACGACGTAATGAATGTAGCTGAAACGTTATGATCAAAAGTTGCTAGAGCTAGAATGGAAAAAGTCGGAAGAGGCGACGTAAATCCAAGACAAAGCTAAGGCAAACCGATTCAACAGAAGTGGTAGAAATTATTCAGATATATTTTTTTCAATCATAGTAATGATATCGAAAATAAAAGCTACATAACATTACATTTATAGTCGTATATATCTACATATAATATTGTTCAACTATAAATGTGTAATGGAGAAGCGTTTATTTTTTGTTATTGAATAAAATAAAATATTTTCTAAAAATTAAAAAGTCATTTTCAATAGAATACTATTGAATATATTATATTATTATTTAATATCCTTTCGATGTACTTATTTGGACGATAAATATTTATAATATTTTAAGTATGTAATTTTTTAATTTTAGGTTTCAAACAGCAAATAAATATAAATAAAAAAAAATATTACAATTTTTTTTTATTTTCGTTTATTACAATGAAGGAAATTATTTTTAAATAAAACGTCTAACTTGTTTTATTGCAATTAAGACCTTATGATATAAAAGTAAAGCTTATTCACAAGGGTCTTCGTTTGATACATAAAATGTAATCAAAATATTCTCAAATATATAATATCTCTTATATTAAATCCCATCGCTTTGATCTTAACAAAATCTTACAGCGTGATATAATGGTAGATAAAAAATATTGCTACATATTACAAATATGGACTGAAATACGCGATATTACAATGTTAAAATATTCCTTTAGATTGACAATATTAGGTTAAGATGGGTACACACATGTAACAGATTCTGCCCGTATACGAGACAGACAAAGAACGCATGGCTTAATATAGTCTTCGTATAACAATAATAGATTAGAGATTATGAGGCTTGCGGGGGCACCACTCATCGTGAAGCGGACCATCGGAGCACGATTACTCGAATGGACATCGATTTATCGTAATTGCAATGTAAGGGTGCCAAGACAACAAGGTGAGCCTTATGTATTATATATAATAGAATTAATTTATTTGTTCCATATTATATCTCTTACATTTTACTAAAATAAATACATTTCTTAAATCTTTGATGTGTTGCTCTATAAAGAGGAACAACATTTAAAGCTATTTTTTCTCTTGTTTTTATTTACAATACTAATATTTTCTTTCACTACAATGATTATGATATATCTTTCTTTTCTTTTCTATTATTTGATGACAATTAGTTATAACTATTATGCCAGTGTCAAGTAAAAAACGATAACATCAAATCCCGTGAAATATAACTAGTTAGCTTATCACGTTACGTCTTCATAAAATGGTGGCTATTCTACTAAAACCTTTTATGGACTTTTTCAGTCAACGCAAAAAGTCACGATACACGCATTTATTTCATATCACTTCACTAGTAAGCTTTAATCGAACTATATTGTACATAATACGCCACCACAATTAAACAATATAACCGATAATAATATAAGATTTTGAAAATGAAACAAAAACAAAACGTCACTGTTATCAGTTGGCGGGAAAAGTCCATGATATGTCAAGTATATTATACGTCACTATATTGTATAATACGCTACCCCACAATTGAACAATATAACTCATGCTAATATAAGATTATAAAAACGAAGTAAAAACACTACGTTACTGATATAAGTTGGCGGGAAAAGTCATTTCAAATCTTATTTTAAAATGTTTATTAGTTACTATCTACATTATATCATAATGGGGGTTCCCCTTTACGTATATACACGTAAAAGAGGGTCCATATTTGTAACGTTTTACCGGACAGTAACGATCAATACAGAATGTGGATGTTCAAGACAATTATCGATCTTTGGCTTCACATATCCAGTTTTGCTAGCCGTCTATGTATATCATCTCTCCTTTTGGCTGACGGGCGTCCCATATTATGCTTGCCAAGATCCAGTCTTCACTTGACTACTTGTTTATACCAGCGATATACGTAGAATCTATGTATTTTGAACAATAAACTTGTATAAATACAACATAACCTAACTTTTTTTTTATGGAAAGCAGGCAAACTATCATGCTGCTCACTTGATGATAAGTGACACAGCATGTGGTAAATCATTCTACAGTTCCACAGTTCGTGGCATAAAACTGCCACTAAATCACACGGTGGTAAACTGGTAGCTATCTATGTAGGTGATGGGGAAATATTTTCTTCTTCTTCTTATGGTCCTATGTCCTCGAGGTGGGGCAGAGCGCGTCCACAGTGCTTCTCCATTGGGATCGGTCTTGAGCGACGCGCTTCACTTCAGGCCACGTCAACCCGATGGATTTCATCTCGGCCGCTACGGAACGCTTCCAGGTGTGTTTGGGTCGACGTCGCTTCCTTTTCCCTTGAGGAGTCCAATCCAGCGCCTGTCTGAGAATGTGATCAGGGTTCTTTCGGAGAGTATGGCCTATCCGAGTCCACTTGCGGCGCAAGATTTGAAGTCCAATCGGCGGTTCATGACAAAGATCCAGTAGGCATTCGTTGGATATTTTCTCGGGCCAGAAAATTCCGGGAATTTGTCGAAAACATCGGTTAACGAAGACCTGATGAAGGTGATGGGGATAGAATCTATTTTTTAAATAATTCTCATCGTTATAAAGTCACGCTTTATTGAACGTCACAAGGCCATAAAAAAGAACCACAAAAACAGAATACTTCTTTTATTCAATATACCCATTGAATTTCCCAAAAGTTTAGTTGTATAAATTAAGTTCGATAACAAAAATCCAGAACTTTTTAAGAAAGCTTGTTAAGGAAACATTCCGGGAGCAACTGCTGAAGAACAAAAATTCTACATTCACTATTTCTCGGTCATTTTAAGAATCTCTCAAGCGAAAGTTATCGAGAGTTTGAACTTTAAGTTAAAGCGGAGGTAGAAAGAAACTTTGTATTAATGAATCACTTTCTTTAACATGTTTTGCTTTATCATTTTACGTGCTGTGTTTTTGGAAAGATGTCTGGGGAACATAAAGTTGGGGAGATCTGTGTCCAGCAGTGGACTGCTGCAAGCTGTTGATAATAATAATTCTTTATTTGCATAATGTGACGTGTAAAAAAGTGAAAAAAACCATTAAAATCTCCATCACATTGCCACTTATGGCGTAAAAATTTCATTAATTATTTATTTGTTTATAATGTCAACTCTACATAAACTATTCACGTATAGACAAATAGAGATCTTTTTTTTTTTTTTTTTATGGGATAGGAGGGCAAACGAGCAAGCGTGTCGCCTGATGGAAAGCAATCAACGCCGCCCACGGGCAACCACGACACCGCAGGAGTCGCGGAAGCGTTAAATACATATATAAGTCGCTTATAGTTTACAAGCATTAAATTATTAACAAACTTTTACATTGTCATTAAAATTATAATTGATTCATCTATTACATACATTCGATCCAAACTTTTAAAGCAAAAAAGTCCTTAGTATTATAAATAATATAATAATAATAACGATGACACATGACCCACTGCTGGGCCGAGGAAATCGCCATTTTTGGAGAAATGGACTCTCACCCACCACGCTTGTCCAAGGCCTGTATAAAATGAGTGGAGAAGAGAGTAGCCTGAATCGAGACGATGTCTTGGTTTACGAATTCACTCCCATGAATTCGCCCCGCGATAAGATGTTTCACATCAAAAATTCTGAAAACAACATTATGTTCATACGAATTGTTACAAACACAATACAACTTCGCCCGCCTAAGACCCATGTGATCATTTAACTTCATATGTATTCCATAAGAACGCAAAATAAATCATAAATTCTTTAAATTTGACCATAGCTTTCAACATATTAAAGAAAAATTACTCAACGTTATTTATGAGCTCTACGCAATAAGTCGGCGATAAATTAAAAAAGATTTGTTTTGTTTTGAAATGTTTTCACATTGCTATCATAACGAAGATCATAGTCGTGCTAAAATGATTGCATGCAGTTATTTTAGCGCATAGAACTAAAATATCTGTTCACTATTATGAATCAAGCAGGTAGCGTGTTGGAGTTTTATGTGTAGTTATGAGTGTTAGAAGAATATTTTTAGGGTTAGACTGGAAGATTACATCAAGATTTGCGAAATTGCGTTAATCTTAATCATGGAACTAACATCCGAGCCCCAGCAAGGGAATGGAAAGGTAAGAAGGAAATTAAAGATGGGGATAAGATAATTGTAGTAAAATAAATCAAACGTTTTGCGGAAATTGAAAGGTGAACAGTGTGTTTGCGAAGAAGTTTATAGGAAATTGCAAGTCTACTTCTTACTGAAAAAAGACAAACAACAAACCCTCCAGTATTTCACTATGGTCATCAACTTTGACGTTGTCAAACACACACCCGCAGAAAATCAGATTTTCTGCGGGCTACTGCCTAGCTCCGCGCTTCGTACAGTAAGCGGCTGATTTCCGGAAGCCCAACACCCTCTTCCCTCCCCCTCCCCACTCCCATAATGACACTTTCATTACAGATCGGCAACGTTTCCGCACTGCCTATGCTATGAACGCACTGCGGATGTCTATGGGCGGCGTTGATTGCTTTCCATCAGGTGACACGCCTGCTCGTTTGCCTTCCTATCCCATAAAAAAACTATTTCCCTTGACTATATACCGCCTCGACACAAGGCATCCTCAGGTGTAGCAAAGTCTATAAAAGACGACCGTGGACGGACGACAAATACACAATATTATTTTTCAGATTTGTGTTCGCGGATCTAAGCAAAGACTATTTGACTATTCATGTTTTTCAGGGAAAGGAGATGGGCTTTTAGATCGCTGGACTCACAGTGTAAAATTCAGCAACGCAGAAAATGTTACCACTTAACGAAGCCATTTTTAAAATTGACACTGAAATATTGTAATTTAAGGATATCAAATTATAATACGTAAATTGATCCGGAGGATTGACTTTTCAAATAAAATACCGAAATTGCTTCAACATATCGTTACGTGTGTAATTAGCTTTACATTATCATGCATGCACACCCTGACATTCCATTTTACGACTTCAGATGGAATTAATGTAAAGGACGCTTGAGGGATATAAGAAAATCTAAAGTGTGTGAAATAAAAAGAAATAACAGGAGCGGAAACATAGGTTAAGAATCAAAGGGAAAAATTATTTTACAAAAAACCGCGACCAAGGCCTTGCATATTTGATAAGGTATGCGAAGTGGTAAAACGTGAAAAGACACGAATGGATCATCTCAACCAATGAAGTAACGTACTTTTAATATTTTTCTATGTTACTGTGTTTTATTTGAGGATTTTAAGACCCAACTTCTTTCATTCTTTCACTACATCTTGAAGAATCCTTCTTTCACTACAATTATTACCTAATGTAGGCAATGCTTCTGTATTATTTTCCATATTGTAATTGTCTATAAGCCTTACCGCTGCTAATAATAACTAACTATAGTCACCGTCATTTGACCTGGTGGCTTCCTTGTCTGCTTCTATCATAAAAAATACTAGCTTATATTTCCAGCTGTTGGGTTCGGACGTCTTCTCACTTCACAACACTCACAAGGCTCATAATTTTCGCCTCAGGTCTTAATGGATTGTTGCTGTGTTCATTCTTTTTGTTATACTCTCTGCATAGCGGTCACTGATTACTTAGTAACTTTTAGAGGGACAGATGTCAGTTGCCTCACGGCGTTTAACAATTTTTTGTTTTTTATAGGATGGAGGGCAAACGAGCAGGCGTGTCACCTGATAGAAAGCAATCTGCGCCGCCCATAAACATCCGTAGCGTCATAGGCAGTGCGGAAGCGTTGCCGACCTTTAAGGAAAGTGACATTATGGGTATAGGAGGGGAAACGGGAGTGGGAGGGGGAATGGTAGTGGGAGGAGATGCGGGAGGGGGGAGCTCACCGGACGAAGCGCGGTAACTAAGCTACCACTCAGGCGCCGGTTTTCTGTGGGAGTGTGGTACTTCCCCGGGTGAGCCAGCCCATTCATGCTACAGACAAATAATATGCCATTCTTGACAAAGTATTCATCTGCAGCGTGTCTCTACCACTTTACTCTGTAAGCCGTCATTCTTGTACAATCTTGCACGGGAGCGCCGACAGCATTTCTGATTTAGTCTAATCGCATTCCACCCTGACCTAAATAACAAGGTGTTCATGCAGTCTCACTATATTTTCGTATGTCGAAAAACGAGCGATAGATCTTTACTTAAAATTATGTATAATTATTTATTACAAAAAATGTAACAAATATTTCATCAAAGTTTCTTTAGATCCAATCATACTGCATCTTTGTCAGATAATAATCAGTAAGTGAAATTAAGATCAGAAACAATATCTAGAGATTTCCAAACAAAAGAACTTAGAGATTAAAATCTGTATTCGATTAAAGCCAGTGGTAAATTGACTAGCGTTTGGATTTCTTAGAACTTTCATTTAACCTTGAAGTACTATCAAAAAGTACCACGGTTGTTCAGAAGACGTGGAATAAAATGATCCTCATCAGCCTTTTTTTTATAGGATAGGAACGCAAACGAGCAGGCATATCAACCTATAGAAGTAATCTACGCGACTACAGAATGGGATTCATTTTGATCATTTGTAAAATTTAATTAATTGTAACGTAGTAGATAGGGAACCTTATTATATATAATAGGTTAAATAAACTCTTATGGCAAAACCTTTCGATCGGTAAAATTAAATTACAGGTATTTTTTTTGTTTCAAATTTAGCGGGTTCGATTCCTAGCTCAGACAGACGATTATTTAAAAATCTCTTAGTAAAATTTTCTATCGACAGTATTTCAAATACTTTCTCTTCATGTGACATAGCCGTGGGACGCCCTGTATATATATAAATATGTACATATGTATAATATTTACGTATGTATGTACGACAAACGGCATCGCATCTGAAACGCCTCCGGCGTTGGGAACGTGTTGGGGGGATACCCAATTATTAAATGCGTTTTTTTTTAAAATTCGGTTAGAAATAAAAAAAGAACTAAGTGATTACTGAACACCTTTGACTACTTTTTTATGGGATGTGGAGGCAAACAAACAAGTGTATAGCCTGATGAAAAGCCTTCAACGCCGGCCATAGATATCTGCATAGGAATTACACAAGAATTACCGATCGCAAACACAGTGAGAGAGAGAGACTGGAGGTCTTTAATCTGTGTTAGTAACTTACTATTAATATTTACAGCAATTTGCTTTGGACACAAATACACAATCCTAATGATTCATATAAATCATATTATATTCTTAGCTATTTGCTTTGGACACTAATACACAATCGTCATGATTCATATAACTCATATTATATTCATAGCCATTTGCTTTGGACACAAATACACAATCCCGATGAATCATATAACTCATAATGATTCAAATATACGAAATCCTGTGTACAAATGACTACACATAACTTCAACTTCAAGTTCCTTTCTTCCGGTGCATTTCAAGTTGAACACGGTCGATTTATCTCATTTGAATTGCGCATTCAGCGAATGCTAATTCTGTAACTTACGGATATTTTCACTTAAATACGTTACGACGACTCAATTGGCTAAGTGGCCAAGCAATAGCCTTCGGAATCAATGGTTGCAGGTTTGATACAGGCATTAGGATAAACAACATCGGCCTACGAATGTTTATACACACTCTATACTGTGAGTTCCTAAGATCATATCTGGGCAAGACATATAGAAATAAAAAAAATGGATAAAATTACTTAGTAACAACTAAAACCACATGTTTTATAAAGGGTAGTAGCATCACTTGCTGGCACTTATGTTATTTTATTATATAAGTGCCAGCAAGTCTGTGTGTGTATGTGTGTGTGTGTGTGTATATATATATATATATATATATATATATATACTCTGGTGCCCAACAGGCTGGTGCCTGTTGGCGGGATATTTGTACATATATATGTATCGGCTGTCTGGTGGTATAATATTTTCAACCTTAACTACTACTTTCAAACAAGAATTATTTGAAAAAACTAATATAAATATAATCAAATATTACTTGCCGTGAAAATAAATGTGTCCGTAATTAATAATATTAAATAATCAAATAAGATTATTTAATATTATTAATTGCGGACACCTTTATATTAGGATGTGTAGAAAAAAAACGTATTTAAATATTTATATTAATTACTTTAACTAATGTGATTGCAAATCAAAATACATTTTTATACATCACATACAGGGATACCTAAAAGGGAACCTAAAAGAGAGAAAAAATATATCCCGTTTAGCACCAAATATATTTTTATTGCTACAAAGTTATTAATATATACTGGCTTGCCCGGAATCTTCATCTATTACATCGTATCACCTCTGTATCTCTATTGTGTTGTCTTAATTGATGACAGCTAAAATCGTTATGAAACACGCATGTCGACACGTTACATCGTCTATGGAAAGCTAGCCATCAACGTCGGCGCATGTTCTGATGGTATCAGTACAGATGATGGCTTGAAATATTCATTGGTATACAAAGGGTCAAGTTTTGAACACGTTTATTTTTGTACCAAATTTACGTTTTCTTTTGTGAAACTGACAGGCGTGGCATTTCTCTTTCTTCTTCTTTTAAGAGTGCTTCTCCGACTTGAGAAGGTGCAGCAGTTCTAGAGCACTCGCTATCCCGGTCCACTCCCTGATATTACGTAGCCAAAATTTTCTTTTTCGACATACTTGTCTTTTGCCCGCAATTTTTCCCATTATGATCAGTTGCAGCAACTTGTACCTGTCATGTCTCATGATATGATTCAGGTAAGCAACTTTCCTACCTTTGAGGGTCTGCAAAAGTTCACGTTTTTGCTTGACTTGTCGGAGAACCTCGTCATTCGCCACCCTTTAATCTTCTTTTTCTCTTTCTCTTCAATGCGTAGCATCGTCTTATTAAGCAGCAATAACTCATTCGGCAAGCCTAGGCCTTACGATCTGCATGTCGTGAGTTCGTATCTTCCACTGGATTATTGATGTCAACCATTTAAGCTAGAACAAGTATTAGCTTAGTAGGAATGGTTAACAAGAATTCTAGGAATATTAAAAAATTATTAGTCTTCTTTAAAAAAAAACTTCTTCATTGATAATTTTTTTCTTTTCAAAATACTCTTTCGAATACCTCCAATATATCTCAGTCTCTTTGTATTAATAAACAGCTTGTTATTATATAACTCCTACCACACTTTGGGACAAGACGTCAATTATTCCTGAGAAGGAGACAGGGCAACCTCTTGTCCATTTAGAAAGGAAATACGGTTGTCTAACATCAGATGCGAATTGCATCGTAATAAGAGAGATTCGCAAAGGTGAGGCGACCGGCGTACAGCTTCCTTAATTCACTCAGCGCCCGATCACTAAAATTATCGAAACAGGGACGTACTCAGGAGGTGAATTAAACAACATTATTACATAATCATTATAACAACATAATTTATAATAGTATTATTTATTTGATATTTGTGTTAAATGATTTGTTTTAAATCTTATATTAAGATTTGAATATTAATTTAATCTCAATCATATCAGTCATAATAGCCTTCAACCAAAACGGACATTGCTTCATATTTGTTTTCGTTACTGTGAACTCTATAAATTAATAAATATTTTACCTTTTCATAACTATATATATATTGTACCTTTACATAACTATATTTCTCTCTTCAATGACACGTAACTGGTTATATGAAAACGACATGTAAACTGATGTTTTGTATGAATCGTGTGTACCTAAGTGATTAACTCTTTCTTCCTCAATAAACACTTGTTGGATGTGGCGAGTTCAAACTTTCCTATTATCACGTTACATGAGAAAGAATTCATTCATGTGTAAGGCTGATGTATTCATAATATACGTTGAGCCTATCGTATGAGTGCAGTCGAAGATTGGGCTTAGTGGAACAACTTAAGGAAACCCTTCCTCCAGAAATGGAATGCTATAAGTTGTTCATGATGGTGTGATGATCATAATAATTATTAAAAATACTGTCTGCTCTACTGATTTATTTCTTGACTAATGTTTTATTATTTTTTTTAACTGTCCATATATGTCCCACTACTGAGCAAGGGCCTCTCCATTTCTAGACGAACGGATGTTGACTCACCATGCTTGTTCATTGCGGATTGGCGGGGTTACCAGACTCGGAATAAATATTTGTAATCCATACATATATTTATTCCGATGAGGGGATCGAAACCGCGACCATTGAGTCCGCTGGACGGGTGGCCTCGACCACTGAGCCTCACGCCATTGGCTCAGTGGCGTGGTGGCTCAGTGGTTATTCAGTTACTTTGTTTCAAAAATTATTTTACCTGTATATTTTTATGTCTTCATTTTTTATTATAACTGATCTAGCCTATGTTTTAGTTTGTCATTTTTGCCGATGTGTATGGCGTCTCCTCATCATGTATATACCTACATACGACGCAAAAAAGCGAAAACGCTGTGAGTGATAGATGTCAAAAAATTTTCAATGATTCAAATCTTAAAAGTGTGGTAAAGATCAAATTGTAAATCTGTCAATAGCTTTTTAAATTTTCGTTAGTGACCATTTAACGATAATAGCTAGTATACTTGTTAAGATTTTTTTTCTAAATAACCCTTCTATACTGAATCATGTAGATGAAAGTAAACAACAATTAATGATGAGTGTTACATATATAAATTATAAGCACGCCTTGGGGAAGGCTTAATACTCCATATTACTCTCCATACTATATACTCCATGTTAATATTAATTTTGTTGGTGACCTAATAAAAAAATCTGACTGAATGATGACGGAATGACCTAATAATAAATATCCACACTTTCATACACCAATGACCCACGTCTAGTAGTAGGATGTTGTCGAAATTTATGATTGAGAGATTAAAAATTGCACTCCTTGTACAAAATCGATTTCTGTAATAATTATAGTACGTTGAAATCAAATAAACCCGTCTAATTTAGTAAATTAAATAAAAAAAGAAATCTAAATACGTCCCTGCAATAAAGGTAGTCACGAATACCAATAACATTTTGAAATAATAGCGATATCTTCATTTTATTGGTAATTCTACTCTCCATTCCTTACGCATGCGCAGACAGATCAACCGACCGATAATTTTCTGATCGAGATATATCTTACGTCAGTTGAATCAATAGAGTTGTTTACGAATCAAAATAATATGAACTATATACTTATTTATTATATATATATATTACTTATTTATTATATATATATATATATATACTTATTTATTATTTAATCCTTATATTTATATAGAAATATGTACAACACATAAACAACTGCAATTAGAAAAACCTAGATGGTTACTAACTAATAAATGCTGCGCTACATATCGGGTCTAATTTTGAATCTAAACTATCTAGGCTCAGACTCAAACACACAAAATTTCATCAAAATCGATCAAGCCATTTAGGAGTTCAGTCACAACACACGTACAAAAAAATTATACTTACACAAATATTACATATCCATAAATATACGTATACAGATAAAATTGTGGCGAAGAATTGGATGCACGGAGCCGAAGGTCAGGTTAGGCGGGTCTTCTTAGGAGGCCTATGTCCAGCAGGTGACTGCCGTGGGTTGTTGATTGACTGAAAGACTTAAACCAAAGACCTAAATTTTTCCACTTCTAACACGTTGCTTGTATGGTTATTTCAACAGACCTTTGTAAGTACCGTGTTAACCACCTCACCTCACACAATGCAATGGTTTAGCGTTCGCATTCTGAACCAAGCGTCGTGAGTTCGATACCCATATCATAATAAATATTTGTATTACCTATAGGTCTTTATTTTAAGTATATTTATCATTAGTGTTTTAATAATGATACCAAGGTGCACAATGATTCTTAGCATGAGGCTATGATTGATATATGATAAGGGAAAGAGAGGAGAAATGCACAAAAATAGTCAGAATGGTATCCAAGAGAATGAAGATGAGTTCAGAAGAGTTGTAGGCTGTTAAAAGATGGATAGGATTAACAAGAGATAGAGCGGCATGTAAATCTTTGGAGGAGGCCTTTTTCGAAAGACAAGCTGTCTATTGTACAAAATAAATTAAACTAATTATTGAATTTTATTTATTGGTAGACAGTAATAAAGACTTTATTATTTATTATATAAGTGATCCGGCTCAAAGGACCATGATGAACATGTCCCACTAATTGGTTTATAAATAAAACACAATTATTAAGGTGGAAAGGTGATCGTGTAATGTAAGATTCGCAAAAACAACTTTGGTAAAAACTTATTTTTGCTTTAAGAAAGAAATGCACACAAGCATTTCTTTCTCGCGGTAAAAATGTGTTTTACGTATGTGCGGTACAACGTCATCTGTCAGATATATTCTAAACTATATACCATAGAAATCTGAACATAATCTTTCTCTTATCTATTCTAAATTTAGCTATACTTAATCTTAATTTACCTATTACCTCGTAAGACCGTCTAGCGTTTGTAATATATTATTATTTCTAAACTAAGTGAAATGCCATGAATGCTTGCCGTTTAACTTATTCTCGCCTTACTCTGTTGAAAGTGCAAAGGTTTCTAGACCGAAGGTAATTACGGATTTGAAAGGAGGAACTACTACTACGTATTGCTTAATTGTATATATTCATAGAATTATATCGGAATACGAGTAATAGTTGATAATAGAACTAAATTAAATAGCTTATTTTTGTGAAAGTTGTTTAAAGAGCCAAATATGAAAGTCTAAACTTATTTACGTAGTGGAAATTTTTTATTAAGTTTGATACGAAAACGATAGGCTGTCATGTAAATTCATTACGCTAACGCTACAATTTTATTTATGCTAAAGTTGTCTTAGCCGATTTGGATACGCCGACTTTTTTACAGAGATCTCAAAACTATCAGATGGACAGAATATGTTAGGGAAGAAATCACGAAGGAGCTCCATGGTCTCTCCAGCAGTGTGAGGCGTGGCACCATCTTGTTGAAACAATGTGCATGAAAGCAGGATGTTCTCTTAATATTCGCAGAAAATAATGCATTTACTGATTATTCGGTCTATAATTTAATTTTGCCACCCGATAATGTTAACTGTACTTTTTCGAATTATAGTAGGATAACAAATAATAAGTCGGGGCAAAAGTATTTTCGTATTTTGAATGTATTATTACTAATCAAACCTCTTTGGCTGTACTGAATGTAACTGGCTGGTTTTAATACCATTAAATGTGACATTCTGAAGATGCAATAAATAAAAAAAACTAGTTCCCGCCATTTTTCAATTGTTTTTCGAGCAAGCAAAATGAACGTATGTGACAAAGAAATTCGGTATATTTTAAAGTTTTATTACAAAAAATGCGACGAACGCCGCGATGAAATTTGTGCGGTTTACGGACCTAATGCGGTATCAATAAGAGTAGCACAAATGTGGTTCAAGCGTTTCAAGTCTGGAAATTTTAGTGTGAAAGATGAGTTTCGTTCTCGACGCCCTGTCACAGATAAAATCAGTGCCATCTTTAAGAAAATGAAGTAAGATCGACATATTAATAGCTACGGCATTGCTGAAGAACTGGATGTTGTTCATAAAACAGTTTTACGTCATTTACGAAAGTCTGTGTATAAGAAAAAACTTGACATTTAGGTACCACATGATCTCCGACCGCACTCATCTATAGCCACGCAGCAAAAATTGAGAGAGCTTGGCTGGAATGTGTTGATGTGTTGATGCATCCTCCGTATAGCCCTGACCTTGCTCCATCTGATTTCTACCTGTTTCGGTCATTGCAGAACTCAACCTCAAAAGAACACTGTGAACACTACCTGTCAGATTTTTTTAATCAAAAATCTCAAAATTTCTACAGGAATGGGATCATGGCACTACCCACAAGATGGCAACAAGTCATCGATCAAAAGGGCACATACATATTATAAATAAATAAAAAATTATACCTAAAAAAATATAAGTAAAATAAGTACTCAAGTAAAGTAAAAAGTAGTATTAAAGTAAAGTAAGTACTCATATAAAGTAAAAAAGTAGTACTAAAGTAAAGTACTCATTAGAAAAAACCATCGACATGTACACAATGCAAATTTAGTATCCTATTAGTTGGTAATGCAAGCGTGTTTATGGCTGGAACAAATCGATGTGGGATCGGATTTCTGTAATTATGGCAGCATTACGCGGTGTAACCGATGAGCGAGTAACTGTGAGCTATTCGTTACAAAACGTATTGGATTTACGGCCGGCTGCGGCAGCCGTGGGAGAGCAGCGCAACGGTTAGCCAAGCTTGCGTCACTCACTGTACGAGGTAGCCAAGTGATCTCTTGGGTTATATTTGTTCTCTGCACTTGGCTACACATAGTTGTTCAAAGAGTATCTCAACGTGCTCAATTGGGAGTTTCATCAGTCGACATAAACACACACACACACACACGCACACACACACACACACACACACACACACGCACATACACACACACACACACACGCAATTTGTTATTATTGCTATGGTACCTACAATAATTAAAATAAAATAAATATAAAATAAAATCGTACTAACCATCTTAAAATTAGTTTTTTGAGTTTGTTTTACGATTATATACGTATATATTTACGAAAAGACCTCCGAAAGATCCTGGACTCAACCAAAAGTTATGATGACAGTTGGCGAAATCGAAAAAATGCCGAAATCGAGCATCTGGTGGCTCAACCCAATGTAATAAGAGGAACTAAGGCTCACCGACATCCTTGGCTGGGCCACGTTGAAAGGTTGGGGGAGGATCGCGCAGTCAAGAGAGCGTATGTGGGTCGCCCAACTGGACGACGTCCTGTGGGGCGCCCAAGGTACCTCTGGAGAGACATGATCAAGGATTACTACTCATATCTCAAAAACATTACAAATACTATCTATGGTGTTACAGATGTTTATGGGTAGCGTTAATTGTTTTCCATCAGGCGACACGCTTGATCGTTTGCCTCCCTATTCCATCAAAAAATAACATACATTACAGATGTTTCCAAATAATCAAATATATCCGAGCTACCGGTCTAGACTTTATGTGCTAATAAACACGAAACTAGCTCTCAAAATTGGACTGGTTAATTCAGTTGCGTCATAGTGTTGTTTCAAGAAACAATTTCAGATGTTTTACATTCGCATGTTTTCTCATTATAAAACGCAATGAAAAGAGTCAACGCCACCCGTAGATATCTGCAGCGACATACACATTGCAATGGCTTTTGAGAATTATATAGGTATTATTACTACAATGAAACTTTTCTTGTAGAATTCAGCAGTAAAACTTTTCTTGTAGAATTCAGCAGTGAAACTTTTCTTATGGAGTTCAGAAATGAAACTTTTCTTCAGAGAATTTTTTTTTCGTCGAAGAATAGGTACTCTATTCTCTAGAACAGTCTCTTACCAGGCCACTTTTTATCTGACCCATAGGGATCCATACTAAAGTTTCGACTCTCGGCTTGCTTATAGCACCTCAACTACTCTAGTGTTGTCACTTCAATTGTTTTAGCAAGTTTAGGGTTGAAGAATAGGCTTCATCACTATTTGCTGTTTCTTTTTTTTTTGCTTATCATATTCCATTTGTTTTTACCTTCACTAAGTTCACTTTTATACATACATATATTTATCCCAAGGGGATCGAATCTGCGACCATTGATTCCATAGACGACATCCCCGCCACTGAGCTAATTTGTCGTGGAAATAACTTGCTCAATATTAATTTAAAATGTTTGTCCTAGACTAAGGAAGCCTATATGTTTGTTACATACCGTTCCAATTTGCACGCAAATATAACAATTTTAGGTAAATAAACATCATGCCGACCCCATTAATTAAATTGAATAAGTCTCCGTCCCATGTAATGTATAGATTCGGGTTCGATTTTCGCCTTGGTAGCGATGAAATCTAACTAAAGTGTCAACAGTGCAGGATATATAAAGCACTTTTCTTAATTTTGTGCACAAACATCCGACGCTCTCTCGTGCTAATTGTCTTTAATCCAATTGAACGACTTGGCGAATGTTATGTACATTAGTATTAACAAAGTGTGACGTATTAATTAAAAAATTATCCACTTATAATTTATCCCAAAATTAATGTTTTTTTAATATACGTCTTTCTTCTTCCTTTGGCGCTACAACCGGAGAGACTTGTAGCACTGTTCCTTGGCTTGTCACTTGCATCCTCGATTGGCGCATGCACAAATGTACAAAAGGCGACATTGTACAGTGAGACAGGCATAATAATATGCATATATGCACTCAAAGTTCTTAACTTCCTACAAGATTTAATTTCACTCTTAAGGATCTAGTTATTACCTGACAATTGAGAAGCTGCATTAGCAAGTTTTATGCGGGTACACATGCTGGGCTCTACCGTGTCGTGTAATAAATGCCGATAGCATAATGATGTATATGTCTTTATACAATTCGATAAGGAGTGATTACATAAATACGGAAGAGACCTCCTTATACCAACATGGTTCCTTGATAGTATAATACTTATGTGATTTTCCAGTAGGTACGTGCTTCATAAATTTCAAACGACACAACTTATAGAGTCGTACTTTCTCGTACTAAACAAATAAGAGATGGATTGTACAGCTTTATTTTATTTTTCACATGGTGTTTTGATGACAACAATCATCTACAATTGTCCGTGTCATTCAAGTGCTTTTCATTCTTCCAAATCAATGTTATTAAGAATACTGGTTTTTAATGATACACCACCTCCCGAAACTACCATTTATAAAAGAAACTAGACAAGAAATAAAATATTATAAAAAACAAAAAAAAACGCTTTACACTCAAAGCATCTATTCCGATGTGAAGACAACTTCTGTATAGAAACTAATAGAAAGATTCAGTTTAGCAGCATTTAAGAAGCTCCGTCAGGACTTTTTGTCGGAGTCTGAAGGCAAAAGGCTTCCTGCCTGCACTTTCTTATAAAGCCAAAACGTGGACATTTTTTTTGTTTTTTTTTATAGGATATTAAAGCAAACGAGCAGGCGTGTCACTTGATGGAAAGCAATCAACACCGCCCATAGACTTCCGCAGCGCCATAGGCAATGCCGAAGCATTGCCAACCTTTAAGGCAAGTGCCATTATGGGAGTGAGAATAGGAGGGGGAAAGATAGAGGGAGGGGATGGGTGTTGGGCCTCCGGAAGACAAGGACAGTTCTTTTACGTCTCAAGCTCAATATCACAGAGAAACCTATGTGAGGGTTATATTTACAGTTTTTATAGTGGGTACGATTCGAAACGAAGAAATCTACTAGAGAAAGAAAGGGCGCTGACATAGCTCTTCGAATTAGCAAACTAACATGTCAATGAGTTGTTGACTTTTGGTGACGAACTTTCTGAGCAGGCAAGGACTGTAGTAACCTCGATTTTTCTACAAACCGTTGTCCTCATTCGTTCTTCAATCCTTAGGATCGTGACTCACAATGGTGCTGTACTATTGATGTGAACAGCTCGCTCTCACAGTTTCTCACATGGACATTTTTTTTATGGGATAGGACGGCAAACGGAGCAAGCGTGTCGCCTGATGGAAAGCAATCAACGCCGCCCATAGACAACCGCGACACCACAGGAGTCGCGGAAGCGTTGCCGGCCTTTTAAGTATGTATAGGCTTGTTTTTTGAAGATTCCAATGTCGTAACGGTTCGGAAAGACCGCCGAGGGTAGCTGGTTCCACAAACTGGTGGTGCGTGGAATAAAGTTGCGAGAGAAACGCACCGTAGTAGATCGCCACTCATCCAGATGGTGGAGGTGGACATCTGTACTGTGTCCATTATTTAGCTTACCAATCGCGTCCTTCCACCGTGAGATCTTGTCCCATTTACCCTGCCTAGAAAAATGTTGCGTTCTAGGTTTTCGAGCTTATATTATCTTAGGGCGAGTGTCTAACGAAGACAATCTTTTACGGATATCCACATATCTGCAAACCGATAAATACCTTTGAATCATACAATAAACAGAAAATATCTTTTCCTTATTTCCACTTGCTCCATTACATCAGTATACAGAGTAAAGTACCATTGTTACGTTTTGAAGACTATTTTTTTCCCTAAACCGATCATATATGCAATTTGAGTACTGTAACACGTATTAAAATGAGTGCGTCTGCGCATATGAAATCTGATCGAAATAGTGGCAGTCTAGTTGTGCAACGACTGTCGCTGTGGGGTCCAACTGCCAGCGGACGAATCTAATCAGACCGAATAATTATTTAAATTTAAATTAAAGTCAATTCCTACTATTTTTTTTAACAGCCTCTCCATTTCTGGAGGAACGTTTTACTTTTAATTTACTATTTTTATTTTTAATTTACGTTAACCCACCACGTTTGTCCAGTACGGATTGGCGGGGAAATTCCTACTATTAATTAAATTTAATTAACACTGTTAATACAGTTTTTTTAAATGTTAATTAATTTAATAAAAACTGTATTAACAGTGTTAACCACCTCAAGGTTAAAAAAATGTATTTGAACTTGAGTGGATGAATAAAAAGTATTTTATTAAGGATTGAAAATTTGAACAAGATATTTAAATATATATAAGGAGAGTGAGAACTAATAGTAGGAATTGAAAAATAGTAGGATAATTTTAGATAAAATATTTTTGTTTATTAATATTTTTAAAAAGATAACCTTCTTATATTATAATACATTTTATAATATAATTAAATAATACTTAAACACTTAAATATTTTAGTTTAGGCATAAAGAAAAGTTTTTTTGAGGTAATTAACGTAACATGGCATCAAGAAACAAAGTAAGAAAAAATGTTTTTTCGGAGCTACAAATTCTGATAAATAGGCCGACGATATATGGTCTGTAAAATAAAAACAAAGGAAACGGAGAACACGCGCTCACTCTAGCCGTACGCATACTTGCGGTGGCGTCCGATTTGTAATACATTAACAAACAAAAGCTCGCGCATGACATAATGCAACGGCATCTATTAAGAAAAAGTGAACGGTGGTCAAAAATAACGTTATATCGGTCTGACTCATTTTGAATTTACTCCTTTCGCATTTTTATGACCAATTTGTTTGTAAATTCTTCGCTATATGCGTAATAATGGGTAACATTGGGAAATATAACTCTCTTTCAAACACTCAATTTAGATTAAAAAATTAAATACCTACCACAACCTCAGGCTACAAAGGACTTTCTCACTTCACTCATTTGAATTAATGGCTTTCAATAGTGACAAAATAGCACGGAAGATTTCACCAGTGTCACATAGAATGGAGAAGACTTATTGATCGATTGATCGATGCGGTCGAGGTAAGAATGGAATAGAATAGAGAAGACACGAAGGAGATAAATCTGTACGATCGAGAGCCTCAAACTTTCTCACTTGCAGCATACAAAAATAACTCGATATATTATAATCGGAAAATATGTATGTGTAGGCATATTGCCGTCTCTAATCGTCATTAATTTTATTTTAAATTGTCGATTATAATATATCGATATATCTTAATCGATGATTATGATTTATTATCTTAACTTCACCTTCAGTTTTCACAGAAACTAATTTTTCTAAAAGAAATCTTAAAAATTCACCTTTTCATATAGTTTTTTAAAAATATGTTATCATACTTTATGTATCTGTGTATGCAATAAAGTGTAAAATTAATTAGATTTAAAAATAACGACACTACTAACTTTACAAGCTTTAAGAATCGAACTGTGTCGCGCAATGTGAAATTTAAATCGCACTTGCCCCTGAACTACGGTAGTGTTAAAAAAATAAGCAAACTTGCTCAAAATGCATCCGATGTCGCCGCGGTGTGAGGCAACGCATCCGGTGGCGTGTGAACGTATTAGTAGGTCGATGTGGGCAGCCCGTAATTAATAGTACAATGCACCACGCTACTTTGAATATCCTATACAAATCGATATTGAATAGTTTAGGAAACATACTGCAATTTAACTTTGTTGGCGCAGCGACCCAAAATGGATCTTGCCCTCCGAACAGATTTTACGCCACCGTACCCTGTCCTGCGCCACCTCCTGCCATTTCCAGACTTGAAGGTTGCGCAAGACACCCTCGATCATTTCTCTCCAGCGGTACCTGGGACGCCCCACAAGACGACGTCGAATCGGTCGACCCACATACGCTCTCTTGACTGCGCGATCCTCCCCCATCCTGTCAAAATAGCCCAGCCAACGAAGTCGGTGAGACTTAGTCACTCCTATTACATTGGGTTGGGCCAGCAGATGCTCGATTTAATGTATTTTAATTTAATACTGCATTTTATATCCCATATTTTACTATCGTATAATTTTAAAACCATTTACATAATTGTAGTTAATATCAAAGCCGATATCTTTAATTTTACAAAATACCGTTTTTTTTCATGAAAATATAGAAATATACTACACAACGTGTGCAACCCTAGAAACGTGTGGATAGCTCGCTGAAAGAAAAATATTTGGAGCTGACTACCAACCTTCACTGGTTGGAGAGGCACACTAAGAAAAAGATTGTGTGACCTTTGTGTATTTATTATTAAAATTAACATTTACTTTGACGACCACTTGTCTGAGAAAATTCATTTATTTTTACAGCGTTTATTTTAATCGCTTGTTTCATCATATTAATTAAACCAAAAGTAGGCCAATATGTCATATTAATAAAAACAACAGATTATTTTTTATTATATAATGTTTTCAACCGCTATATCAATATTTTTCTGCCTTATTTTACGTATATCTAAATAACAAATAAATACTATTATCCCGCTAATATTCGGACACATAAAAATTGCATTTATTATGTGACGATAATCATCGAAAAGATTTCTTTTAGTTTATTTAAACATATTTTAGTAAATATTTCCCACTAATAAATAATTATATTATTTACAAAGATAAAAAGCATCAATTATTCAAAAAATATTAATTGTAAATATTTATAAAAATACTACAAACTTTCCTTAAATCATTCTAGTTCGGCAATTATCCATTACTATCTTTAAAAGGTATAACATAGTATTGAAGACGATGCTTGACACGCTTAAGTATTCTCCAATTGAAAGCATCAGAGAATATCTCATTATGAACAAAATAAAAGACAACCTCGCTTCTATAGATGCTCCACCGTAAATGGATAAAACCAGTTACCACTTGATTGGAAATAAATTATGTGCTGGTATGTTAAACAGCAACTGCTAATGGTATTTAATAAAAAAGATTAATCTTAAATATCATTATGGACATCTTGTAAAATTTCACTCTTGTAAACTTGCCTACCCCGCCAATCCGCATTGGACAAGCGTGGTGGGTTAACTTCCGTTCCTCCAGAAATGGCGAGGCCCGTGCTCTGCAGTGGGACACATATGGGCTATGAAAAAAAAACCTTGCCTACTCTTCCTGGGGTTGGATTTGCCTAAGTCACCACACAAGGCAGACGAATTTATGATTGTTGAATCAAATTTCTTGCTTCAGTCTGGAAAAAATGTATGATTATTTTTGTTTTGAAGATAAAATTATTAAAAATTCTAATAAATATTTCTATAATAGTTTATTAGATATAAATAAGTTCGTCTCGTCTATCAGAAGAACGAAAGTGGAGGTCATATTTTCATTAGAGTCGCCAAAATATCGAAAATTGCTGAACTTTTTAAGAAAGGCCAGGTCAAGAGTACCCTCAACCGGCGGGCTTGCATGAGGAGAATAATGAGTGTGGAGGAAGCAAGGGAAGTATGCCGAGATCGTGGCAGATGGAGATCTGTGGTCTCTTCCTACCCCTACGGGAGACAGCCGTGACGATATGTATGTATGTATGTATGTATGTATGTATTAAATCATGTTTTAATTCATAAATAATAATTATGATTGTTCAAGTAATTAGATATTGGGTCTCTTCACGATGTAATGATTTCCCCCATAAGGTTTGTATCCTCCTCAGTTATTCTTATTTGACGGAGCGATGAAAATAAATATATAAAGACGCTTCTTGGATAGTTAATTCATAAATAAGTTACTAGATGCCGGTCTCTGCTGCTCCTCGAGCTTATATTGTTCTTGGTGATTCTTTTTTAACGGAGATTTGAAAATAGTCATACATAGAGTCTTCCTGAATGTTAATTGATGAATAAATGTGAGAGGGTCTAAGACTGGAGGATATTTTCAAAGCTGTCACAAGACGTCGACGAGACAGGTTGTCTGATTCGGAAATAGCTTTGTAAATATTCGCTGTGACGTAGTCACTTTTACTTTCTTAATTTGACTCCATGTGTGTCTGGCGCATATTTAAATACTAAAACGTAATACCATATCAGGAACTTGTAGCTGAGGAGCTTACAGTAAATTCTAATGGATAAAATTTATTTGAGTAAAACAATTAATAAATCGTATTTTATGCGACATGAAATTGAGAAAATCAGTCATTTTTACTTTAGTTGGGTAAGAAACGAAGTAAGCTAACGGCCTGTGGGTTCGATTGATTTTGTTTATTAAAAAATATATAACTCTTAGAATATTTTTTATCTTCCATTTAAGGTTTAAAAAATTACAAAAATAACATACTATACTATACTAAAATGATTTTAAAGTAACATCAAACTTATACAAATTTGTATAACGTTTTTTACAATTCATAAGTCTTACTGTTCGATACAGAGCCTTGTGATTTCTGAGGATATGGTCACTTGCCCGCCCATGCGGATTAATGGGACATCTAGATTGAATATAGGACCTGGCCATACCCACACTCGCGAACAATTGGATCAGTGGCGAGACTCCTGGCTATCGAATCAATGGTCGCGGGTTCGATCCCAGCATCACCCCGCTACCCGCTAGTTACCCCGCTAATCCCCAGTGGACAAGCGTGATGGGGATGGGGGGATGGGGGGGATGGGGGGAAGCGGGATGATTTCTTCCATAAAAGGGGAGGCCTGTGCCCAACAGTGGGGCATGCTATACGAGCTGTGAAAAAAAAATACTCATTATCCGATACGGGAATAGATGCTGCGATCATTATTGTATATGATACAATAAAAGATCTTATATATTCCGAACATTTTTATTTTATAGGATTATTTTTATACAACTCCGCAGTCTCTCCGAATTACATATTTAATTGTCATTAAAATTATTACTTTTATAAAATATTTTTGAATCTAATATACCTTGTACTATAACTATAATAATATATAACATAAAAAGCAAAAACAAAAGTTTTTTTCTGTCGATAATCTGTCACCAACCCACAACAAAATATCTTTTTTTTTAACACCGTGTCCATCCAACGGTTGTCTGAAAGAAGTCGCTATTAGCGATAAGACCTCCCTTTGAATATAAACAATATGACAATCAATCATTGTATAACTTTGTTTTTGGTGTATAATAAAGAACATATCTATCTATCTAACTTTGCAAGATTCGTCATCAACTCTTGGGCTATGCCAATATCTATCGGCCAAGGAAGTAATCAACAAACCTTTCAGTGTAACAAGGCCGACATTTCTCTACCGCGTGTACTTTAGCTTTTCCCCGGAGCTCGTTACGTCACGGTACCTACACGAGTCACCACATCGGAGGAATAAACGCGTTGAAAGTGGACCTTTCAGAAAATCCTAAGCGAGCAATGCACGCCAAGAGAATTATAAATACCAATGGCTTGAGACACTTCGACGTACATACTTTCTTGTCTCATCGTATGAATCCTCTCGGAACATGCAATATCGTGGGAAGTTGGCCAGACAACTCATATATACAAACTTATAGTATATTGGTTTTATTACGTAAACCTGACGATCTTATTGTAACAAAAAAATAATAAAGCTTTGTCTTTAACATATCGATTCAAATAATCGAAAACGCTGTAAATGCTAAAGATGTCAAAAAAAATTAATGCATATTGGGATCAGAAAAAATACAGTGTCGGATGGTTTAAATCTCTCATAGCTGTACGATCAATAAAAAACTTTGTAAAGCATTGAAAATGACTATTTTTGAATCATGTACAATTTTTCCGGAAATCTTAAAAGTTTTATGGGCTCTTATTTTTAATTTTATTTCACTTTTCATTTTCTGGTTTATTACATTTTTACTTTTTTGCGTCGATTTTTAATGTTGACTTCTCGCACAAATACATAAAGGTAACATGAGCAGCAAAACCAAAATATGAACATTACTTTGTTTTTGTAATATATAATAGAATAGAATCAAATGACAATTTAATTTAATATAATTTACTTTTCTTTGATGTCAATTAGCTATAACTATTATGCCATTATCTATATATAAGTAAATATATCTATATATAAGTAAAATACAACTCAAAGGGGCGACCGGCCCCCGGTCCTAAATGCCACTGTTCTTAGGGATTTTTGGGCGTCCTTAAATGACTTCGCGTCATCGAGATGTGGCTGAACGTATTCCTACGTTGGGTCCGTTGCTGGCTCTCCCCCTCGCGAGAGCCAGGCGGCGACAGCAAGATTCCCGTGGCAGCGGGCGTCAGGTGGACGAGCGTGAAGGGGAGCAAGGGTTTGTAGATGTGAGTGCGGTCCTGTTCGGCTCAGTAAAACATCTTCCGAACCAACGGGACCACAAACTCATGAATGCTCTCCATCCTGAGATCCCTCGCTATAATGTCATTACATACATAGCGAGCCGCCCTTACGATGGCGCGCAGAGGCAGATTCTGCTGAATTGAATGCATCCAGCATTTGCGCTGGGTTTCCAAAAGCAGACACCTTGTAGTACGCCTTGTAGACTGACAGCTTCATACGCACGCGCGGCTTTTGCGCTGTTCACCACATGTGTAACATGTGTGGTGAGCCGCAGCGTGCGGTCAATGCTGACTCCGAACTAAGTAGTGGTCTCCCAGTGTACGTTCTGCCCCCAAAGCTTAAGTGGTTTGGGATGTAGGCCGAAGCCGATCACGATGGCGAACGTTTTTCCAACGTTAACGGACATCCGCCACGTGTCCAGCCACTCGGATAGCAGATCCAGCAGCCTCTGCAGCTTCAACACCGCCATATGGACCCAACGAGACGACGCGAAGAAAGCGCTGTCGTCGGCATATACTGCCAAAATGACGTCGGTTTCCCACCCTCAGAGCCAACCTTCCAGGGTGGGGATGTCGTTAGTATACGCGGCATACAGGACAGGCAACAA
Source organism: Baronia brevicornis (assembly GCA_031353405.1). Lineage (NCBI taxonomy): Eukaryota > Metazoa > Arthropoda > Insecta > Lepidoptera > Papilionidae > Baronia > Baronia brevicornis. The sequence continues at coordinate 318,635 of JASFAT010002429.1, read as the reverse complement.
GCAACTATCCTCTGGGGTGTCTCCTCCTCCAGCCTCCGTTTTCGGCAAATGTGGATAACTAATACAGTACATCCGTGGTAATCCGACAACCGTTTTGCAGGGTGATGTCGGATTATATGTAGTCCGGAATTTTTTGAATAAGAGTCGCAAAATGACAAATCAAAGAATCTATTTGAACTACAAATCATACTACACAATTATGTACATATATAATAAGAGTCGGGATCGGGCTCCCCCGGGTACTATGGTGCCTTACCTCAGCATGCATGGCTCTGCTGGGGCGGACCTCCATTCTCCCTTGCGGCTCGTGGGATTCACTAAGACAAATTTAATATACCTAATTTGTTGAAAATGACGGTGACGTGGGTTGACACCCGTCACGTCCTGATTCTCACGAGGGCGAAAAGCGACCAATGAAGAGCCGCTTCGTTGCGATGAATGGAGGTGGATGGAGCTCTATGGTCTCTGCCAACCCCTACGGGGATAGTCGTGAATATATAAAAAAAAATATGAATGTAGAATAATATAATAGTAATTTAAAAATCACAATGGAGAGCTAATATTTCATTATAAAAATAACACCATCAGTGCTATAGAACTTACAAAAACAATAATGGTGGTACGTCAACCTGTCGACTTGTCGACGACAATCTGTCCAATCATGTATTATATTAGCGAATTTTTTGTATTTTCATCAAAATTTTTTACGTACAATCAACAGTGATAGGCGTATCGGATTAAAGGGGGTGCCGGATAAGACAGGGCCATTCCTGAGAGAAATTAGACCTTGGGTTCACTGTAATAATATTTTATTAATATAACACATATCTCATCATCGCATACATCGCATTACTTCGGAGATATCCATTGATATGATTGAAAATCGAAACGTAATTTTACTAAGATCTCTAAATTGAGTGTCATGGGAAATCTTCCGTAAAATGTATCTAAACTATGAATACCTCGTTGAAGCAAAACACGCGTCATATATTATATATATTTGAGGAAAAAAAATGGTGTTGTGTGTTTTATGTTTTTGATATTAAGATAAGGTAAGTTACAATTTATTTGCACTAAATAATATACATTATAGTTATAATCACTTTGTGGTTAACTAACAACGTAAAGGTGCACTAATGTGTGAATATTATTATTTACAAACACATAATATATATATGTGTAAGAACGGAGTGGTAAAACGAGAAATATGAAATTTGACTCGCGTTATCAGATATCAAGTCGCCTTCGATTCAATTGTGAACGTTTACTTAATAAAAAAAAATAGTCGTTATCGACTTCAAAGGCCAGGATATTGGGGAGATATATACATCTTTTTTCATAGGCTCACCCGTGAAAGTTACCAGTGGTCAGACGTACATTGTTTTCACTGAAGACGAATCGGACGAGTGTCATTAAAAATCATAATTCTCGTGTGTCGAAGGCCGAATCTTAGGAAGAGTCAGGGAGAGAGGCGTCGCCGACCCGCCACTATATAAGCCAACAGAAAGACGTACAGAGCATCATACAACCACAAGACCTCCGCAAGACAACATGAAAGCGTTCTTGGTAGGTAAACGTGTGCAGTGAAAGTGTTCTGTTCTGTGACCTATGTGTGACCCGCATCTGTTCCGACTCGGAGTCGCGCTTCCTTATGAGACGTGACTCATTGCTCCACTATTGTACATCTGTTTCTTTTATCTGTGCGATGGAAGATAGCAATCTAATGTCGCAAAATTGCCCCGATTTTTTTTTATTGCTTTTAATTCCTATTTTTGATGTTCAAGTTTAAAACTAGAGTAATGCCTTTGACTACTTATAATATATATTTGATATATTGTATGTTTTTATAACTTAATAATACATTTTTATTTTGTTCAATATATATTCTAATCATAGGTCTTGATCTCACAATTTAGTGGAAAAGTTTAACGGTGGTGTTTTCTTGTCTAGGTTTTAGCAGCCGTTGCGGCTATCGGCTCGGCTAGGCCCGAGGCGGGATACAGTTACAACGCGCCCGGCGGTGGAGGCCTCGGAGGTCACGGAAGCCTGGGAGGCCATGGAGGCGGCATTGGCGGAGGAATCGGTGGAGGACACGGTGGATTCTCCAGCGGAGGTTTCTCCTCCGGTGGTGGCTTCTCCTCCGGCGGTGGTTTCTCCTCCGGCAGTCTGAGCTCCAGCAGCTTCGGAATCGGAGGAGGACTTGGTGGCGGTATTGGAGGTGGATTCTCATCCGGCGGCGGATTCGCGTCCGGCGGTGGATTCGGAGGTGGTAGCTTCGGCGGTGCCCCCATCGTTCAGAAACACATCTACGTCCACGTTCCCCCACCAGAACCTGAAGAACAGCGCCCACAAGTGATCGGAGGCGGTGGCGTTCCCCAGAAGCACTACAAGATCATCTTCATCAAGGCCCCAGCTCCTCCCGCACCTGTCGCACCCATCATCCCAGCTCAGGCTCAAAACGAAGAGAAGACCCTCGTATACGTGCTGGTCAAGAAACCCGACGAACAACCCGACATCACCATCCCCACCGCCGCCCCCACACAGCCCTCCAAACCCGAAGTATACTTCATCAAATACAAGACCCAGAAGGAAGGTGGTGCTATTGGCGGCGGCATCGGTGGTGGAGCGATCGGCGGTGGTATTGGCGGTAGCATCGGCGGCGGTCTGTCCGCTGGCGGAATTGGTGGCGGCATTGGCGGCGGTATCTCTGGTGGCAGCATTGGCGGTGGCTTGTCCGGCGGACACGGAGTCATCTCTGGCGGACACGGAGTCATCTCTGGCGGTCACGGAGGCATCTCCAGTGGAAGCATCGGTGGTGGTCACGGATCCGTCAGTACCTCATACGGACCCCCCGGACAGTCCGGTCCGTACTAAATAATGCACCGAGCGTGCCCACTTGTGATATCTGCTTCGCTGGCGACAAATTTAGTTTTAAGTAGAGAAAAAAAATTACGGTGCCTAAATGTATTTATGTAAATAGTAATTTTAATGTGTAATTTTAGTTGTATTATAAAATTCTTTTTTGCATAAAAAAACTTATAAACCAACATATTTTCATACTTTTATTGCAACCGAATCAAAACCTTACACATATTCAATCTTACATTCTCAAACTAAACAATTATTCGATTTATTAAATATATTTAGCTACAAATTGTATAACATGAACCCTGGCAATCAAAGGCATAATTTCAGACAGTTTATTACCACATACAAAAAAAAAATAATATTCCAATTTCAAAAATGTGATGCATTCGAATTTCAAGGTCTCGCGTGCCGTCCTCACATCTATTAAGATGATGCAGTTAAACAGGTGTCTAGATTTGGTAGAAAGTTGTATTTTCACTGGCGTGGGCGAAGTTACGCAACACTGGGACTGCGTGACCCTGGTTACGTAACGCCAGAAAGAAGCTCCGGCTTACAACATGTCCATAGAAAACGGGTAAGAGTTTCGTTTTATATATATTGCGTAAACAACACATCTCTTCCAACAATTCGATTGCATAAGAATTGATAAATTTCCCTCTTTAGTGACGTATTATTATTCCTTATTAACTTATAAACCATATAAACTTTTTTAGAAAAATGACGATAGTTGAACTATATTTTTAGAAATGAAATACGAAAAATTACTTCATAAAACTTTAAGTTGTTTCTTTCCAATGATAATTAAGTAATTTATTTAGCTCGTGCATATTTATTACATAGATATATATTTTATGATTGTCGTAAAATATTAATTGTGTTTAATTTATTTGACTTTACTTCACCTATGTTTTAATCAAATTATGTTCCAAAGACGTTCGTTCACACAATACTCACAACAACTTATTTTTGGACTTTTCCCGCCAACTTACATCAGTGACGTCGTGTTTTTATTTCATTTTTATAATCTTAAATTATTATCTTATATTGTTTATTTATGATGGTGTATTATACAATATAGTTCGATGAAGACGTATAAGTGAAGTGATATGACTGACATAAATGCGTGTCGTTACTTTTAAAGTTGACTGAAAAAGTCCATAGAAGTATTTGAAAGAATAGCCACCATTTTATCAAGACATGACGTGATAAGTTGAATAGTTATATTTCACGGGATTTGATGTTATCGTATTTTACTTGACACTGGCATAATAGTTATTACTAATTGCCATCAAAGAAAAGAAAAAACATTAGTTTGTGAAAACAAAATAGAAGCACAATATCAATTGTTATATTTTTGCAAGTAGTATTTGATGTTCTAATTAAGTTATAAATTATATAATACGGAATCTAAATTTTGAAATATTACTAAACATTAAAAAAAATGATAATCATTTTCAAAGCTCATTTTTTATCATTATGTATATGTTCATAAACTCAAAAAATGAACTTTATGTGACTGAACTTTTATGCGGAATCTATCTAAGATTAACCACAAATTGCTTCGATAAGCAGCAACAGCTTAATTAATTAAGTATTACGCTTACGATTGTAATGTGACCGAAGTCGTGGGTTGAATTCCACCTATCATTGGACAATTGACATGAACCATGCATAGCTTACTTGTAATGAGAATTCTAACAATATTTAAAAGCAATTTAAGACTTCGTTCAAAAGAAAACAAATGAAATAAGATATACATATCTATATATGTATGTATTTAATTAACATATTATTATTTTTGTATCTACTAGGTAAAAATCTTTTCGATCAATCTAAAGGCGGCTTAATGACTTCCGACATTAAATTCGCCTTTTTACTCAATTCGTATAGACAGAATAAATAAATTATTATATAACCTAAATAGCACCGTGGCAATTTTAATGTAAGTGTATATTTGTAGCAGATAAGTGTCAAAGATTCGATTACGGCATTAGCATAAATTTCTGTATAGTCTACAAATATATTATATATTCTGAGTCTGGATTATGTTTCACTTAATCTAAATCTTTTTTATTAATTATTAAATGTTACACAAATGTAAGGTAATTTTAAGGTATACTAATTAACAATCATATAAATTTTCATTACATTTATAAAATATTCTTTATTTATTGGCATGGGACATCAGTACTTCGTACATTAATATATATATATATATATATATATATATATATATATATATATATATATATATATATATATATATATATATATATATATATACATTGCGAGCAGCCCCCAGCCCAAAGGTTGCCATCACACTGCCTGCATTGCAACGTTGGATGGCATTGGATATCCTCTGGACCCAGGAACGACCCGGAGCGAGGGTCGAGTCCTTTACCTCGCATATGACCCCCTATCTCTTTAACAAAAGTCCTGGTTTCCGAAGACCAGGCACCTGCAGTCTCCACCGCCACCGGGACAAACAAATAGCTCGATTTTACCGCCGAAAATTTGGCGTGATTGGCTGTGGCTGCACTTTCCGCACCAGAACCTGCGGCTTGCATAGAGCTCGACAGATAACACGACGCGTATGTGCAGACAAGTATGCGTAATGCGTTTTATTATTATTATACAATCGTGTAGTGTTTCATCCTGAAAATTGTTTCTGTTGATTAGACGAAAAAATATACGTAAACATATCGAGTAACGCATTTTATGCCGCATTCCGTGTCAGCCGTCAGTGAATTCCAGATGTTGCCAGTGATAACCAGAAGACGAATGCTCCGGAAACATCAAATTGCAAAATCGTAAATATTCGTGACTTATCTCACTCCCACGGAAATTTTTTGATAGTTTAGGATTAGGCAAAAGCGTTTCCACATACCTAAAATTTGTTAAGTAAACGTGTGAAGAAATAGACGTACATTTAATTGACTGGTTTCGGGATGTTGTCGGCCACTTACATTAGTCACGATTACTTTTTATGACTTTCGCTTTTCTTAATTAAATATGGTGATTATTGTGACTTTTCTCAAATATTTAAATGAGTCCTAGAAGTGAAGTAGGTTTATGAAATGAATTTAACGTTATAATCATAAATAATAATATAATCATATAAATATATATATATATATATATATATATATATATATATATATATATATATATATATATATATATATATATATATATATATATATATATATATCCCCCACAGGGGTTGACAGAGACCACAGAGATCGCAGCGAAACGGCGCTCATCCATTAGTCGCTTTTCGCCCTCGTGAGAATCAAGACGTGACGGGTGGCGAACCACGTCGTCATTTTTCAATAAATTAGGTATATTAAATTCGTCTTAGTGACTCCCACTAGCCGCAAGGGAGGATGGAGGTCAGCCCCAGCAGAGCCCTGCATGATAAGGTAAAGCACCATAGTACCCGAGCGAGCCCGATCCTGGGACGATCGGAACTCTTGCGATTAAGCTCGCCCCTAGCAACGCATCTATTGGCACGGCAGACCGTAGATTGGCGGAGATGAAGGGAAAGGATAGAGAAGAAAGGAAAGGACAGGAAAAGAAATGCGGATGGGGGGGTCACCAGACTCGGAATAAATATTTATAAATAAAATATTTGTAGACCATATATATACTTATTCCGATGCGGGGATCGAAACCGCGACCATTGACCCCGACGAGCGGAGGGCCCCGCCACTAAGCTAACGTAACCGTATTACGCACGATATACCAATATAATTCCAACAATTATCAATATAGCCGGACCAATCCACTGCTAGAAAATAATAGAATATAGGCCTCCTCCTACTCCTTCCATTGCTCCCTTACTTCTGCTACTCTTGTTTAGCATGACCCTACTGTTAATTTGAGGTTTGTATCTAAAACAAATTAGTATTAGGTAATGAGATCTACTATTACCCAATGCTAATTACTTTAGATACAAAGCAAGCTACAGTTCTTATGTAGGTTCGCAAAACCACCAAGGTTATACATTAGGGACTCGATAATTAGTTTACTATTAAACAAATGGGAATAGAATTCATCCCATTAAAACTTATTATCTACAACCAATTACCGATTTTATCAGAGTATCTAAAAAACCATAGAAATGTTATTCATATATCTCTTAGCATTCATTTTGCATTATGATAATAAAAAAACAACTAATAAAGTGTAAGGAGACACTTTTGTAGTTGATTTTGTTTTCCCAAAATGGACGCTGATAAAAACGTTCAATGAATAAATATTTTGACTGTAAATTCAAAGGTCGCATTTAATTTCAAATCAGTTTTAGTGAGAGAGAGAGGTCCTTTTGTTTCCTTTCCCTTAAAAAAAATTAACTAGGATAGCAAAACTCAAGAGTCAGTTTTTTGCAAAACTGTGGCAATTCCCCGACCCATTAAGACCACATTTTAAACAACTTTGTTTTATTTCGTTAAATATGCCTTCGGCGTGGCTTTACTAAGTAAATATAAAAGAAACTCTTTAATCACCTAAAATGTAACAATTAAATAAAACATTATCTAGTCTTAGATTAGGTAAATAAGGTCAAATGCGACCAAACAGAGCGAAAAGACACCAGCGTACACTCATCATACGTAATCAGAATTACATACAAAGAGAGGTTCTCTTAAATATTTATAACGTGATGCGTAGTGCAATTTCCGTGTTTGGTCTTTCTAACATTGTTATTATATCAATCGCTGCTAAATGGGATCAAATTCGAAGTGTTTGCTCTATGAGCCGAAGGTAGTGGGTTCGATTAGCGTATTATTATAAATATCTGTATAGCTTACAGTTATTTTTTTTTGGGTATTTTTTCCTTGACATTTGTGTGTTTATAGTAGAATCCTCCATAGTAGAAACAGATAGAAGTCCTCGTGTGAGGCTATAACTTAATATCGTCTTATTAAAGCCGAACAACTAAAAAATATTACATATTCATCATATCAGACAGATCGCATTATCAATCGAAAGGAAAAGTTTCCGAATACAAACTGATATTCACATAACCGGTCCCGGACATATAAACGCACCTTTCGCTCGACGCACACAAGGTGTTATTTTGGGCACGATATACTGCAGTATCGTTTTCTACGGAATAGCAAGGCAGACGAGCAAGCGCATCGTCTGATGGAAAACAATCAACGCCACACATAGACATCTGAAACACCATAGGCAATGCCTAGGAGTGTTAGAGCCCCGCTGCTGACGAATACTTTGTCAAAAATGGCATATTATTATATTTGTCTGTAGCATGAACGGGACCGGCTCGCCCGGAGAACCACACGCTTCGTCCGGTAAGCGGTTGAGTTATGGAGGCCAGTTGAGACGGAGTCAATCGAATTTTGGGAGGACCACGCTTATTCAAGGCGAATTTGCAAGACACCCAACCTCGGTGTAAACACCTAAAGACCATATATCTACATAGATATGCATAACACTGAAATATACATAGATATGAAACATTTGGAATTTGACCATATACCTACATACATTACAGTTATATCGTCGCAAAAAAGCGAGAACGCTGTAAATGACACAGATAGTAAAATAAAATTAGATATTCGAATCAGAAAAGAACACTACGTCGAATGTCTGAGCCTTACAGCTCTGCGACCAATAGAACATTTTTGTACATTGTTGAAACCGACTATTTTTGGATGATCAGATACAACTTTTTCAGAAATCTAAAAAGGTTTTTTGGTTTTAATTTTGCCGTTTACTACATTTTCACTTTTATGCGTCGACATATTTATCATTTATTAACGGTTGTCTTCCGTAGAATCTACTATATCTGATGATGCTTCATGTTTAGGCGAAACACGTGTCGCGTACATTGTGGAAGAGTGGTGGTGTGTTTGGTGTTGGTGTTGTTGATAGTGGTTGGGAAGTGGAGAGTTGCTGATGGCTGTTTTTTCAGTAAGATTTCAGTTCCGGGTAAATCCACTTCTTACTGTAAAAAACACACATTATTATTCTTGTATTTTTATTTGCTTGTCGCGGAACTTAGCTAAGTAAAAATTCTGACTGTCCACATATTTATATTATTCTTCTAATTTTGTTTGCTTATCGCGGATCTTATAATAGCTAAGTAAAAATTCTGACTGTCCACATATTTATCATCTATTAAAGCCAATCGTTTATTAAACATTTATTGTAGTTTGCAAAATCAACGTATTATAAATTACATAACAATCCTGTTTTGAAAGCACTTCACCGCTTTATACCAGTACTAAGATAAAGGTGGTTTCGCTGTATATGGCGAGTGACTCATATTTTATGCATTCAAGTTAGATTCATACCCGTTACATAATCGCGAAGTTGAAGTATCACGCGAATTTAATAAAATGAAACAACTCTAAACTCTCTACCTAGAAGATAAGAGTGAATTTAATCTGTAACTGAGCAACAAAATGTGTGTGAACAAGTCGTGGGCCTTGGTAGAGAGTGAGAGTGGTCACAAACATATGCTTTCGCTTTTAGGCCTTAGACACACTAAGTTTTTAGGAGTGTATACAGTTATTTATTTTATGAGTCATATTTATTAATTTTATTAATATTTATTAAACCTTTAAATAATTTGTTAATGCCAACAGAGACAACTATGAGTTGTTATTAACAGTCCGCTTATTTTCGGGAAGAAATAACAAAATTTTTCCGGAGAAACGTATGTGAAAATATTTTTGCAATACTTAGTTTCTTCCCGTGAAAGGTTCAGAAAGTTATTTATATTTTATAAAATAAAATATAAAATATAGCAAGTAAAAGTCATATGACAGTTGAGTGAAGGAAAAATTTCTCGAAAAATTTTGGCTGTACGTATCAATTTTTTGCCAAATATCAGAAGATTTAATTAGTTATTGAAACAAATACAAGTGGAAGAACAGCATCGTCCTTCCGCTTGTATTTGTTCCCACTCATTAAAACCAATCTGCGATTCCGAATCCACCTGACAAGCTTGGAAATTACGAAAACAATATCCAATCGTGCACTGTTACTTCTGTATTAATGACACAATATCCGCGAGGACAGAATATACTTACTTATAATTTTTATTTCATTTTATTGAAGGACAATGAGCACAATATATGAATTACTTAAAATATTACAAACTAACAAATCGAAAGAACTAAATCATATTAAGAGAACAGACTTAAAAAAGAAATGTAAAGTAATATTAAAACAACTCATTGTGTCACCAGCTTTAAACGACTCGTGAGCCATGAAACGGCCACGCATATCTTATAAATAAAGACATTCATATTTTATCCTCGTTTTGCCTTAGTTATGTAAATTTAATACATTTAAATTATTATTGTAAAATGTTTGAAACATGAAAACAAAAGTGGTTGTATTTCAAAAGGAAACTAACAATGTTTTTATAGCTATATATCCGGTGCCGTTGACACTTCCCAGATTTTTAAAATAGTTCCAAGATAACATCATCAAGACTATCAATCCAAAATCGACTCTTTTCCTTCGTATTAAATTCAAAGCGTTAGCACTGTATGAAGACAAATATAGGCTATTACTTTTTTAAAATGTTAATATTATTTATATATTTGTATAACAAAACGATGTTTTACTTTATTAGCTTTTTTGATTCGTCTCGAAAAAATATCCGAAATACTAAAACTACTAAAACGTTACTAGTCGGAGCCATGTTAACTAATTTTGTTTTATGCCAACTGCATGTTGACGTTAATACATTTAAAATATCCCACGTAAACGAGAGAGTTCGGCCGTAGGGCGGTATGGCAATGCGGTAGGGCGGTACATCATGATGTGAGTCACGTTTCCGCTCAGATCGCTGTCAGCTTGTCAACGAACAACAAACGACTTGCCACTTCGATTTATAATGTACAATACAATATTATAGAACGGAATAAAATACGCTTTATATCTCTCACGGTTTCCATACACCCATTTTTATTTACACATATTTTTTTTTTTATATTTACGCCCATCCCCCGCAGGGGTTGGCAGAGACCACAGATCTCCATCCGCTGCCATTCATAGCAGCGAAACGGCTCGTTATTGGTCGCTTTTCGCCCTCGTGAGAATCAGGACGTGACGGGTGGCGAACCACGTCGCCGTCATTTTTCGACAAATTAGGTATATTAAATTCGTCGTAGTGAATCCCACGAGCCGCAAGGGAGGATAGAGGTCAGCCTCAGTAGAGCCCTGCATGCTGAGGTAAGGCACCATAGTCCCCGGGGGAGACCGACCCCGGGACGATCGGCACGCTGGCGACTAGGCTCGCCCCTAGCCATGCATCCTTAGACACGGCAGACTGTGGATTGGCAGAGAAGAAGGGAAAAGGATAGAGAAGAACGAAAAAGGCAGGGGAAAGAAAAGATGGATTTAAACATGATGATAGGAATATGATACTACCGCAACGGAAGACGAAGTATGATACGGTATACGTTCCTTTAATTGATTATACCGATGTCTGTTACTCTGATTTATGCCAAGATCGTCTTCATTGGATTGTCTCCTAAATATTTGTACCAGATACATCTATGGTCTACGCTATACGAGATCGAAGGTGAGATATATGAACCATGTATCTCACCTTCGATCTCAACCTGACTGGCTGCCTGTTCGCCAACACAGAGATGTTAGAATACTTTGCATTCTTTTCACAATTTTAAACGATCCGTGTGCTCCAGTGTATCTGAAATCAAAGTTCCAATACCTGGGGGTTTCTAATAATATCTATCTCCGTTCCACGGATAATCTAAATCTTCTTCTCCTTCACACGGCTTTATCTCTAAATCTTTCAACTTAACGGTCATAAAGCTCTGGAGCGACATTCCTCTTGACATTAAAAAGCCTCAAACAAATTCGTTTTAATTAAGTTCTAAGACCACTGGAACGCGACCATTGACTCCGAAAGCGATAGCTACGCCACTAAACCAAAAAGGTCGTCACTGAAGACCATTAACCCATGACACTTGTCCAAGAAGAGTTAGAGATGAACTTTCTTTCTTTTATCTCCATTATACACATTCTTACTCTAGCAACTAAGGCAAGCAAGGTACTATAACGTGCCAGCCGTACTGCTTACGGCTACACCCGTGATCTTTAGGGGGTTTTATCTGCTATAAAATAAAATTCTTCCAGGTGAAATTAATTTATTTTTCTTGTTTCAAATCATATGTATTTTATATCTCACACTATCATATTATTTACTTGTGCAATGAAAGGCGATATGTTATATCCGAGACGTCAGTCGATCGAATGTATTTTTATTTTATAAAACAATTTATTTCTTTTTCATTTTAAATTTGAAAATTTCGAATGTAAAAAAAAAATAAAATATAAAAGGTTTTAATGCATTAGTGATACACTTATGAATGTATCACTACAGTTCATTTGTTGTGTCTTTCATCAAGAAAACTTTTAAGTATTACAATAACTCTATGGTCACTTTTCACAACAAATATCCACCATACTTGACCTCTTTGTTATGAAATATTCGACCGCAACACTCATTCATTACGCATCTAATCTTCACTCACCGTCCATTATGTTCGCGTCGGAGATGGGTCATTACCATAATTCGTTGCGATTGTTAATGTCAAAGTCTTCATTATATTTGCAACCACGAAATAAAACTGACAGCCCATCAATTTATTTAGCCGCCATAGACAATACTTCTGTTTTTTTTTTCTTTATTGAAAAAGAGGGTTTGTTCCAATGAACATGTCACCCTCATAGGACATAATATAATCAAGAGTACATATAAATTATATGTATGTATTCTAATTAAAACTACTTACTTCATCGACGATTCTAACTAAAAAGTTATGCAATACTACATAACTGTTGTACCTGACATTGCTTCAGTCATATTCATGTTTTCAATGGGTGATATATATATATATATATATATATATATATATATATATATATATATATATATATATATATATATATATATATATATATATATATATATATATATATATATATATATATCATAATAATAATTCTTTATTTGCATAATGTGAGGTATAACAAAATGAAAAAAGACGTTTAAAAGCTCCGTATTTTTTTATAAAATGTAGGGATATATTACTTGTGTGTATAAGTAATACATAAATATATATGTATGTTATATAAAAAAAAATAATTATTTTAAGAAAATATTATATATTTTTTCTACCTATACAATATTTTTACCCTTAAAATGAAAGTTTGATTGGTACTGTAAGACATTGTTTACATTATTATACATGACATTTATTACATTATTTGTACAAAAAAAATGATGTCTCTTTAAAAACAAATTTTCGAATTAAACGTATTGACTATATAACTACATATTTAAAAATTTAGGTTATTTTCTAAACAAATATTGTTCTGTAGTTTAAATAGCTGTAAGGCGTACGGATTTTCACACGTGTAAATTTCACTGCGAGATAAAATTTCTTTAACATCAAATTAAATGTGCAAATAGCTTACGAAATACTCAATCCCTCCACAAGTTTTGCGCACTGTACAATAAACAGTAACGCAATAAACTTTACATATAACACAGCCGTTAATACTGCAACCAGAAAACATTTATTATAAAATGTATAGGATACTAGCAGGCGTGGGTTCTATATCTCCGCGAATAAAGCTTATGGTAACTATCACGCGCTTGTGAAAAATTTAATTCTCAATAAAATTATTGTATCTCACATTTCTTCGAAGAGAAGTCATCATCATCATCATCTAGGCATTACAGCCGCAAGTGGGCCTTAGCCTGGTTCAGTAAATTTTTCCATTCGGATCTTCGTTTCACTTTTACCCTCCAGCCCCTCATACCGATTGCCTTTAAGTTGTCCTCGACTCTATCTAGCCATCTGAGCATAGGCCTTCCACGCGTTCGGAGAGAAGATGGTAACCTAGAAAAGCTGGTCATTGTTGGTAATACCCAAGGGAAGAGCCCGCTAGGACGGTCGCTAACAAGATGGTGTCCGATCAAGAAATGCCACATCCTCTTCCAAACTTCCATAGGTGGTTACTTTGGACCGGACCCGATGGAGACACATTGTCCGTTTGAGGGGTTCTAGTGACCAAGACTCTCATTAATGGGGGAGCGATTAATTTGATATTTATGTTATAACATTTATGTATTATTCACGAAGGGAAGAGCCTAGTTTCCCACAACACAGGAAATCCTAGTAACATATGTAACATATGTAAACTTTTTGAAAATAAAGGTATTATTATTATCGTCCAAAAAACTTTCACATCGTTTATCTTTTATGAGGAATCCTAAAGATTGTCTTCAATAAGAAATAATATCAATTTTCTTTGAAGGTTAATGGCATTGCTCGAAAATTTAGTATACAGCTTAGAAATCGATCGCAATCATTCATTTTTGTGATTATTTTTGATTCTTTGAAAGATTTTTTTTACAACCTGCATTTATATCCTATTGCTTGTCTCCGAATCTTCCCGTTTCTAGAGCTTTCTTCAAGGCCAATTTGCGTGGCGACTAGACTCGGAGTAAATATCTGGAGTCATATATACATTTCTTGCGTTGTGGAAATCAAACCCGCTACCATTGACTAAAAACTTATACAAATGAGGTCGTCTTTTATAATTCGTTCGTAAAAAAGAGGTCGTTTTTTATACAAAATAAATATTTTTTATAAAATAAACAAATTATCAGGATTCTTACTGCTGGCTAATGTTATCTTTTAAAAGAGTCTTTCAGAGGGCCTGTGAGAGAAGAGAAACGGTTTCTACCGTAAAGTAATTCTAATTCTTTAGTAAAAGAGACATGCTGCGGCACGAATGAAGAATTATTACACCCTCGCAGAATACCGGCAGTAATTGTTTCGATTTTTCTGTTTTTCTTTGTTTCCCTTTCTTTTATTCTATTATTTATTCTTTTTTTCCCATAAATTTCTTCTTGCCCCCTATAATATCCTTCTTTCCTTCATATTCTTCATTCCTTACCTTAAGGTACAGTCTTATTTTTTACCTTCATAAAACAATATACATATCTTAAAGGCCGGTAATGCTTCCACGATAGCTATGGTATCGTGGTTGTCTTTGGATGACGTTGATTGCTTTCCATCAGGCGACACGCTTTCTCGTTTAACCAACTATGTCTTATTAATATCCATGGTCAACGGCGTTATAAAATACGAATATGTATGCCAATTTGGGAATCAAATCGGCATCCCTTGTTTGTGAAAGCGAATACTGTGTCTACGTTATTTACTATATGGACAGTCAAAAGTTTTACTTAGCTAAGATCCGCGACAAGCAAAACAATAACAGAAAATTAATAATGTGTGTTTTTCCGTTGGGTTTAGTGGATTTATTTGGAACTTAAACCAAAAACTTACCGAAAATCGGCCATCAACTCTGCACTCACCAACCAGTGTACGTTATTTACACCAGAGGAACAACCCAAGTTTTCACTAGTAGTTACATATAAAACGTGTTTTTATTAACGTATGACTTTTTTACAATACAATTAGTTGGAAGAGCGACACAGTTACACGAACAGACGAGGAAACAAGATAAGATTTATTGTCGTGTGCGCGTGTTACTCTTCCACATTGTAACGCTTGCGGTGTCTTTTAAACGAAGCATGGTATGAAATTTGCGACAGCTTTTTTCCAAGGAATAATAATTTGCTATGTAGAATGTTAATATTCCTTTAATAAATTTCAGCTTTTCTAGACCAGGACAGCCCAGTATCAGCTTCTTCCTCCTAATAACAATTATCGATGTCCAAGATCTTACAGAACGGCTAGGTTCTTTGACTTTCCGGAGGGATGTTTTAACTCTCAAGATCTTTTATTCCTTGATTATGAAGAGTGTTCAAGGTGCTAAAGTATTATTCAACTTTCCCACCCTGAAGTTTTATTCTTACCAGCTGGATGAGTCCTGAATTGTTTCTCTTCTTTCGACATATCAGCTATACTAAATACTGTTGAAGGTATTTCTGAACCGATATGACATTGCAACCTTCAAAAACTTCTCAAAGCCTGGCAACTTTTTCTGTCGTGTATATGATAGCTTTTTTTATAATAGAACAGGCAAACGAGCATGCGGGTCATCTCGTGGTAAATTATCACCGCCGCCCATAGAAGTCTACATTGCCGGAGGCCTATCCGATGCGTTGCCGGCCTTTTCCAAACACATACGCTCGTCTCTTGGATGACCCTATGTCGTAATCGTGTGAGATCACCGCAGATGGTAAATTATTCCACATTTGCACACCTCGTGGGGGAAAACTGGATCTAAATCATATGGTAATGGACTAGTACTATCTATGATGTTAATGGCGAAGGGTTTTCAACGTTTATGGGCGGCATTGATTGCGTTCTTTCAGTCAACATGCTTGCGCGTTCTTCTTTTTCAAGAGGGTGATTACTCAACATATCATCGCTGTGACATCTGATTAGAAGCTCTGCATTAATTTTCAGTAAAGGTTGTAATAGTCACTCACGGATAGTAGACTTAGTTAAAACTACTAAGACTGAGTTAAAACTAAATTACATGCATACATACATACCATCTCGCTTTTCCCGTAAAGGTAGACAGAGATAACAGATTTCCATCTGCTACGATCTCAGCACACTTTCTTTGCTTTATCTACACACATCACTCTTTTTATACAAGCTCGCCGGTTCAGGGTACTTTTGACCTGACCTTTCTTAAGAATTTCGGCAATTTGGTCAAGGTATATTCTCCTTGGTCTTCCCCCTACCGACCCTTCCATCCACATCCGCAACGTACTAATACAACTAAATTAGGTACTAAGTATATAAATAACAGTATAATTAGAACTATTCTATTCGCGATGTTTGAATAAACGAATTGTACAAATTGAATATAAATTAAGAAACTCACGAGCTACATTATTTACGTACAAGGTCATTTAAAAGAAAGCTAGTGTGGGCGTATTGTAAATTTCAAACTGTCAAAGCGATGTATTTGATGTTTTATTTAAGCAACGAATCGTTTATTAGTCGAATGCAAGCCGCTTACCGTTGCCGACTGCAAATAGATCTCACTCAGTTAACTACGTACATATATTTGAATTTTATTTTTATTCCCAATTCCCAAGTAATGAAAAGAAAAGAATTTTTGTGATTTCAATGATTGTTTAATTTTTTTTTTTCTTACAGCCCTTATATGTCCCACTGCTGAGCACGGGCTTCTCCATTTCTGGAGGAACGAACATTAACCCACCACGCTTGTCCAATTCGGATTGGCGAGGTAACCAGACTCGGAATAAATATTCGTTCCTCTAGAAATGCTGAGGTCCTTGCTCAGCAGTGAAACAAATATGGGTTGTGAAAAAAATAGTAAGTCTCACTTGGCAGGCGCATGCTGACATACAATGGAGAAATTTTTTCCTTTATTCGTAAAAAAAAGGTTTATTCTAATTAACATGCCAGTCTTATGACATAGACTATACTTAAATAGAACTTAAAATTAACAATAAAATAACTATCAGCTAGGGATAACTCTTAAATAAAAAATCCGCCAGAGAACTAAAGTCACATAACCTTTCGAATTAGCAAACTAAAGTGGCAATGGGCTGGTCACGTTTGTCGGAGATCCGACAATTGTTCGAGCAGACGAGTGCTGGAGTGGAGACCGCGTCTCGGTGAACGTAGTGTGGGACGCCCCCCGGCTAGATGGTGCGACGATCTGCTCAGGACGGTTGGCAGAAACTGGATGCGTCAAGCCGAAGATCGGACTAGATGGCGCTTCTTGAGGGAATGTCATGTCTGTTGATTGATTGATTGATTGAAATCTTAAATATTATGATAAACGTAGTAAATAGTCACGTTGGATATCATGATATGTCATTTATATAAAAAGTAAGCTCCATTAAAAATCGATTCATTATCCAATGGAACTCCGACGTTTGGACGTCAATACAAATATCCTACTAATATTATAAATGCGAAAGTCTGTGAGTATGTATGTTTGTTACTCTTTCACGAAATATCTGCTGGACGGATTTGGATGAAACTGTACAATAATATAGGTTATACATCGGAATAACATATAGGCTACAATTTGTAATGATTTTATGTAATTTTTTTGGTCGTAATATAACGATACATTTCAATTAGGTCGGAAAAAAATCTGGCCTCTGAGATCTTGGCGTACGCTGCCTAAACCATTGGAGTTACACAAAAATAATGTACCGTAGGATTGTTTGTCTTGAATAGTTCTAAATAAAAGTCCGCGACAGCATATAGCCTTTTATGTGGAAGCCACTATGACCAAAACCGTGAACCATAAATTAAGTAGAAAAAAATATATATTAATTTAAAATGATCTGTCACGAAACTTAATGTGGCAGTCCAAATTCCACGCGAGCGAAGCCGCGGGCAAGGGCTAGTACGATATATTTGTATTGACGTCCAAACGTACTCAGTATTAAAACATTGAAGAATGTTCCGTGTGCAATGGTAGACTCCAGTTTTCCAGTCAGTCTAAACAAGCTCTAAATCTAGCGTCGCCTCTGTTTTTGTTAATACTGTACTTTTATATATTACTTACCCCTTAAAACTTCAATTTACAGCTGCGAATGTGTGCAACTTTTATAAATAACACACACACATAAATATGTCAGCGCTTCTTCTGTATTTTCACATGGTTCTGAAGTAACCATATATAATTTTATTTCAAATATTACCTGAGCATCCTTCATCAAATCTTTATAAATCCAATCGCAATCACTATTTTTTTAAACAATACTAAGAATGTTTTTTATATAACTAGAATTATTGTTAACTACTCCTACCAAGCTTATAGTGCTTGTACTAGGAAATTGTTCACATCAATCTTACAATGGAGGAAACGAACTCACGATCTCAAAGCTTAAACTACATCTTAAGACACTTTGATTATTTTAATAAATAAAAATTGTGAAATTTCCCGTGTATTTTTAAGGAGAAAATGCTCGGAGTCTTCGAAATATAGTACTCTAGCGACGACCTATTGGCTCAGTGACTAGCCCCCTGCCCACAGAGTCAATGGTGGCGGATTCAATATCTGCATCGGAATAAATATATGTATAACCTACAGATACTTATTCCGAGTCTGGTAACCCCGCCAATCCGCATTAGACAAGCGTGGTCGGTGGCTTATCCGTTTCTCCAGAAATGAGGCGGCCCGTGTCCAGCAGTGGAACATACATATATAGGGTTATAAAAAAATACTTAAAGATAAACAATAAATCAATACACAAAGTTGCAACAGCATGGTATTTCATCTCGGGACTGAGGAAGTTAAATAAAGTTATCTTTACATCAAGAGAGTTAGTTATACTTTTAAAGTTAGTTATTTTTTAGCTTGGCCTACTTCACTGCCAGCTCTCAGATATATATGAGGTGTGTGTGTTTGTGTGGAGGCATAAAGAACTATTTAAAACAGCGAATGATCGTTATCATTAATTCACCGGCATAATCCCTAAATATATTGCCGGATGATCACCCCACACTGAGTAAATATATCAAAAGCTGTATATTTATGTGTACATGCATTTACTACTAATTGAACACAAGATTATTGAAAATTACACTATATAAATGGCTAATAGATGCCAATATTTATAATATTAAGGACTTTTTTGCTTTTAAAGATTGATCGAATGTATGTTATAGATAAATGAAATATAATTTTTTAATGACAATATATTTAGATCTTTATGTACGTAATAATTAATGAAATTTGTACGCCATAAGTGGCAATGTGATGGAGCTTTTATTCGTCTTTTTTCATCTTGTTATACATCACATTATACAAATAAAGAATTATTATTATTATTTATTTCTTGACGTGGCCTGAAGTGAAGCGCGTCGCTCAAGACCGATCCCAATGGAGAAGCACTGTGGACGCCGTCTGCCCAACCTCGGGGACATAGGAACATAAGAAGAATTATTTTTTTATTTAACGGAGTTATAAGTTAGCATAAAAGAAAAGAAAAAGATGACAATATGAAAGAAAACTATGTAAAAGCATCCAAACATTCTGGAAGTATATGAGAATGGTTCTAAAAGGTTAAAAGGTCATTCGGTTCTCACGACTATTTCAATGCATTACGAATATATTTATCGCACACAAATTGACCATTCTACGATCACTAAAATGCACATAAATTATACAATCATTGCTTTCTAATGTCAATTTATTAAAAAAAATAAAAAGCCATAGCTAATATTAAAAGACATTAAATGTTTTACTTAATACATCTGATACATTGTAAATTATCGATATTTAATTAACATATGTTAATAGGTCAAATTTCATAAATCACATATAAGATAAAATTGCAATATATTCTAAAAAGATTTATTTGCATTTCTTTACGACTAATTTCTCTAACTTAAGTTTATATGATTTCGTCTTTATTTATGTTTAAATGCTTTAAACAAATTGTTATATTACAATTAAATAATACTATCATAATTAATTTATATAGATAGTGGTATTTAATTTAAATATAACATCACATTTTAATTAACACAGCTTGGAATATCGGCTTTAAATGTACTGAAAGTGGTAGAGCCAAGCTGCAGACGAATACTTTGTCAAGAATGGCATATTATTTGTCTGTAGCATGAATGGGCCGGCTCGCCCGGGGAAGTACCACACTCCCGCAGAAAACCGGCGTCTGAGTGGTAGCTTTGCTACCGCGCTTCGTCCGGTGAGCGGTCTGAGTTCCAGAGGCCCAACACCCTCCCCCTCCCAGTCCCGTTCCCCCTCCCACACCCACAATGTCACTTTCCTTAAAGGTCGGCAACGCTTCTACACTGCCTATGGCGCTGCGGATCTCTATGGGCGGCGGTGATTGCTTTCCATCAGGTGACACGCCTGCTCGTTTGCCCTCCATCATATAAAAAAAAATAGCATTTAACAAGTGTTACCGCTTTTTACACGGTAAGTGCACGGATTTGCTCCCTCCCTTCTATTATACACATTTTTTATACTAGAGGAGACAAATGAGTGAGACACCCGGTGGTAAAGGATTACCGCCGCTCATAGATTAACACAACGCAGGAGACGTCGCGATGAGTTATCGGCCTTTAGTGAAAACGTACGATCTTTTCTTGAATGCCCCTATCTCTTATTCACGTGGGAACACCGCAGATGGTAAATTGTTCCACCTTTGCACAGTTCGACTAAATCTATGCGATTTAGTAATGCTCGTAATAATTCGTAATCCATTCGTACTGCATATGCTCAGGCGACGGTTGTTTCTTACCATTACCCGCTTACTCGTTTGCCTATCGTTTCCATAAAAACGCACCCACTCAATTCCTTCGGCTTACAACAACTCCACATTATGCAGATTTGAAACGTGTATAGTTTTATTTGTCTACAATTCACACCACTACCGCCATGTTACACAGCAGCGCACTTATTCACAATTACGCAAAACAATGTAACACTGGCGATTCCGCATAAATGCATATCAATTAGACGTTTGTACACGGCGTGTGTGCTAAAGATCGACAAGGCTCCCTCCATTTTTGCCGATATTAAAATTATTGTAATACAGAAAATCGATACAATTTTATTTTTAACTATTGCACCGTTTGTCGAAACTGCTAGAAACGCTGACACATGCTATAACAGTTCAGAGAGCGCTGTCCCTAACAAGAGCCCGATCTCAAAGTTGGAGTAGTGATGAGGTTCTCCAATTCCATCTAGGCTGGGGACATGCTATGATGTGCCAACGCGTGTTTTAGAAAATCGATACCAAGTGCAACTCATTCAACTCGCAATTTCAATTGTACAATTAAATTAATCAAATTTCGGCAAGAACTTGCAGTGTTCTAGCGACAAATGGAGTAATGTTCTAGCGACTATGTGTACAGTCAAAAGTTTTAGCTAAGATCCGCTACAAGCAAACAATAACAGAAAATTAATAATTTGTGTTTTCCTGCAGGACGAAGCGGATTTATTTGAACTTAAACCAAAAACTTACCGAAAAACGGCCAGCAACTCTCCACCCACCAACCACTATATACAACACCAAAAAAGTCCTATCGGTTGTCTTCCATAGAGTATACGAGTATACAGTTATGCCAATACAGGAAATGAACCCGAGACCATTGCGAATGCGGTTACTTCACCACTGAACTAATTGGGTTAACATTATTCTTTTAAAACTCTAGCCTTGATGCTTTTGCATGTAATTAAGAAAGGTTCGGACCATCTGGAGAAGGATTTAACGTTTTCAGAAAGAAGAGTTTCGAAAGCATTAAAGTTTATTTTTTTAATAGTATGTAAGGGTTTTCGGTCGGTAAAAGTTTGATAAACTTACCAGCTACTTTCAGTACCGATGGTATTTCAAATGTCTATCTGCGGTGTTGATTACTTTCCATTCGGCAACACGCTTGCTCGTTTGCCTCTCAATCCCATAAATAAACCTAAAGAACTTCCTTGTTATATAATTCCTTGTAATATCTTGCTCAGTAACCTGGACTTATTTTATGATTTTCCAGGAGAATGATTAATGGAGTCAGGTGACTTTTCGGTTGTATTCCGTAGAGTCTAACTATACCTGTAGATGCCTCGTGTTGGGGCGAAACACGTAACGTTTACAAGAACGTGGAAAAGTGGTAGTGTGTGTATGTTGCTGTGTGTGTGGGTGGAGTTGCTGACGGCCGTTTTTCGGTAAGTTTTTGTTTTAAGTTCCAAATAAATCCACTTCATCTAACAGGAAAACACACATTATTAATTTTCTGTTATTGTTTGCTTGTCGCGTATCTTAGCTAAGTAAAGCTTTTGACTGTCCACATTTCCAGGAGAAGCCATTCTATCAGAATCTGCTTCGTCAATATTCGTATTGTTTATTTTAATGTTAAGATGAGACTATCTCTTTATCATGACAAGGTACGCGAACACGCGCATTCACCGCAATGAACCGTGGAAACCAAAAAAGCGTGGAATCCAGACTAGGTCAAGCTCACGATCGTCGAAGGTAACTGAATGTTTGCACTGATTTCGCAACACTTGCCGGCAATCACCTACCCACTCGAGAATAGATTGTACGCATCCGATGCGTCCAGTTTTAAATGCATTTCGGATCAAACGAGAACAGATACACTACGTAATGAATGATTCTTGATACACACATAGACATCACACACCAGACAACTGCTCTAAACTATATATTCTCAACTTTTCGAGACTTTTACATACATATAGTCACGCCTGTCTCCCTGTAGGGTTAAGCAGGGACCACAGATCTCCATCCGTTACGTTCCCGACACACCTTTCACACTCATTCATCTTTTCATCCATCCTTCCTTTCACATTCATCGTAGCGAAACGGGTCTCCGTTTGTCGTTTCTCGCCCTCGTAGGAATCAAGACGTGGCGGGTGGCGAACCACGTCGCCGTCATTTTTTAACGAATTAGGTATATTACGATTCGTCAAAGTGAATCCCACGAGTCGCAAGGGAGGATGGAGGTCAGCCCCAGCAGAGCCCCGCATGCTGGGATAAATCACTATAGTACCGGGGGGAGCCCGATGTCGAGACTTTCGGTACGCTTGCGACTAAGCTCGTCCCTAGCCACGTATCCTTTGGCATGGCAAACCGTGGATTGGCGGAAAGGAAGGGATCCCCACCATTTGGACGAGTAGCGATCCAATGCGCTTTTCCCAAAACTACTTTCCACGCACCACCACCCTATGGAAGCAGCTACCTTTAGCATGTTCATGTTCATAATAATTCGTCTACAGCATGAGTCCGCCACATTAGAGATAGCTACAACACTATGCGAATCGTTAACAGGTCTTCTAAGAATTGTAAGCAGCTTATGCCATACCCGTTTGAATACCATTAAGATTTATGTGGCATGACCCTATAATACTTACCCTTTATTATATGGTATGACCCTATAATACTTAGTGCTTATTATATGGTATGACCCTATAATACTTAGCGCTTATTATATGGTATGACCCAATAATACTTAGCGCTTATTATATGGCATGACCCTATAATACTTAGCGCTTATTATATCGAAGACCCTATAATACTTAGCGCTTATTATATGGTATGACCCTATAATACTTAGCGCTTACTCTCACAGCGACGCGTTAAGTAATAAAAAAATCCAGCCCGTTTGCACAATACCTGTGCATCCATTCTGATAATAACACTCGCAAGCCATTACTTACCTAACCCACCTGATTCAGCACTTCCTCGTACGATAATTTGGAGCCAACGTCCATTGTTATTGCTCCTCGAAACAAATAAATTTAAATTCTAGCTCTTGCAAAACCCGTTTTGCTGACTTGTATAACAGGGTGATGACCGAGATGACGATTGAGTGATGGAATACAATATAATTATGTAATCTTCACTCCGTAACAGTTGTGTTCAAATGAAAAATATTGACATGTTTATCAATAAGACTAATAATAATAATAATTGTAGTATATATATATATAATAATAAAAGTATTTATTTATATAATAATAATAATATATTTATTCATCAATAACAAGTTTACAATTTTGTTTCACTACCTGCCGAACTAGGTTGAGCCCTGTTCTGTGACAGATAGTTCCCTTCTGTGATACATTTATATATTACATTAATTATTCTAACTACCATACACAATATAATATTACAAACGATCGACACAAACAAAAACTATAAACTAAATTATACAAACTAAAAAGAAATATAGTTTACAAAACAAAATAAAAATTATATTACAAATCACGATTGGTGCGGCGCTTATGTGTGTTATGTGTTGGTGTGTGACGGTGTGTTTTTTAAGTGTATGCGTGTGTCTGAGTGTATGAGTGAACAAAACATCACTCTATCGTCTTTATCCCATATGAGTAATATTTTCTTCTCTTTTATCATTGCGTCTTCTCTTTTATTTTAATGTTATTTCTTTTGTTCTTGTTACATGCTGTGCTTGCAGCTTTCTAGATTTTTTTAATATTCTGATTAGTCAGAATCCATATCTGGCATCCATTTGTTTTAATTCTACAAATGAAATAATCTAAATTTAGTCAAATCTATATAAAGTTACTATACTAATACTTCGGCACATCTTATACGTTTTTAAACAAAGAATTAATCTACCGGGACTATCTCTTGCCAAAAACCTAAACATGTTTCGTCGATTTGTACAAGACAAGAAGCTAGATTAAACGTGAATAACAAAGATAACGTAATGCTACCGGTTTTATGCAATTTTCTAACTAAATAAGATATCAGCGCTAAGACAGTCATCGAGGTGAAGATTATCTCAACCTACTTTTCTTTAACTCCGTAATGAATCATCAATCGACAGCTTATTTTAATAGATATATTTGTAACCTTATCCCGTTGATCATAAAACTGATATTTAGGATTTTAATAGTAGCATAGAGTGGTGGCAGAAAGAGATCAATTGACTCAGTGGTGAGGCTACTTGCAGCTCAATGGTCGTGGGTTCAATTTTCGCACCGGAATAAATATTTGTATGGACTCCAGATATTTATTTCGACTCTGGTTTCCCTGCCAATATACATTGAGCAAGCGCAGTAGTAGTTCATTCCTCCAGAAATGGCGGGGCTGTTAAAAAAATGAATTTGAAAACACTTCTTGTTTACATTGAAACAACATGTAATAAGGCAAAGTACCTGTAGATGAGTACGGCTTTTTAGGGAATTTCGTTGTCTACAATGTCTGGAAAAGATTAGTTTTTACAGGGGTATAATCTTCTGTCGTAAACTGTATATTTTTTGTTTTCATAATATTTAACACCTATTTAATTTCAATCCTCAACTTTTATTAATTTAATTCTAACGTGCAATAAGGTTAAATGAATTAAGAAGACGCCCGCTTGCGACTAAGCTCATCCCTAGCCACTCAACCCCTGCCCTGAAAGGAAAGATGGATTTAGACAGGATGATAGGGGTATGATACTACCGCAACGGAAGATAAGGAGTGATACGGTAGTAGCTCGGGAGGCCGGCGTCGCGTACCCGTGTACCAATACCATAACTACCGGACATGCGGTTAGGCAGATACTCCCTGACCTGACCTTTAATCAAAAGTTTTACTTCTAAGATAGAATATAAACTAAAAAAGTAAAAGTGATAATGTGTTTTTGGTGTTGTGTAGTGTTAGTGGGTGGAGAGTTGATGGCCGATTTTCGGTAAGATTTTGGTTTAAGTTCCAAATAAATCCACTTAACCCAACGGAAAAAACACACATTATTAATTTTCTGTTATTGTTTTGCTTGTCGCGGATCTTAGCTAAGTAAAACTTTTGACTGTCCATATAGTGATAGATTTCCGCAAAGTAACGCCTGAATCCATTAATAATACTGACCTTTAATATAAATATAAACTAAAAAAGTAAAATTTTAAAGGGTACTCATAAAATTATGTAGTGCGTATACAAATAAGAAAAGTTCTTTAAACAAGTAAATAATCGTCTGCCATAAACAAAAAGGCTCAAGGACTATTATTTATTTAATAATTACAAACTTAGGAGTTTTTCTCATTCTAATTTTTCCAATACGGAACTTTTAATTGAAGTATTTTTCTTTATTTCTTCCACCCTAGTTGAATTATACGAGTTCAACTAGGCTTCATTACCATAACAAAAAAATACTTATTCCGCTAACTCAATGACCACAATAAATTGAAAACTTATGTACTCTTAACTTATAGGTACTCGAAGGAAATATAATTTTAAACTTTTTTTATGGAAAAATAGGCCAACTTGCAAGCGAATCGCCTGATGATAAGTAACTACGGCCACCCATGAACACTTACGCCATAAAGAGCACTGAAGATGAGTTACATACCTTAGGGTAAGTATGTAAACAATGGGAGAGAAGAAGGAAGTTATCAAACTGGAAGAAAGAAATAAATGAAGGGGGAAAGAAATTGAGCCTTCACATCTCTGTACTTACCGTCGAAACTTCCAGTCTTCTTCTCTAATGGCCTGCAAGCATAACTATTATACCAATGACAAGTAAAATAAAATAACAAGTATCTTGAAATGTATTATACTAGTCAGTTTGTCGCGTCACGTCTTGATAAATAGGTGGCCGTTCTACCAAAATTTTCTATGAACTTTTACAATCAACTTAAAAAGTCACGACACAAGCAAGTATTTCATTTCATATCACTTATACGCTTTTATCGAACTATATTGTACAAAACGTCGTAAGAATTGAACAATAAAAATATATATTGGAGGAAAAAGGCAACCTTATACAACCTAGTACAATTTTAAAGAAGATATACTTTACAAAACTTGACTCTGAAGAATTAAAAAAATTACTCAACAATAAGTTACAAATGTGAAAATTATAAAACGCTCCAGCGTATGAACAAACTCTAGATAAAATATGCGTTAGATTATGTAATAGTTACATCATACTAATCGCGCAAGTTCTGACCCTTGACTTGTATAGTGTCGAAATGATAAATATCGATAAAATATTATTGTACTTATTGCTTTCAACGGTGTGACAGCAAACATATCTGAAGATATGTCTGCTGTCCAACGAATGCCGCCGTACTTGCGACATTTTAAATATTCTAAAACATCTAATTCCGCCATACAGGCGGTATAAGGTAATATTTAGGTTTCACTAAATATCTTTAAAATCCATCGATCTGCTAATTCTTATTTTAGAAAAATAGGGACCATTTTCTTCTTTAAGGGTCCAAAATTTCCGAAGAACTTTTTTGGCTCAGTGGCGAAGCTATTGCTTTCGAAGACAGGTTCAGTGTATAATACATAAATATATATTCAACCTAAAGCTATTTATTCCAATTATTAGTAACTAATCTGCCTTAGAAAATCGTTGGAGATTAATTTCCATCCCTTCATAAATGGGGAGGTCCGTATCCAGTAGTAAGATATCATTACCTGGTCTGGTTTAGTTTGGCACTTCTGAATTCTTTTATGGAAATTTTTGCGCTAACGAGCAAGCGTATTACCTGATGGTAAATAATCACGACCGTTTATAGTCCTAAATTCTAAAGGTAGCTGTAATGTTTTGACGACTTCAGGGAAAGACAAAAATAATGGGAAGGGAGGAAATCTTTAAACGACTTCATAAAAGTAAGTCAATTCACCATGCCAAAGTTTTAAAGATGTTTTACCTCAGCAGACTAGTAGTATAATTAATCGTACCTATGACATATGATCGAAAGTGCAAACCCTAGCCGATTAAGTTATCGACAGCTTAACATTGTTCCATGTTAGAATATGATAAGTTTAACATACAAAAAAATAAAAAAAATAAAGCTCTTCACAATCATAACCGAAAACTAAGATTACCCCTTGTGTCGTGATTAACATTTCAACACACAAACAACTTAAAACTTAGATCTAGAATTGAAACGAATCCACGATCCGAAGCTCAGGAAGTAAACATTTTGATACTGCATATTTGGGTTGAGATTAAATAAAACCAGTTCTAAGTAAATTCATTTTTTAACATAAAACATCTTAAATTATTTTTTATATCGATATAAGTTATGGACAGCACTATATGCAATACATTAGACACTACGATAAAACATGTACTATACCTTCGATGGTGTAAGCAACATATTCTTCAATTTTATCGATATTTTTAATCAACCTACAAGCTCAGCCCACGACAGAAATCATTGTGACCTATAATGTGAAATATTTTAGTTTAATCCTAGTCTCCGAAGTTAAGATTTCAGTAATGGCTTTATAAAACATTTATTGTTAGACGGTTTAGCATATTTAAACATTGGTATCTTGTACTATAATAATAATTCCATCATCTTTAGAAGTTTAACTTATTCGTTCTAGCTTGATCCAAAAGATTTAACGCAGTGTTTACACAAATTCTAAATATAACTTAAAGTTGTGTAAACACTACCTCAAATTTGTATGCAGCCCATTGTCATTTCAGTTAATTAACTCATGGGTTTTTAATATAAGGAATGAGAAGGAAATAAAGGAAGGGAAATTGGGTCATCGGATCGTAAGTACAAAACGCGGTACTCTGAATCCCTAATACGTAGTACGTAATAGAACGAAACGCGGTACTCCGAATTCCAGATACGTAGTACGTAGTAGAACGAAACGCGGTACTCCTAATGCCTGATATGTAGTACCAACGTAGTAGATTATAATGAAAAGTTAGTAATGCTGATATTTTACGAGGATATCTATTTATTTCCTTTCTTTAAGTAATCGAAGAGTATTTTAAGAAAATGCTTATTTCGTACGATTACATAACCCGAATCCAACAAAGATCACACTAAGAGTTTTTCTAATTAATTAAAACGTTATGAAAGCGACAAGTATATGTGTATGCGTGCCTATGTAAATAAAAATTAATCTTTCTCTCTATATTTTTCCTTCACGAATTCTTGATCCAATCATCCGATTGTGATGAAAAGTTGATTAGAAACAATTCTGGATAGGTAGGTAAGCTTTTACGCAAAAAAATATTAACTTCAATAAACAGATTATAAAACAAAATCCCTTTTTCATTACGTAACATTCCATCGCATGCTGAGTACAGATAGTTTTTAAAAAAGCCTTGAGCTTATGAATTATATTATATGTATGTATTCTATAAAGATGAATATGGTATAAAACTTCAAAGTTACCGCTTCGAGAGTTGCTTCAAGGCATGATGCTATCGTAACGAAGCATTTCCCAACCAACGTGCAACTCATACGTTCCAGCTTCGATGACCACTTACTATCGAGGGGGGTCATCATTTATATCTTGTACAAACAGCCGGTCCTTATGTGAGCTAAACGCGTAACACACATTAGTGACTAAACAGAATTCGAAATGTATTACATGGTCGAAAGCAGTTTAGAACAAAAATATATCATCATACGCAACTTGTTAAATCCCACATTTTGGCATGGCCTTCTTTTTTGTAATCCATTCATATCTTTTTCGTGCTTCCATTTAGCTACTAATGGTGTTAAATCGTCGCTCCACTCAATTAAACGTCCAGATCTTCTTCAATATTACTACATACACACACACACACAAGACAAATACACTTTTTAACTTTAGCGAATTCAATGATACTATTTCTTTTTTGTTATATTTTAAAAATATGTATGTTAAAAATGTTAAACATAATCTTTAAATTTAACATATAAACATAATTATATTTCCAATTAATAAGATGTTTTGTTTGTTTGTTTTTTCTCTTTATTATTAATTGTAAACTTGATAACGGCTTCAAGGCAATCGGTGTGAGAGGCTTGAGAGAAAAAGGCAAACTAAGATCCGACTGGAAAAATTTACTAAACCGCGGCTGTAATGCCTTAATGATGATGATTATTAACTGTAATAATTTCGTTTACTATTTAATCCTTGTTAATTTATTCATAATTTTACTATTTAATAATGTAATTTAATCATAATTTAAATATCGCAATATAATAGAAAATATATGTTGTGGTATTTTTAATGTTGAGCATTCATTAGATTTTAAACATATTTCTTATTACATTTTTTTTCTAACGCATTAATTTCAATATATTAATATCAGCCCGCGGCAGTCCACTGCTGGACATAGGCCTCACCCAAGGCGCGCCACCTAGCCCGATCTTCGGCTACACGCATCCAGTCTCTGCCAGCCGCCTTGCGCAGATCGTCGCTCCATCTAGCAGGAGGGCGTCCCACACTACGTTTGCCGAGTCGCGGTCTCCACTCCAGCACTCGTCTACTCCAACGATTGTCGGTTCTCCGACAAACGTGTCCAGCCCATTGCCACTTCAGTCTGCTAACTTGAAGAGCAATGTCGGTGACTCTGGTTCACCGGCGAATTTCTTCATTTCGAATTCTGTCCACCAGAGAAACCCCGAGCATAGCTCTCTCCATAGCCCTCTGAGCGACTTTGAGCTTGGCGAGGAGACGAACTGTCAGTGTCCACGTCTCGGCACCGTAAGAGAGTACGGGCAGGACGCACTGGTTGAAGACTTTTACGCATTAATTTATATACCTAAATTTACTTATTGACTTATAGGTGATAAGTCATTAAATAAGCAAACTACAAACTATATTGTAAGTGCTAAAATAAAATATAAAGTCTAAATGCAAAATGATTGTTATTTAAACCCATCTCAGGTTCGTTTCATCGATTTTTAAAGTTTAATAAAATATTTGTCTACAGAAACAATGAACATCCCTCGCGAGGTCAAATGGAGAACAGCCCGTTGTACATTCATAAAGAGTTGGAGGTAAGAGAAATATTTATTTTATATTTTAAGCTTACGCCAACTTTTGTAGGATGTTTAACGAAAGTTGTTTCGAAGCCTGTAAATAAATAACTCTTAAATTACGCGAGATAATATTCCCTAACAAAAAGCAAACGCCAAACTGGCTCCGAAACAAATCTCCCACGCTTAGACAACTTAACATAAATATAATTAACGCTAACATAAACCCAGTTAGTTATTAATGACTTTTTGCTTAAGAAATGACTTCGAAGACCACACGAGGAACTCAAATATATGAAAGAATTTGTTATTGAGAAAATCTTAAAAGAAGCATCAATAGCTACATTGTTAATGTAGCTATTGATGCTTCATGCTATTGATGCACTTACTATTCATTGGTTAGTTTTTACTATTGAAATTAACTCAATAGTAAAAATAGTATTAGATGTGAATCATATTTTCCCGAAGGACAAAGTTCTCAGGGCGAATTGACCACCCACAAAGTGATGATGGTAACGGAATACTTAGTAGAAGCTTCATCAAAACTTCTACTAAGTTTTTTTATGGGATAGGAAGGAAAATGAGTAGGCGTGTCACCTGATGGAAAGCAATCAACGCCGCCCATAGACAGTGCGGAAGCTTTGCCGACCTTTAAGGAAAGTGTCATTTTGGGAGTGGGAATGGGAGGGTGTGGAGGGAGAGAAAGAGTGTTGGGCCTCCGCAACTCAGCCGCTCACCGTACGAAGCGCGGTAGCTAAGCTACCACTCAGACGCCGGTATTCTGCGGGAGTGTAGAACTTCCCCGGGCGAGCCGGCCCATTAATGCTACAGACATATATTATGCCACTCTTGACAAAGTATTCGTCTGCAGCGTGGCTCTACCATTATTTTAGATTATACACGTAGCTTACTATAGACAAAAAGAGATGAAGAAGCTGCTCGCTGAAGCCGCCACCACCTTATTAGGCGATCCACGACCAGGACCACTCCGCAAGTGTAAGACTGAAGAGAAATATATATTCCCAATACCAACACAATTAGCTTAGTTGAAATGGTTAAAGAGAATTCTAGTATCATCAAGACATGCTGGTCTTCTTACAAAACATAAAAAAGAAATTCACCATATTTAAATTTCAAACATTTGTAGTAAAAAATATTGTAATATATAATATATAATCCATAAAATAAAATAAATAAATACCGCACTTCTGTTCATAAAATTTAATGTGTTTTTACGAAGAAAGGTGCAATTTATATCCTTTGTAGTATTTTTATTATTTATGCTCGAAAACCCGATTCTGTCTCCGCAAACATTATACATTTTTAAATTTAATCTGTATCGTTTTGTCACGCGAGATTTTGCAGCCATTAGAATCACGGCATAATTGCAAGTTAAAGGCTTTTGTTGTACTAATTTCATAGTAATATAAACTTATATTTTGTTCTTAGAACCCTGGAGAAGGCAACGATCATTGGGAGGTGGTGCGATCCAGGGTACACCTAGGCTCCATGATCGGCAGCGGTGCTTTTGGTCGGGTCCACCTCGCCGAGCTTGACATGCCTGGAGGAGAAACGACCACAGTCGCCGCTAAAATGCTATCTGGTATTTATCTATATTATTATTAGACCACCTGACCCGATCGTCGGCTTCACGCATCCCGTCTCTGCAAGCCTTTTTATTTAAATCCTCTTCTTTTACTTAAATTATCATCTCATGCCATTACTTCCCTCGTCCCCAGGAAGTAAATACTTCTTCTCCTCACAACGATCAAATCCTTATTCTGAAATAGGCAACGTGAGATAGTATATCCTCAAGGGTTACTATTTACTATCAGATGATCCCGCCCCCTTTGTTCATTTGTTTACCTCTGCCATAAAGGGATTCTAACAGCCATGCAATTTCACTAAGCTACCACGAATAACATCTTCTAATATATAAATAGATAGATAGATAGATATATTCTTTAGCGTACACCAAAAACAAAGTTATACTATTATTGATTGTAATATTTATATACAAATGGCAGTCTTGTCGCTAATAATGATTTCTTCCAGACAACCGTAAGATGGAAACAATGTTAAAAAATAATTTGATTTGATGTAGGCTTATATATATATATATATATATATATATATATATATATATATATATATATATATATATATATATATATATATATATATATATATATATATATATATATATATATATATATATTAAATCTAATTTTAAGAATGTAGTCAGGAATTTGTTCTTTTGGATGCGGTGAATTTATTACATGAGTCAGTTGTTCTTTAATTCTATTGTACAGTATGTGTATTTATGTGTATGTGTATACGAGTATGAGTAGTTATATATATATGGATGTATGTGTATATACGAGTGTATCAGTATGAATGTCGTCACTGTGGTCCGCGATCTGACGACGTTGGTTCTTGCTGAAAACCAGCGCCGGGTGCTTCAATAGCGCGCCCGGCATATGCTGAGCAATAACCATTTTATGACACTCGTTAGAGTAAAATTATTTTCTTTTTGTTTTTTGTCTTTATTTGTACATATAATATTATTAAGAATTTAATTTTAGTTATTGTAAATAAAAGGTGTCACAAATAAAGTTTTCTATTCTACTCTATTCTATTCTAAAGGCATATCCTAAGCATATATATATATGTATATATATATATATATATATATATATATATATATATATATATATATATATATATATATATATATATATATATATATATATATATATATATATATATATATATATATATATATATATATATATATATATATATATATATATATATATATATATAAAATCTATAATATATATACATATAAAACACGGCCACCCGGAATATTAACAAGACTTCTTCAAATAAAACTCTTCCAACACAATCATTTTATTCTTGCAGACAAACAAACATATACATATATCACTACTTCAACAGAAAAACTTGAGTGCATGGAAGGACAAAATGTTCTACATAGCTCTGTGATGTTCTATATTCTATAGGAATCAGTCAAAAAACAATTATTCCTTTTACCTTGGAAATTTGAAAATCATGAACGTTAAGAAAAATAAGTTTATCTCAAAAGATTTTATGCATTTAAATAAAAAGTTTTTATGAATTTAAAGAATTTAAAGATATTAGTGAATGTATCACTTCTTCTTCTAAGAGTACATCTCCGACCAGCGAAGGTTGGCAGCCGATTCAGCACAACTTTCCTCCTCCTTCGTGAGGTGCAGCAGTTCTGGAGCACCCGCTATCCCGGTCCACTCCCTGATATTACGTAGCCAAGACTTTCTTTTTCGACCAACTTGTCTTTTGCCCGCGACTTTTCCCATCGTGATCAGTTGCAGCAACTTGTACCTGTCATGTCTGCAAAAGTTCACGTTTTTGCTTGACTTGCCGGAGAACCTCGTCATTGGCCACCCTTTGAGCCCAGCTAATAGCACGAGCATCCTCCATGTATCTACTACAATACCCCTTTTTAAACACTACACGCACGAGAGAGCGTGAAATTCGTACAAAGATATTGTTCAAATAATAAACAAAATAAAATAATTAATGAATCACGTTCGATTTTAAACCACTGGACGGTAATTAGTAAAATTAAAGCAGCTAGAGAAACTGACCTGCCGCTATACGTTAAAAAAAGTATTCAGACATCCGGACGTCGCAAATGTATGCATTCGAACATCTGAGAGTCTTGTCTCACTTCTTTGGAGAGCTACATACATATACATACATTGATAATTAATTTTGTGCACGAACACAATTAGCATTGCGTAAAGATGTCTAGGAAATGAAAGTCACGGCGCACTGTTTTGAGCTAGGCATCGCCCTGTTGTACTGGTTGACGTCTCTCGCGTTTCGCTTATGACCATTTTACCACACCGCTCATAAATTACGTTTGTTGACAGAGAAAGCGGGAATCAAACGATATGCACCGAACGTCAGTTTTCTTTAAAATAATTATTTATTTTTTTACAAATCAAAATACATTGTAAATGAGTTGTACATAAACACTTGATAATTGTCAACATCCCTATTATGCCTAACTTACGTGAATAACTGATACAACGAACACAATCATACATGCGTGACATGGCGTCACTCTTTCGAAAAATCCACATCGGTAAAAAGTACTAGCACGGTCATGTGAAAGTCGTATTTGTATGAAAGTGTCAATTATTTCACAAGACGATGCGGCTTGTCCACGTGACGAGCAATATTCCACAAATAACGTAATAAGTAAGAGGGCATCCATGAATTACGTAATTCCAAAATGTGCAGAGAGGTCAAACAAATCTCATTTAAACTGGGTGGAGAGGTATAATTAAAAACTCCATGTAAACGTTAAAAAAATGTAGATTACTGTACAGATAATAAGAAAAACTTATTAAATATTGCTGTCACTTCTTTCGGAGTGTTCAGAGAATTGTTCGGAGTGTTCGGAAAATATTCAGAGGTTTTAAAAGTAAAAACAAAAATGCTATAGAATTTAACTATGTATTACTTTCCTCTTTTATAAAAATAAATTGATTCTTTAAAAACTCTAGAGTACATACGTGAGGGAGAAGTTTCGGATATTCTGATATAACTCACTTAAACTTTATAAAGGCCCCCTAAATTCGAAAGAAAAACAGCTCACGTAATTGATGGATGCCCCTTTAAATAATACCTACACACAATTCAACATATTACACACTGCAATGACTACCATTTTATGTGTAATAAACATCGCTTGAAAATTGTTTTTTTTTTATTTTATTTTATTATAATGATTTTTCGGTGGACATACTTTATGTTCATTACGTTCTTGTACAGAGCGGTTATGATCGTCACTTAGTAACTTTTAAAAGGTCAAATGTGATTTGTCTCATTATGTATCGCCACTTTTCTCTTTTAGCCGTCATTCTGTTACACGCGTAATGTACGGGACAAGCCACAGCAGATCTGATTTGGCTGGTTCAGTGCATGGGTAGGTACATAAGCATAACGTTTTATTAAATGCACTTACAAATCCAGAGGTTACTTGGTCCTAGTAGAAACATTATCACTTCATCATGACCACCAACAGTGACAACGTCATCTTTGATCAACGTTGGTGATCATTGTGAAGTGCTGGAGGATTTGCTGTCAGCCGTTTTTCAGTAAGATTTAGACTTGTAATTCCCTATACACTTACATATACGCAAACACACAACATTATTTTTCCGATTTGAGTTCGGGAATCTTAAGAAACTAAATTCGCTTGCCGTAACATGACACTGATTGACTTTAGCTTAGATTTTAGCTTCCCTGGCTTGGTAAGGGGGTTGGAATCCTCATCTTTTTTTTATTGATCAGATATACGCTGCCATTGTACTGATATTTACTCTCATAATTGTCTTGTACGACAGGCACGTAGAAAAGGGCTGGGCACTATTCTACGACGGAAATATGAAGATTCCGCTTATGATCGAACGTCGTTCGATTCTAGTTACTAATAATATTATTCTAGTCTATTACTGTAGCAAACTCTTCAAAAGAATCCTCATAGAGTATATTAAATGTATATTAAAACAATTCATTTCTTTCACAGACGACGCATCAGAAGAAGAAATGCAAGATTTTCTGCGGGAAATAGCAATGTTGAAGCATGTCGGGTACCACCGGAACGTCATAAGACTCATAGGGTGCTGTACCACTAGGGCACCGCTTATAGCGTTACTGGAGCACGCTCCTAGGGGCGACCTTCTCTCTCTGTTGCGGGCAGCCAGAGGAAGGCGAAAAATTATGACTCAGACCAATGTTAAGAAGATCAGCGATGAAAATGGAAGGCCGTCAGAAGGTGACTGTAAGTAAAATTGATGACGATATAATTCGCGATCTAAGTCGCAAATTTACTATTTTTTATTAATTTATATTATTTTAACAATTTCACGCATTGCGTGACTTATATGGAAATCCAATAATTAATTACCATGTGAGATCCGCGAACAACATATTTAAAAAATACGCGTTTCACTTCAACACGAAACATACTCGGGGGTAATAGACGCTACACAAGACAACCAGTGATATAATTTTTCGCTGATCTTAACAAGGATCCGCGAAAAACAAATTAAAAAAACGCGTTTCACTTCAACACAAAGCATCCTCAAGTAAAGCAGACGCTACGAAAGACAACCATTGATATAATTTTTCGTGGATCTTAACAAGGTTATTGGCATTTCATCTAAGTAATGGATTTCCGCAAGGTAACGCTTACTCCATTAATCATGGCGTGACTTGTCAAATATCAACATCTATCAAAATTATGCGTCGTTCTAATAGAAGTCCACTTTTAGACCTCGTTCTCTCCCATGAGGAAAATATTTGCCAATAGGTGTATATATATCTATGTCAATTTATTGCTGTGAACAAATATTATCTCCTGTGTTAAAGAATTATTATTAATGAGAAACATAATATTGCTATAAAAAATTCGCAGGCGTTTCACTAATATCATATAATTTAGAAACGTACGCAGGTAATTTTATCACTCCTTTTAAATTTTGTTTATATTATACATAAACGAAAATTGCTTTTTACAAATCAAATACACTCATGGAATATGTCAACAACACTTTCACAACCTTTTATGTCAAAATCGGATTTTATTTAACATTATACTTAAACTCATTTATATGTGAATAACACGAGATAATCTATGATAATAATTTTATTTCAATGAAAGGAACTCACGCATATTTTACAAGAATCTCTTTTTTGCCTTAACTTATTGTACAATATAATTCAGTCAATCTAATGAGCTCCTACCTACTATACTCCATTCAACTTCACCTGTAAATTGTCACAAACAAATTAAAATAAATAAATAAATCCAATCTCTTTGACACAGAAGTTGTATTTAAAAAAATAATGTCTTCTGGCACAAACTTTGCACTCAAGAAAAATAGAAATGTCTGGCTTTAAATCTCTGTTTTTTTTTCAGCGGACTACACAAACTTCAGCGATTCAGATCCAGCAGTCTCAGAAGAAAAATTATACATGGAAGGAGAAAATCAAAGGATCAGAGACCATTACGTGGCAGAACCTGCCCTACATCTGGACAGCTGCACGATGAGAGAATACGCGCTTCAAGTGGCGCTAGGGATGAAGCATTTAGAACAGAGAGAAATAACACACCGGTAAGTGTTCGGTATTTATACAATGCATAGCGATTAATTAGTATAGAATAGAAGAGAAGTTACAACACTCACATTTTTTTGCATATTTATAATGATGTAGAGAATTACTATTATATTATATTTAAACAAGCCAAACTGACTTTTAGGGAGTCGTCAGATATAGCATGGAAGGCATGAATTATATTTTATTTTATATTGTATATCTTCATCTATAATATTTATATATAACTTTATTAATAAGAAATAATGAACGAGAAGGAGTACAGTGAAAATCAGGCACTCACGATGAATTTATGGTAGTCCCTTCTTTATACAAGCCGGTCGATTGCTGCTGAAATAAAAACTGTCACCTACTTTAGCACTCATATCAGTGTAATCCATACTCTTAGATCCATAATAAAAACTCTCTGGTAAAAAAACTCTCATCACTTTACATTCCTTTGATAAAAGCAATAATCAGTAGTAATCTATCTTCTTACATCCACAGAATAAAAAACTCTCTGGTAAAAAAACTCTCATCACTTTACATTCCTATGATACAAGCAATAATAATGTCGCAATATTAATAATGTTGATTAATTGTTTTTTCAAGCTATTGTATATCTGGGTTGTCCAACTATTTCTATTTCTTGCCTTTTTTTCTTTTAAGTCTTATTGATATCATTAAATTACAAATTCAAATGAATATTTAAGAGAACAAATATTAGAAAGTTGTCAAATATTTTTCGTACCAAATACATTTTAATTGAACAATGTCCCGTGCTCGAGGTCGCTACCGGGAAAATTCCAGGTAATTCCAGGACGGCGGCCGCCTACAGCTAACGCCCCGAACGAAGCTTGGGTTAAATAATGTATAATTTCTTTACAATGGAACCTTCGTCTTAGAAGATGGAATAATATTGTGAATGAAATCTAGTATCTTTACAAGATGTCTGTTTTATACAATTCCGTTATAAATTGAAATGGTTCGAGAGTTTGTTTATTAATACTTGTACAAAGACTAAACAAAAATATTAAATAATCGAAATGACAATTTGTTAAAAAAATTGATTTAACACTGGCCTATCGTGTTACTATTCGGATATTTTATTGTTATAATAATTTAATTTAATTATTATTTTATTTAGTAATTTATATATAAGTGTTGATAACTAAACAATTCGAAATTACTATTTTTTTGACCTATTACTATAATTAATTCCTAAATTTAAATATTGATGCTTTTTCAGTTTGAACATTATTGTCTCTCTTACTAGATTATTATTATATTATATAATATTATTTAACCTTTATTATATAAATTATCGAATAATACGTATATTTATATATGTAGTGTATATATGAACAATATATTATTCAGTTTGTAACATATTCTGAACTTACATATTTAATAAGTCAACTTTTTTCTAACCAAGCTAACGCCTACCAAAAAATAATAGTTATAAATAGGTTTATTATTTTACTTTTCATTAGAACCTATATGTGGCAATAATTTACTATACTCTATTTGAAGTGGTGATTACCATAGACAAAATAAATAGCCACATTATTTTTTTAGTGTTTATTAAACGTACAGTTTAAATAAATTATCTGCTGGGCATAATCCGCTATACAGGTGGACTGACAACAATTGTTGTATGCGTGTGGTTTACTAAGTACAAATTTTTATCTTTAAGATGCATATATAATTCCTTTCAGGACGATCCAAAGTATATTTTGATCGAAATAATGTCTAGTATTATGAAATTAACGCGAATTTGGCAAAAACCCAGAACGAACGTTTAGTACAGTAAAAGCTCCTTATTCGTGCTTCCTTCATTCGCGTTTTCACTATTCGCGGAATAAAAAAAAGAATAAAAAACAACCATTTCCTATATTCGTGGTTAAAATTTCTTTATTCGCGGATAATTAATAAGTACATACATAATAATAAAAGGCTTCCAATAGGTATTCAACCCAATATCCTTTGTACATACATACATACATATCGTCACGCCTGTCTCCCGTAGGGGTAGGCAGAGACCACAGATCTCCATCTGCTACGATCTCGGCATACTTCCCTTGCTTCCTACACACTCATTATTCTCCTCATGCAAGCCCGCCGGTTGATGGTACTTTTGACCTGGCCTTTCTTAAAAAGTTCAGCAATTTGCCAAGGTACGTTTTTCGTGGTCTTCCTCTTCCGGCCCTTCCATCCACATTCGCAAGGTAAATTTCTTTTGCTTTATCCTTCGTAAATACCGTCAAATGGACTAATAAAAAAAGTAAAATAGATCTTATTACAACTGTGCCTAAAGTATGTTGTTAAATGATGAGCTTTTAAAAACTGCCAAGCAAGAGAAAATTAAAAATTCTTCAAACCATTGCCTAAGCCTTAAGATAATTAATCAAAATATTCAAAAACTTCAATTAAATTGTTTTTTTTTGTGACCTAGGAACTATAATCCCATATTAATTACCATTCCGTAATCACGGTTTCTGTATTCGGGGTATATTTATGGAACGTATACCCCGCGAATAAAGAGCTTTTACTGTATTTAAAATTTCAGCCACTTAATAAAATTCAAATCTGTTTACAACAATACGCACATGTTAATTTCAGTGATCTGGCCGCCCGGAACATCCTCGTGGACAGTGCTGGAGTCCTCAAAGTGGCAGACTTTGGCCTTTCCCGCTCTGGGGTGTACGTGCACACCCGCTCTCGGCCAGTACCATTGCGATGGCTAGCACCAGAGGCCATTTTCAACGCACAGTACTGCACCGCTAGTGATGTATGGGCTTTTGCTGTGCTGCTTTGGGAAATCGCTACTTTAGGTTTGTCTGCTTATTTATTTCTATTGATACAAACATCTGAGTCGAAAGGATACTGAGGATCTGACATAAGATGGAGAGGTAAGTAGTTATTCACCGTTTAAAACAAGCGATTATTAACTTATAAAATTTTAAAGAAATAATTCCCAAATTATTATAAACATACCGTGATGAAAGACATCCAATCAAACAACAAACAATTTTTTTCTATCAATAAAAAGTACTTTTTGGTATTAAAGAAAACCTAATTATTAACATCATAAAAAATGTTTATAAAAAAATTATGAAAGAAATTTATGTTGCGGATGTAAATGATTATAGATTTGGTTAAAAAAATATTGAGCAAAAAATTCAAAATTTAAGTTATATAAAACAAAATTAAAAGAATAAAAAATTTTCTTATGGTTACTAATAACATTTTCATTTGAAAATAAATGATGTATATACTAAAACCTACTCATAACTACGAGTAGGTTTAATATATATCATACATAATTTTGAAATATACATATTTATTTTGTTTATGTGCGCTTGAACAAAATGAATAGCAACTTTATTAGTAAAAATAAAAATATTCAATAGAAATTGCATATTACTACTCAGCTTTGCGTTTTTAAATATTATTGATATTTCTTTATTTTTTTAGAAAATCATCAGAGGTTTAACTTTAAAACACATACTAGTGATGCCATCTATTATTATTGTCATTATAAAAATATATTTCATGATTTATAATTTTTGTCCAAATCTTTTATTTGAAATAAATTTTTAATATAATTATTAACTTTATTAAAGATGTGTCATTTTATAAATAACTAATTCAAAATAGAGCAAAGTACTACAGCCTTATTATTGCCTGCCATCTATGAACTATGAGTAGTACTACTATCGCGATAGGTGACGGTTTATTTAGGAATGATTATAAGTTCGAGGAACTTAGGACCTTGAGAAGTTCTTGCTGTTTCCTAACAGATGGCTTACCAGGACTAAAGTACGTGCATGTAATTTCAGATGATAATTCATCTACAAAGTAGCACTGTCGATTATTTTTGGTTCGCCAATGTAAACCATGTTTTTATTTCTAACAATATCAAGTTTTATGCCAAGTAAACAGTATTTGCGAGGAATTTTCCTACATTTCTCTGCAGTAGAAGCAGACAAAAATATTGTTGGAACTTACGGTGAGCATGATCTGTCGGAAATGACTTGGAGAGTGACTAGCTCCAAAAAAAATTCAGATCAAACTGGCTCAGATCTCTCATGTCAGACGTTAGCAGAAGTTGAAAAATCATTGGGAGTAGATGACGAAAATTTCGAAACGTTTGAAAGCATAAGGGTAATGGAGCTCTGCACTCTTTATGAAAAGATTGATAGAATAAGGAATGAAGATATATAAGAGCGATGTGGAGTAAAAGATGTGACAAAAGTTGAGAAAGGGAATTTCTTAGATAGATGGTTGGGGCACATAGAGAGGATGGATGAAAGACGACTGCTAAAAGAAATTTATGTTGCGGATGTAAATGGAAGGGTCGGTACCAACGAAATCATTCCTTGATCAAATTGCTAAAACGGTCAAGAGTACCTTTAACCAGCGGGCTTGCATGTGAAGAGTGATTAGTGTGGAGGAAGCTAGGAAACTATGA
Organism: Baronia brevicornis; assembly: GCA_031353405.1. Taxonomy (NCBI): domain Eukaryota; kingdom Metazoa; phylum Arthropoda; class Insecta; order Lepidoptera; family Papilionidae; genus Baronia; species Baronia brevicornis. Next base: position 275,899 of record JASFAT010002429.1, on the reverse strand, counting down.
CAAGATCGTAGCGCATGGAGATCTGTGGTTTCTGCCTACCCTTACGGGAAACAGGCGTAGCGTATGTATTATGTATGAAAGTATTAATTTATATTTTTGCAATCATACTCACTTTATGAAATGCGATGAAACAGTGAAAATAAGTATTTATTAACAAAAATATTCAATACGTGTAAAACAGGACAGGACTACAAAATTACTCTTTCCGTTTGCCAAAATATACAGAAATTTTTCATACTAAAACATATTTTTTTCCTTTTTTAGAAATTGATTTCCTTGATTTTTAAAAAGAGATTTGCCTATATACTACCTGCACTTCTAGTTTTTGCTTATAACATAAAAAAATATAAAGTAACATGTTTTTTTAATTTAATTCTCAGGTGGTTTCCCGTATGCGGAATTAAGCAATCACCAAGTACCAACATTCCTGACTGGTGGTGGTCGCTTGCCAAAACCGATGCGAGCATCGCCTCGCCTCTACCAACTGATGGCCGAATGTTGGTCTGAAGAACCCCAACAGAGGCCAACTTTTGCCCAAATCGTTGACAAATTGACGGAACAAAAACAACTTTACGTAGACTTAGATTGTGTGTTTCCCGCCTCCGAGGACCACCTCACGCCCCTTAGTGATTACTTTAGCACAGCAAGCGCCGATAGTGAAGAACGATGATGCATCTAAAGACTGATTTATATTGTTGTTATTTATTACCCCATCGCATTAAATGTATTTTAAGTAAATCGCTGGTTTTATTTTTTTGACAAAATACAAGAACTATCTCTCTTACAGTATATAATAAACTTCATCATCGACGTAAACATTGGATTCATGCGGACTATGAATCTAATGCTGGATACAAGCCGCTCCCAAACAAGAGGAATTTTCCTCTGACTACACGCTGAATCAGTAAATTAATTCATTGAATTTATTTGCTTTAAATAATTAATTATAAGTAAATTATTGTCAACAGTAAAATATCAAGAAAAAATCAAAATAAAATTTGTCACAAATTTTAAATACTATCTACTATCAGGTAATTTAGTCAGTTTAGTGTTAAGTATAATGCAAATATAAAGTCAATAAACGTTATTTTTAAATATATATAAATGTTCTTACTAACTTAAGTAAGATTTCACAAAAATTAAATCGCTAACAAAAACTTCACGGTTAATTTCTTTTAGCACGTATTCCACTTAAATGATAAGGCAACTGAAATATTCTTGTACACGATTTCTTTATTAGAGCAAATGTACTAAACAGAATCATTGAATCACTATTCCTTTGATGCTTTTAAATTTATAAGGACTAGAAAAATAAGGTACTGCTTATCTAAATCATATATTAAACAGTTCTGTGTTATATTGTATGTCAAAGTATTTTAATGCTCAATATTCTTCATAATGGGATAGAACCTAAGTTAAGCTAAACCTACATTTGCTATTATATAATTTAACTAAGAATTTCTTATTTAATTTCATATCAATTACAATACTAAATAAATTGCTACAAATTGAGTTTCAATCAATCAATCAACAGCCTCCCCAGAGAAGCGCCACCTAACCCGATCGTCGCACCATCTAGCCGGGGGGCGTCCCACACTACGTTGACCGAAACGCGGTCTCCACTCCAGCACTCTCTGCTACAACGATTGTCGGATCAACGACAAACGTGACCAGTCCATTGCCACGTTAGTTTGCTAATTTGAAAGGCTATGTCGGTGACTTTAGTTCTCTGGCGGATTTGTTCATTCCGAATCATATCTACAGAGAAACTCTGAACATAGCTCTCTCTATAGCTTTCTCAGCTTGTGAAGCAGACGGACTGTCAGCGTCTACATTTCGGCGCCGTAAGAAGGTATAGGAAGGACACACTGATCGAAGACTTTTGTCTTTAGGCTCTGCTAATTGCTGCTAACTGCTAATGCTATGGGCAAATTGAGTTTGTTAAAACCATAAATATATCTAAAGCTGCTCAATATTAAGAGGTATTGCTATAAACCCACGTTAGGCAGGCAGATTGGGGATTTATATAATCATATATCAGATTGGGGATTTATATCACAATCATATTTTAAACTAGGCTAGTTCTAGTTTAAAATACACAAAGTTAATGAATTTAAAGTCATTAATAGTCATTAATTCACCATAATATTTTTGCATAGCGGTTCCTATTACAAGAAAAATAATATATGAAGGAAACTGAGACTCATGATAAATATGTAAGCATTATTAGGAAGCTATCTTAGGAACAGATGGAGAACAATGAAAAGGGAGACATATCTGATTCTAAGACTATTGCTTCTTCCATAGAAACTACAACAGAGGCATTTACTGTTTCTAATAAGAAACTTCACACTGATCTACTATCAACAAGTAAATCTACAGAAGCTTTTACCATACCATCTACAGAAGCTTCTATTAAATCTACTACAGAAGCTCTTACTGAACCATCTACAGACGCTCCTACAGAAGTTCCCACGGAAACTTCTACTCCACCTCGCACTGAAGCTTTTACTAAACCTACAACAGAAGTAATTACTAAAAGAACAACTACCGTAAACAATTAGCTAAAAAGTAAAAAAAAAACACGAAATAATCACGAAAATGTACAGTAAGATCAACTTAATGACTAAAAAAGAATTACTGATTACCATATGTATGTAATTACGTTTTTATATGATGACAACAGCGTATGATGATACAGCCATTAAGTACTATAGGTAATCTAATTAATAGAAGGCGAGGATTAAGAAAGATGAATGTATTTTGACTAATTTTCAGTCAGAAAAATCAGTAGTTACTTATTACTATACATATGTATCTATAATAGTCCTATATACAATACCTAATATACAATACATTGTTTTGACAATCAAGTAAAAATGTCAGTTAGTACTCACGTAAAGTGGTATCATTTTTCTGTGTCACCATATATAAATGAATAAATAAAATAAATATAAAAAAGCCTTTTATTTCTTGCTTCTAAACAATTTTTGAAAGAAACAAGATTTAAGCAAAGCAAGATTTAAATTTTAAGCAAGAATTCCTCTGCGGGTGAAGGCCTCCTCCAAGAACTTTCATCTCTGGAGCGAGTTATTTGATGCCAGTTTGATCCGCCTATCTCCTTGGTCTCGTCTTCCCACCTTGCGTAAGGCCGTCCTTGTTTACGGTTGACTTGCGGGCCTTTCCACACTGTCAGCTTTCCCGTCCACTTCTGGTCCTGGAGACGCGTCACATGTCCAGCCCATCTCCACTTTAATCCTAAGGCGTGTAATAGAGCATCAATAGTTTCAGTAAGGGCTCTGATTTTTTAATGTCAACCATCATACATAATATGTATATATATACCATACTAGTTTTAGTTCGCGGCTTCGCCCGGGTGTAATTTGGTTTGCCACATTAAGTTTCGCGACAGTTCATTTTAAATAAATATATATATTTTTTTTTCTTAATAGTAAAATTATATTACGACCAAAATTACATAAAATGATTACAAATTGTAGCCTATATGTTATTCCGGTGTATAACCTATATTACTGTAAAGTTTCCAGTAGTTTTTTCGTGAAAGAATAACAACCATACATTTTAATAGTGATTTATACATTTTAATAGTGGTAGAGCCACGCTGCAGATGAATACTTTGTCAAGAATGGCATATTATTTGTCTGTAGCATGAATGGGCCAGGCACCACAATCCCGCAGAAAACCGGCGTCTTAGGGGTAGCTTGTCTACCGCGCTTCGTACGGTGAGCGGTCTTAGTTCCGGAGGCCCAACACATCCCCTTCCCACTCCCTCTCCCACTCCCACTCCCATAATTTCACTTTCCTTTAAGGTCGGCAACGCTTCCACACTGCCTGTGGCGTTGCGGATGTCTATGGGCGGCGTTGGTTGCTTTCCATCACGTGACGCGCCTGCTCATTTGCCTTCCTATGCCATAAAAAAAACATCCATATTCACAAACTTTCGAATTTATAATATAAGTAGGATATAACCGTTCATGTGTGTCATAGGATATTTGCGGGGATCAACTCCATTCTCCTTTCTTTACATCGTTCTTCCCGCTCTTTATTCACATCCTTATCCTAAAGTAGGTATTTCATCTGTTGTACTCTTAGTCTTATAGACGTCTTTGAACGGACCCCCGTTTTACTTACGATCTTATATATTACTTACCATTAGGATACCTGCATTTCTTCTATATAAGGTTTGCTCAACAAAAAGATTAAGAACTCTTTACAATATATTTAAGCAATTTTACCCTATTTATATAAAAAATTTAATCTTTACATATGTCAAGCTTTGATGGTGGTGATAATTTTTAAAAATAAAACATCGTTTCTGTGCCAATAATTATCATAATAATTTTTTATTGGAGAGGTAGGCAAAAAACAAATGGGTCACCCAATGATAAGTAATTACTGCTGCCTATTGAACTTTCAAGAGTAAGGACACTGCAGATGCATTGCCTAGCCTAGACTAAGAATGTAAAGGAAGATGGAATACGTTTTTATTGCGAGAATAACTTAGTATTTTAAATAAGAATAAATTTTTTAACAAAGAAACTTCAAAACATTCATATATTAAAGCAAATGGGTAAATGATAAACTACTCCATTCATTGTCAGATTCTAAAATAAACATACACAAAACAATATAAGTATTGAATTTTAATTTTAACGATAAAAGAGGAATGTTTAATGAAACACACATAAAGTTACGCTCAATTACCCTCCAGAACGTGAATACGTGTGCAAAAGAAAATGTTTATCACTCCATCTGCGAAACGAAAAGTACACGAAGTAAGAGACGTCAATAAAACATGTTATTAAAGATAAAAAACATAAGTTTTAAAAGTCAATCGAAAACAAACAAAGTAAGTAATTTAGATATTATACATCTCTTTAAAATATTAAAAATAAATATTAGTATTGTCTACGCATAAAAAATACCACCTTTTTATGAGAAAGGTAAACGAGCAGGCGTATCACCTGATGGCAAGCAATCAACGTCGTCCATAAACATTGCAAAAACGTTGCTGGCCTTTTAGAAATGGGTGCTTCGAAAACACCACCAGAAATACGAGTAGCTGGTTCCACAGAGCAGCGGTGCTAAAGAAGAATAAAGTATACACTAAAAGGGTTCACAAACGTTGAAGTAATTAGTCAATAGAAATGCTATCTGCCTTAAGATTTTCTGTTAGTCTAAACAAGTCAGTCGGAAAATCAGACATTGAATTTTGATCATAGGAGTAACCAAATTTTTCTATATATTTCGCTTAATTACTACTCATTAAATTTCTTTTTTTAATTCCAACGTTGATTAATGACCTTATGACAGTTTATCTAATGAGATATTATCGAAAATTAAAACTTTACAATCTATATACTAATCCATAAGCAACTGCTCTCTTATTCCCAAAACATTTCGAGGCAGATATGCTATTTTTAATAGATCGATCGACAACGATATAGTAGATATTGATATTATAACCTAAAACTGTTTTCCCTCGCAACCTTACATCCCAAAAATGTGTCAAAAAAAAACAACTCTTGTATTATTCCAGTGCTGCCTAATGTAATCATTCGATTAATAGCCACTGCAGCATTATGTGGCCTAATGACAGACGGCAGATGGCCAAACCCAGAGAAGGACCCTCTGGTATTCATCGCTAATCCTGTTGAAGCCAATATGCCTGGTCATTGGATTCCAGCAAGCGTGTTGAAGGTTATTCTTGGTGGATTTACAACCACGCAATATGTTCAAGTATTAAAATTTAGCCGAACGCAATCAACAACGACCACGACGACAACAACTACAACTGAAGCACCAACAACACGTCTTACTTTACCTACTACAACAACAACCACAACAGTATCTACAACCATTGCAACAACTACGCAACCACCACCTCCACCATTACCTCCAACAACAACAACGACCACAACACCGCCAACAACCACTACAATTCCAACTACCACAACACCACCAACGACCACTACAATTCCAACTACTACAACATCGCCCACCACTACAACAACGCCCACCACTACAACAACGCCCACTACTACAACAACGACCTACCACTACAACAACACCGACTACGACAACAACACCGAGTACGACAACAACACCGACTACGACAACAACACCGACCACAACAACAACACCCACCACGACAACAACACCAACCACGACAACAACACCAACCACGACAACAACACCAACCACGACAACAACACCAACCACGACAACAACACCAACCACGACAACAACACCGACCACTACAACAACACCAACCACGACAACCACCACTACCACAACTACCACCACAACACCTTCAACGACTACAAAAGCGAAACCACACCGTAAACCTAAACGAGTAACAGACGGTCATGAAAACTTAAATGCGTGATTTATGTACAAAACTACATACTACTAGCATAGGAACTATAAATATAATATATTATAAATGTAATACGAAATACAAGAAAATTATTCTTTTCACAAACAGGCCTTAAACGTAACCTCTGAAAATATAGATTTAGACACTATCTAGATATTTGGCATAACAAAAAGGGTAAAAAGGTAGTCACAATTTTAATATATAATATTTATGTAATACTGTATAAATAATCAATACCGATCTATCCTTATTTATTTCTAATCTTTCTTGATTAAGGAACTAAGTTTAGGAATTTATTTAAAAAAACCTCGTATATGACTTATATACTTTGTTTTACATAGTTTTATATTCCGCCGATACGGATTTAGTACACAGATAATAGATTATTAAGTAGTCTCAAGTGTTATGACCAATACTTTTGAAATCTGTCTTAAGCGTGAATAGACTGGCTCCTACGAGGAAGTACCACACTCTTGCAGAAAGCGCTTCTTTTCCTTTTCCTAAAGTTAGTCACTTTCATCTTCCCTCATTAATCATACTTTTCTCTACGATAGCCAATACATCCGCAATGCCTTACGTTCTGCAGATGTCCATAAGCGGTGAGGATTACTCACCATCTAGTGATCCAATTACCTGTCTCTTCCATAAGGAAAATAAGTGAAAACAGTACTTCAGCAGTACTTCAACAGTAACTTTGATAATCCGTATCTCTTCGTTTCATACGAGATTCCCTTGATCTATTTAACAAGAAACAAAAAGTTATATTTGTTTTATTTTATAAATTCCCTATATTTCCCGATATTGAGTTTGATACAGACGAAACGTCAGTGTACACGTTTCGCCACCGTAAAGAGTAAAGGAAGGAAGTAATGGTCGAAAACTCGTCTTCATAGCCGATGAAGAATCCTAAAGAATCATTATTATATTGGCTTATGTTTTAAAGTTTAGCGCCTTTGTATAAGAGTACTGCAGTGGAGACCGGGTGTTGGCTAACGATGTCCTCTCTCCCACCTAGATGAAGAGATATGCGTCGAGTGGTTAGCAGAAACTGCATGCTTGTAGCTGAAGATAGGGCTAGGTGTCGAGCCTTGGAGATACCTACTATATTATGTATATCGAGCATTTCCGCAAGCTAATGTTCGACGAGATCACATGCGGTTACCCAGCATGCGTTGCAATGCCACTGAAATGTAAAAAAAAGTTTTATATTTCAGTGGCAAGTTGTTTTTATATAGCAGAACAGGCAAACGACCATGTGGGTCACGTGGTGGTAATTGTCGCTTCAGTCTGCTAACTTGAATACTATGTTTCTCCAGAATTTTTCTCATTTTTCAATATATTATATATAGTTTATATACAAACATTTTATAATTAAATATGTTAGAATTTAGACTTAAATAGATGAAAAATACATACAATACACATTATAAATGATACATACAATATAAAATAAATCTAAGAAAAATAAATAAATAAAATTCTATTCATTGTTGCATAGCGGAAGTTTTCCCAGGATGCTGGTGGCATTACCTTGCTGTATTTCAAGATCAATCAAGTTATATATCATCAAGTTATTATAACACGTTGACCGAGATAATTGTCAGCCCTTAGGTCAGTGAGGTGCCAAACGAGAAACGATTTTATGATAAAATTTTCTCGAATCAGAAAATCTTTTTTTTTTCGTTTTAATGTGTAAAAATTCACACCCATTGCCACGGGAAAGATGAATAATCCATGGCAACTAGAGTAGCGGTACGTTATCACATTACTTTTGAATGTGTATATTTAATAACCGGTCCTTTAGTACACGAAACTTATCTAAGTAAAATAGTAACATCAGAAAGCAGTGCCACCCGTCCATTACAGACATAAATCCCTTAAACTATTGTGTGTTTAGCGGCGACTTTTTCACTGTTATCGCTGTTGTGATCCCCGATAAGGAACCTGTTGAGTCCGACGTCAGTTCAGGCATGGCCATAAAGTCAGCGACAGATTACTTCGTTATATTTTTTACTCAGTACAGTCATGCCGCAGAGATATTTTTTGTCACATTTTTATTTGAAAAATACCACACTTTTGCAGAAGAATTACTTTTATTTAGTATATATGCTGTGGTACTTTCTTCCTTTCAAATTAATTCAAGATGGAACTACTTATCTTAAGGTAGGTAACGCATCTCTTATTCGCTTGGTGATAAAGTGATTATTTACCATTAGTTATAAAACATAATGAATGAATGAAATATCATTAAATCACCTGCTTTATTATAATTTTGAGTGTTGTCGTTTACATAAAATTTAGTTACATTAACACCGCGTTTTTCGTGGCCTTATCAAAAAAAACGAGCCTTCTCGGAATCCCTCCCGTATAATTAACTTTACAATGAGAAATTTGAAAAATGCTATTGTTTCATTCTCAATACTGTCTTCAAGTAGTTAACAAGAGGCCGTATTTATATATTATAATGTTGTCTTCAGAAAATTTAACTTGAACAATATAATGACTTAGTTAATGTATGTATGTACGGTACTGCTAAAATGGTTACAAAGTACTTAGTAAATTTTACTATTAAGTAAATTTTAATGTCAATGTAACATTTTATAATTAATTTAATGCTTTGTAACCACATGCAACTTATGTATTTAGATCTCTATATACATATGTAATAATTAATGAAATTTGTACGCCATAAGTGGCAATGTGATGGAGCTTTTGAACATCTTTTTTTTTATCTAGTTACATCTCACAATATGGAAATAAAGAATTATTATTATTATTATTCCACTGCCACTACACCATTCACTGATGGCTGATGAGAAAAGCTGTCACATGCTACCGCAGTTCCGACAGCGCTGTCCCTAACAAGGGTCCGATCGCAAACTTGGAATGGAGTTGGAGTTCTCTAATTCCTTCCTATGTAGTTTACACCGCGTACAACCTCAAGTACCTCCGCCGCCTGAAACCATATTTTCTTAGCATTAACACTATTAGCTTAGTAAGAATGATTAATAAGAATTCAATATCAAAAAATTGCTATTCTTCGTTGTTGTAAAAGAAAGCCATTAATTGTTTATTGTAAAAGAAAGCCATTAATTGTTCTTGTGATATTCCTAAAAAATGCATCGTTTTTTTAAATCTTGTTAATAACTACTATCTTTATCGTTATAAAATACCTATATCTGTCTGTCTTTCATTCTTTCTTTTTGTTTAAGTTTAAATTAGTGTTATTAAAAATATATATTTACTAATATAGGTGCCTAAACATGAAAAGTTATGTATAGTTTTTTTACGACTACTACAAATACAGATTATGTCTACTTCCTAGATGTACGATTCATTTGATTAATAAAGATATTAAATAAAAAAAATAAAAAGAAACCTATATATTTATTCATTCTTTTATTATTTTTAGCTTATTTATGTATAAGCTTGTTTTTTATTGTATTTTCGTTTATACTTGGTACATATATGTACCTATTTATATTATTACATTATTTTATTATTTTTTTTTTCTTTATATGTTTCAAAAAAAGCGTACAATTCAACCATATTATAGATAATTTGTCACCAGCCTATGCCAAATATTTAATCTTCTACTTTATCATTTTATCCATTTAACGATTGTCTGGAAGAAATAGCAATTAGCGATAAGACCGTCTTTTGTATGCACATAATATTATAATAATTATTGTATAATTTTGTCTTTGTTTACAATAACCAATATATCAATAGGTAAGTTCTATACGAATACTTTGATTCCCAGACAAACCTATTAGGTGGTAAATGTAATAAACAAACATACTCAACACATTTATTTATATACTTCGTACACGCCGCCGTATCGAGAAACGAAAATGTGAAAAGAGAAAGAGTCATTATAAGGCTATTAATACACAAGGGCCGCTCCATACATACAACGGGCCCAGAATTGAACGCATTCCGACCCCAACAAAGGCGCTTGTTGCATGCGCTGGATTCTTCTCTTTGTTTTTTACATTGCGCGTGCTGTGGCACGGCTGCACTCACACGAACCACTCCTGATTATTTATTTGGAGAGACAAGAAATTTAATTATCATACTACTACTATATTCAACGTTTTTGTCATTTTTTTTCAAAGAGAACACTATAACAAGCATTCCGTGTTGTATTTTTTTTAACAAGTCAACTTTCTGCTAAATTTCCTTGTTTGAATTCAAATGTTATGGAACAAATAATTATTTTAGTATAATAAGTCTATTTACTAGCTTTGTCCTTTTTTTAATAGTTAACAGCGGGGTTAACAGACTCGGAATAAATATTTATAAATCCATGCATATATTTATTCCGACGCGGGGATCGAACCTGCGACCATTGACTCCGCGGGCGGAGGGCCCCGCCCCTAAGCCAATTGGTCGTCATCAAATTAAATCAAACAATTTTTCCACTTTCAGAAAATTTAAATAAAAAATACCCCGAATAAATAAATAAACCCGATTTTCGGCTTCACGCATAATTGTTATTAATTATAATATTATACTTCAAAATGGTTTTTGTGAGTCGAGGTGAATAAAATCGAAACGCTCGTTCGATTTTTAAATAAGGAGCCTTTCGTCATCTTTCTAGTTTTTTTTACTTACAAATAAAGTCTCCCGCGTGTTACCGCTCTCGGCACATGGTTTTCGATTTTATTGCATTCACTGTTGAAATTCAATTTGATCCTTTATTTAAACTACTTACGTCACGTCAGAGAAGTAAATTCACAAAACATTTTAAATTTTAATTACCACCGATTTTAAGATCGATTTTTCATTTCAAGTCAACTGTCACCGTTATATTTAATAAACCTATTCCATGTCCCTTTATATAAATCAAATTGGACGACCAAGAATAATAAAACTTAATAATTATAATTAAATAAAACCTAAATTACAACTTTTTATTGTTCGTAATTAATCAATTAAAATTAATCAAATGACAATCTAATTGACTTAGTTGCAAATTGCTTTCAACATTTAGGTCGTCATATTTTTTATCTTAAATTAAATAAGGTAATTTTATATACCATTGAGGAATGACTATTATAAAAAATTACTTGCTGAAGTAACGATAAATTATATTTTATTAATTTATTATTGATTTTATTATACCTACTGTTTTTGAACACGAAGAAAATAATAAAATTGTTAACTGTTTAGTTTTAATGCGTATTTCTAAAATTCCAAATTTTTATGACCACTATTCTTAATTGCAAAGAAATGGGGATACTGTCAGGTAGATTGCTCATTCTCTGAATTCTTTGTCAAAAACACTTGAGGTTGTTTTTACCGGCGCCAAAGTCAAATAATGGTGCCTTTGTTGAATGTTTGGTACTTATCTCAGTACCTAAGCAATAAAACAATAAAAAAATGTTCCAAAATGTCCTGCACCAATAAATTTAATATTATAACGGTTTTTTTGAATAGCTTTCTTTAATATTATTTAATATAGAGAATAAAGTGTGTAGTTATTATAGTGAAAAGTTATTGGGTACTATAATGATACTATAATGTTGAAAAAAAAATATCAGCCTTCATTTTACCTACCGTTAATTCAGTTTTCTAATACCATTATTCGATAAAATCGTTTACTATGTAAATTTGACGTCCAACACTATGGAGCGTGCAATTTGTTTGGTCGCATTCACACATTATGTTTGTTTCTTTCTCTCACCGACCCAATAGTCGCGTTGTATCAACGGTGTGGGACGGTTGTGTCGGTCTTTTTAATGACATTTTAAACGCGTGTTCATAAGTGACATTTTTGAAGTACATATTATTGTAAATAAATAAACATTCTTTCAGAAGACATAAGAAACAAAAGGGTTTTTTTATACTTGTGTTTTATATCATTTACACTTAAGGTAAAATTCACAGTGAAGATTTGTGATGAAGCAGTGATGTAGATTTATCACTGTCGACTATGGTGATTGAATCGTGTATGTTTTAAATGAAATAAGTTTTAATTGACAAAGCGATGGCGGTGATTAATTTTAGCGTGTGTTTAGTGTTTATGTTTTACCAACTCTCAGCGGCGTATAGTGATGATGCTTCTTCGGAAACAACAGATCTTGGGCTGATAGGTAAGTCCAAATAGTATCGGAAGCAAATCCTTTCAAAATTGTTTAATAATTTAATATTATTAGATCTTCATACACAATTAAAACCTCACTGTTTTTATTATCTTAGTTGTGTCTGACATGTATAATCTGCATAAATTTTGTATTTTTTTTATCATACGTTAAAAGCTTAATACATATTTGCTATGTACCTTTATTTTAAATAAATCAAATATTTGTTATTTGATGTTTTTCTCAATATCGAAAGGCAAAAACATGCGATTAAATAATATTGACATTTCGAACCCAGAATGTTTTAGGTTGTCAAATTCATTTTGCTATCTATGCAAGCATTTTTGAATATAAAATTTTACTTGCTACTAAAACACTTCATTTAAAATTTAAATGATTTTCAATTCTAAAGAGAAATTTGTATTCGTAGAAACATTGTTATAATTTTAATTTGATTGGATTCAAACTCTTTTGTACGCTTTATTATTATCGTAAAATAAAAAGTCGTCCATGTTTCCACTTTAAGATAAAGCGTGTCTGCCAATTAAAAGTATTTAAAATGTTAAAGTTTATCGACAGAGGTCGTCCACTTGTACTATGGTTTTGTTTTAAATTTGATAACTCCCTGTTAATTGTCTATAAATTTTATTGTGATTTTCGATTGTATTTTAAGTTGTTTTTGTATTGTATAACTTAATATCTTGAGCAAAGATTTAACTATATTTTGTTAGTTAACTTTTAACATTTTATCTTTGACTACGAACCTTCGATTATCGAATATCATCTTTTGGGTAAACCTTGATGGTGAAGTAGGTTACAATAATGTAGGCCTTTTTCCCTTATTTATTATCTTTAATTTGATTGATACCTATATGTTAAAGTATAATTTTTCGGCATCCATTTTTATTTGACATATCTACAAAATACCCCACCAAACTGGGATAAATATGAGCAAGCAAAAGAGCTATAAAATGAAGTTTTATGTATAAATAAAACTACGTTATCGTTCTATTGAAACTGGCAACGAATAAACGAAGCTGGGGTTAAATGGCATGTCTTGGGTGTGGCCTATGCCCGGCAGTGTATTGTGGAGTGGTGAGGATGCTTATAGTATTCGGTTAAGGTAAAGTTAGGTCATATGTAGTACCTAATGGTACCTTTTAATATGAAACAAAGATTTTTTTTATTTTGACAAATAACAAACACAAAGTTGACCAATTTGAAAGTTGCTTATGTCATCAGTTTACATAAGCGATGAGACAAAGCAAGAAGTAATGGGGTATATTACCCCGCGGCCACTTTCATGAAAATATAATCAAGAGATGTCCCAACAAGTATCGATTGATTGTATGACGTCAACGACTCAATCCTCGGCTTATCGACCAATCTGATAAACCTGCACGTTTGGCGCCGTCTGTATCGGACGGATTTTGCCGATTGGGATCAGATCGTGTAAATTGTCGTCAAGGAATGTACCGTGATGATAACGCTAGACATAGGCCTCACAGCCAGTCTCTGCCAGCCGCCTTGCGCAGATCGTCGAACCATCTAGCAGGAGGGCGTCCCACGCTACGTTTGCCGAACCGCGATCTCCACTCCAGCACTCATCTACTCCAACGATTGTCGGTTCTCCGATGAACGTGTCCAGCCCATTGCCACTTCAGTTTGCTAACTTGATGAGCTATGTCGGTGACTCGTGAAAATTTGTCTAACATTAGTTTTTAAAGATGACGAGAAACGCTTTTATAATTTTTTTTATGGCAACGAGCAACATTTTCTAGAATTCTTGTTAACCGTGACAACTAAGCATATTGCTTATTCTAGGATATGGTTCACATCATAGTCCAATGGAGAATATGAACTTAGACGTCATATCTAACAACTGAGTTTTTATAGCGCTTATATTGTTAAATTTATTATATGTAAAATAAGTGTTATTTCCGTATAAATATACGTTACTGTATTACCCTAATCTTACAAAAACTACATAACGGGCTAATGAACAAATTAAAATTATTCTTATCTAAACATTTATTTTTCCCTGTTTGAATTGGGTTAAAAATTGATATATAATATAATGAACTAAATGACGAAGTATTTCTTCCTGCTTTGGAGTCTTTGGCTGCGGATTCTAGTAGTTCTATGCTAGTCCTACTAATATTATAAATGCGAAAGTTTGTGAGTATGGATGTATGTTTGTTACTCTTTCACGAAAAAACTACTGGACGGATTTGGATGGAACTTTACCGTTATATGGGTTATACATCGGAATTACATATAGGCTACAATTTGTAATGATTTTATTTAATTTTGGTCGTAATATAATTTTACTGTTGAGTAAAAAAAATATATTTATTTAAAATGATCTACCACGATACTTAATATGGCAGACCAAATTCCACGCGAGCGAAGCCGCGGACAAATAGCTTTTGCCAGTAGTAAATAAAAAAGCAACAGTTAAAAAGGGTAGAAATGTGTATTTATTTGTTATGCGATGTATATTAAACGAATTCGTGGGGATTACCGTAACGAAACAACATGTGCGCGCCAAGCGGCCGGGTGACAGGCGCCAGTGACGTCACAGGACTGCACCCGCGACCCTACTACAACTATTATGATTTATGGTAGACATTGTAATGGGTGTATTAGGTACAACAAACAATTCGACAAAATAAATCTTTATGTATTTTCTGTGGCATTTCGGGGTATGTCTCATTTCTCAGCTTCTTTTATCGCTTTTACAATAAGGAAGTGCTCCAAGTTTTCGAAATAATTCCGAAACCCTGCTACTGGACTCCACTGCCGCGCAACTCACCTACGGCATTATATACAGTGTGTTTTTCTCAAAACCTCATTTGTCATCACCACTCTACTGTTACAAACACAAAAATGTCTGTTTATATAATTTTTTTTAATTGGTCACTATAAACTTTTTCACACGGCATCCATTGCTCTCTAATTTCATTTGATAATGACATAATTATGTTTCACCGCAATGATAAATAATGATAGGGTTACAAAGATAGTATATCGATTGTATTATAATTGTCTATGTATCGATGTTAAGTTTGAGTTTTAAAAAGTCTTAGAAGTTTTGCATTAAGAATATATAAAAAATATTTATGAATATTAAGTATAAAGTCTATGAGAAAGTTTTAAAACAGAAAGAGCGAGTCTGATAGAAACTTGATGCGTATAACCGAATATCGCACAAGGTGGCTCGCCTTGGGCTTCCTAATGGTCTATGCCCAGCAATAGATGGCCGCAAAACGATGATGATAGTTATTCACATCTTACCCTCAGGTAGACAACATACCCGCAATATCATCACATCACAAATATAATAGTGTGTATTATTAATAATAAAACTAATACTATTAAATAAACATTTAAACATTTGTTAAACAAAAAAAATAATCGCTATATATATTACTTATTTAATTTATCCACAAAATTAATTGACATTAATTATCTTTTTGTAGTATTTAACTTTAACACTTGCTCTGTTTTTAATTAATCTGTATATTTATAATTTTTTGGTCTTCCTCTTTTCTCTCCGTTAATTTAAAATAAAATAGACACGGATAGAGAATAGAAAGAGATGGCATTCAAAAAAAAAATTAAATTGCTTCATCGATACGTATCAAACAATTGAGTTATGGATATTTAACTTTTAGTTACTTTTCGTTTATAAATGGATAAATAATATCGACTCTTAAATATGTGTGTATACAACCCTAGCGTATACCAATAACCGGAATGGTGAGGTGTTCCCGACTCGGTAGTGGGTCTGCTTTCACCGACTTTTCTAACAATGGCGATTCATATTCCCTAGACAAAGCATCAGTGTCAAATTAGTGCACACTAGTCTCATAGTCTGTCTACTAGGTTTACATTATAGAATTTAGTACATCACAAGTCATATTAACCCTTATCGGTCGCTAGCTTTTTATACGTGATTCTCGCTAGGTTGTAACTACTGATATAGTTTTCATTGACTTTATTAATTTTTCGGCTCAAAAAATATTGAAAAATCATTGGAAAAGGCAATCATATATAACTGGAATACTGCACTGCTCTGTTATGGATATTTAACTAATAAGACAATAGTGCCTGCATTTCACACAGAGCGAGTTTCAACATGTCTCGTCTTGTCACCTCCCACGTGACTTACGACCGCAGCCACACAGTACTGTTGCCACGTGAGAGGTGACTTACGACTGAAATGTGGTTAAAGTATGTATTTTTTATGCGATAGGAAGGCAAACGAGCGAACGTACCACTTGATGGAAAGCAATCAACGCCGCCTATTGATATTGTCTTAGTCTTGTTCCAATGCCGTATCGGTTCGTAAACACCGCTATAGGTAACTGGTTTAACAGAGTAGTGGTGCGTGGTAAGAAGTTTCGGACAAAACGCACCGTATGTACGTGAGGATGAAACTTTTCTTCGCGATGTGTTGTTGTGGTAGTGGAATTCAGCGGCCGGAACTATTTCGAACAATTCCTCCGAAGATCTCTCTGACGGCTAAGGAATCTAGCCGTTCAGAGAGATCTTGGCCATTGGACCAGCCCAACGTTGTAATCCGTTTAAAATTGAAAAGAGCTTGTTCATTCTATTTTGTTAATAAGTCTAGCAAGCTTGACAGGATCGATTTTTTTTTTATCATCCGGATATTTGTTTCCATTTCTAATTCGTACTTACTCCGGTTGTATTTTGAGCAATGAAGCAATATTTTAATAAACAAAAGGTAATATTTTTTCACGAGGCCCGTTGTTTATCTTATCTATACATAACACCCCTGGTGTTAGAGGTAAATAAAATTTATTTAGATTCCAATTAATGAATAGATCACTCACGTTTATAGATATGTGCCATAAACAACAACATTCCATTCCACAAACACGTATTCAAATGCTAAACTGAAAAATGCAATTTAAAATTCGACACGCCGTCGATTCGCATCCATTATGTTGTTATGAGAAAGAATTCTGAATATGCGTCGCCAAAACTTGATACGTTTCGATTGAGGTGCTGTGCCGTTATAATTGTTTGATTGCGGATTTTGAAATTTTTTTTATAGCAGAGCAGGCAAACGACCAAACGGGTCACTTGGTGGTTAGTGATCACCGCCGCCCTTTTGCGATCACATACGCTCGTCTCTTGAATGCCCGTATGTCGTATTTAGGTACACGGAAACACCGCAGGTGGTGAGCCTTAATGTTTTATTTTAGTAAAGTAAATTAAATTAAAGTAATGGATCTACAGCGTATATAATGTACAATATATGTCCCACTGTTGGGCATGGGTCTCCCCATTTTTTACAGGAACAGATATTAATCCACCACGCTTGTCCAGTACGGATTGGTGGGGTGATCACAGACTCGGAATAAACTTTTATAGGCCATACATATATTAATTTCAATGCGGGGATCGAAGCTACTGGGCTACTGGGCCAATTCGTTGTCGAAAAAGGAATGAATATATGCTACTTAAAAAGCTAGTAGGAAAAGGGTACATAAAAATACTCAGAGAGTGTGGTCGCACCACAATTGGGGGAGCTAATCTTTTTATAAAACGAATTGAAGGGTGTCTCCGTTAAATAGTTGTCTGGCGCCAAAATTTGTAGACGCGGCGCCACTGATACCGGGGGGTCGACCCTACATGCAATAATAGCTTTAATTACACACACACAGAAATTGTATTTTCCCATGACGTTTATCGTACTTAACGAGGGGATGTGGAATGATCATACGGAGACGTTTACGCGATTTATTTTGTAGGGGAAACTAGATTTGGGCTTGATAGGCCACCTGCCTAATATGACACATGCGGAAGCATATGTCGGGGTTTTTTATGGAAGCTAGTCACATGATGGTAAATAACCACATCCACCTATCAATATCTGCATTATCGAGGGCTCGTTTTTAGTTTAAAAGTGGCATTGTGTGTTATACGTTTTTGGTGGGGTGGTTGACGTTTTGGCTGATGACCATTTTTCCATTATAGGTTTTGACTTTTGAGTTTTGGGTATTACTATATTTTGTACGGATTCATTACCACGCAATAAAAAATGTTCATATATTTTCAGATCTTAACAATGTAAGATTGATTTTCTGACTTGACTTATATTACTAATCAAACTTCATAAAGGAATGTCGGATACATCCCTTCGTCATCATCATTCTAATCCCGTAGCAGTCTACTGCTGGACATAGGCCTTCCCCAAGAAGCGCGATCTTCGACTTCTCGCATCCAGTTTCTATTTATTCATATATACAGTTCATATTTATTTATATATGCATTACATATATAAATAAATGTCCAAAATATATTCTCCCTATATATAAAAACGCAGAGCTATGTTGTTAGTTTCGCTAAAACTTAAATACAACCCGACCGATTTGAATATTTTTTTTTGATTTTGTACGCTATGGTATTTTTTTTAATTTTGTACGGGAAGGTTTACGAATAAAAGAATATAAGAAAAACGTAAAAGAAGAGCTTGAAAAATTAAAAATTCTTTTTCTTCCTTTTACTTCCAATTACTTTTAATATCTATTAACAAGTCAATAGATATTAAAAGTTTGACATCTGTCAAACTTGACGGCTTTGTCGTCTAATGGACGTGTCGAAACTGTCTTTTCTTTTGGGTGATTTTGAAAAGTATTGTTTACCTCTGGTATATAAGCACTTAGCTTACATACCAAGAGAAGATAAGTTTACCAGGAGATATCAATTTCGTTCATTGAATGAATGTCCAGTTATATATTCTTCCGCTATTATTTGTATTTATCGATATCGAAGCGATGGTCTATTTTGCAGTAGATTTGAACTGCCCACTGGGTGCGTCATTGCCTCAAACAAAGATTAGATTCTCGAAAATAAACTGGGCCAAACGATTACCATGAATCACTTCGTGCAACGACCAGAGAAAAATCTCTTGAAACCATCCCGCGCGGTTTCTTTACGTAGGGTTGGTGATCTTCTCTGCGTAGTGAACTTTTACGTGCATAATCATCAGCTATAAGAGAGTTAGGCAGGAGATCGAGTTATCCAATCTACTAATATCAGATTATTAATGGAGTCAGGCGTAACCTTGCGGAAATCCATCACTATATGGACAGTCAAAAGTTTTACTTAGCTAAGATCCGCGACAAGCAAAACAATAACAGAAAATTAACAATGTGTGTTTTTCCGTTGCGTTTATTGGATTTATTTGGAACTTAAACCAAAAAACTTACCGAAAATCGGCCATCAACTCTCCACCCACCAACCACTATACACAACACCAAACACACATTATCACTTTTCCATCTTGTAAACGACACGTGTTTCGCTCCAACACGAAGCATCTTCAGGTATAGTAGACTCTACGGTAGACAACCGAAAAGTCTTTTCGGTATTGTTTTGCTTGTCGCGGATCTTAGCTAAGTAAAACTTTTGACTGTCCATACTAATATCAGATTAAATCAGTGCAGATTGGTTATCGCAAATTGTTTTTTAAATTTTATTTTATTAAAACTAATAATAGATTTTTGAGGCATATAAGGTCCCACAAAACTGTAGTTCTTCTAACTTCTAGTAGACCACCACATAATTAGGAACTACAAAACAAATTATATGTGTGTTTAATATTTTGACAACCCTAGGAACGTACAGAAAACTCGTGCGATAGAAAACATGTCGATAACGTTTAAACTATTAGCACACGATAATCGCCGCAGCAAATAGCACTCCGGACTTTTCCCCTCAATTAACATCGCTTACTTTGTGTTTTTATTTCATTTCACGGCTAAATGGCTCAGTGGCGAAGTAGAGCCTTACGATCTGAACGTCGTATCGACGAATCGATCTTCGACTGGACTATTGATGCGAACCGTATCCTAGCAAAAGCATCATTAGTTTAGTTGGAATGGTCAACAAGGATTCTAGTAATATCAAAAACATGCTGGACTTCTTCTTAAAAAAATGTTTTCGGGTAACATCACTAACCTTGTTTTTATTTAATTTTTCTAATTGTTTCGATAGTGAAGGTAAGGCTTTCGAATTCAGTTCTCTCATCCGAATAAATTTATGTATGGATTTATCCCGATGCGAGAATTTAATTTGAATTCATCTAATTTCATTCTGAAAATGGATGATTGGTCAAGCTTGGTTATATACTATTAATTCACCCAGGTATCGGGAGACCTCGTGCTGAAATGAAAACTACTGACCTAACTACCTTTTTTATGGGATAGGTAGACAAACGAGCATGCGTGCATGGTTAGTTAAACAGACAGACTTAGATTTATTCAAAATTTTTAACCCATACAACATTGAAACCTTCAAAAAACAAGCTCATATGTTTCCCATAAAAAGGAAAATAATAATCGTTGCATGTATCCATTTCTGCATTAATTTATAGTAAAGTGACTTACTTTCTTCTGTAATTCAAGCGACATTAATGTGATACTACCCACACAATGGATATTGCAGTGTAAGCGATACTTGTTAAACAGAGGGGGCTGGTAGCTTTGCAGCGGTTGCACTTCACTTCCGTCACTTGACGGAAGCGCGGCGCCGGCGCTTACAGGCACGCTGCCGTTCCAGCTAGGGTTGGGCGGTGTTGACAAATTACTATCGATATAAATATTGATATCGCAACGTGTAATCGAAATGTTGAATTAGTTAATGGAATACGAATTAATAATTTCAAATGAACAAATTAATAATAAAAAAGTAGTATTTAGTATAAAAAAACTTCTTTAGTACCTACCGTTGTAATTTAAAACTCGATGAAATTAAAAGCCTCTTTCTCTTTTAAGACTTAACGATTTTTTTCTTAACAATTCTTTGTTCGATTTTACCCTTCATGACTATTCGTTAATGAAATTTAACGAATAAATAGATATCAAATATGAAGTTTTACAAATAATTTCACATCAAACTATTACAAATTATTTAAAGCAAAATTAATTATTTTATAAATAATATTTTAGTTCCAAGAGAGATTTTATATTGAATGCCATGAATGTTATGGCTTGGAAGACTGTTAATCAAGCTTCGTATTCAAATAACCATTCTTTTAGTTTGTTGTATATCACTTTCCAAGGTAATGTGTCAAATAACAAAGTTTCTAAAACCTTTATAAATACGCTTAGGAAATGTACCGCAGGTCTGTGAACATAGTTTTAAACTTGTCGATAAAGTTATCTTGCTGTAAGAAGGTAATTTAGGGCTTTAGCTGCGACCGAAACGCAATTGAAAATCTAAAACAAAATCACTTTTATTCAGTAATATCGATTTCTCGATGTTTTACGCACTCCGGCGTAGAACATCCCTACTTCAGACGCATTCACGCGCGGGCCGTGGACCGATGAACACCGGACGTTATGCTACGCTACTCACCAAATTAACGATTACAGCTAAATTACACTTACCCTCGTATCACATACATTGTATTATATTATTACCTTTATGTACTTGATTTGGACTACAATAGACGTACTAATGTTAAATAAAACTTTGACTGTAAGCTTTGCAACGTTTAGCAAAAAAAATCGGAGGCCGTCATGAGGTCTGCCGACAGAAGTGAAGAAAATATCATATAAATTATATGATAAAAATTGAAGTCTTAATAATATATATAAATAATAATTGTAATTAATAATATTTTTAATAATGATTATTTGTAATATTTTAATAATATATACCTTAAGCATTAGCATGTTGCTGACGCGAATCCGATAGATTTATTCCCTACCCAGAGTCTTGTAACGCGGCTATAGAAGTTTTCACTTCAAAAGTTCTTCCCATTCTATAAATGTCTCGCTGCTTGGCACGTGCCTGCCCAGCCTCGGAATAAATACCTGAAGGCTATACAACATATTCCCAAGTCAAGTGCAAGAATCAAACTCACAACCATTGACTCAGTAAGCTATAGCATATATGAGCTTCCCAGAACTCAACGTCAAGCCGATATAGGGTGACAGGATTGATAGTTAGCATCATGAGAAAAATTATAAAAAAAATCTATCTGAAGATCTTTAAATTAAGAACCTACCAAGAGCTTGTGCGAATAAAAAACTTTTTATCTGAGTAAAATGGGTTAGCAAAAATCGGATTACTTTTTTCACTCGTTTTTTTAGTTAGTATGAAACTAACAAGTATTGTACCATTTTACAATCCTGATTACACTTGCCAAGGCACTCTAGTACTTTGTTTTTAAAGGAGGGCCTTTCAAAGTCGACAAATTTTGAAAATTTTAAATTCACACCTGTATATTGTACAAAATATACACGCTAATGTTAAATACTTTTACCTTTTAATTTTCGTTATGTAAGCACCATTACTGTAAAGTTAATACTAAGTATAAAGTCGCTTTTTTTTTATAGAAAAGGAAGACCTCGTTTTTGAGCTCGTGTGTGGCCTTGTAGGACAGCAATCAATGTTGCCCTACAGATATAGCTGACACGATAAAACATTGCAGAAACGTTGCCGGCCTTTGAGAAATGTGACGGCTTGCTTTTTTTAAGGTTCCAACGTCGTTTGTCCACGTATGGGTTTGCAAAAACTTTTTAAAATAGCTGGTTTTATCGTGGTGGTGCGTGGATATAAAATAATAATGTACACGATTGTACGTAAAATAAATAAAATAAAGTTTCGGGAAAAAAATACAATTGGATAACGGGGATTACATTTTTTACTTTTAAATCGTTTATAGCTAAGTTTTAGATTAAAAACGGCCATAGCTGAATTAATTACCATAAGGTACCGAGCAGATAGCAGCCGGGGCCTTGCAAATAGCGTATCAGAGCTGTCACGCCGTTGATGCAATGCACTTGTAAAGCAGGTCATATGTATGCGGAGTGCGCCTTCACGACTTGCTGTCGAAGGTGACTCCGACACTTCGATGCTAAGTAGCCTACAGCGTGTGTTACATTGCCGTTTTGCGTCCGCTGTAGGGCTTCCATGCTATGACATTATGCGGGATAATTCTGGTTTTAATACTCATTAATTCCAGTTAAATAAGATTTTTCATATCCTATTATAATCGTGGTACGCTACCAGATAGGATTTTATGAGATCATTATTCGTTGCTGCTAATTTAAAATGCAAACGCTTCATTTGTTGACACGAAAAATTACGTTTCATTTGTCAAACTTCAGTCCTCTAACGTCAATCCGAAAGAAGAAACGACCAAAGAAACTCTGCAGATATACTCTTTTTGTATTTTTTTCATCAAATACAATCTAATAGCACAATATCACAACTTGTTAGACCAGTGGAAAATTGTGTGTCTCGCGGCACCTATGAGAACGAAAACACTGTCCTTCGGATATTTTATAATAATTCGTTTGCGATAGACGTAAAGACCATCATCAGGATCAGGATCATTTTACGAAGGAGATACGCATGCTAACAATCACAGTATCAGATAATTGTAGTCTCTAAAGGCAGGAATTTGGCAGTTTCCATGCAATAATTGTATTGAGTTTTTCAAAGGAAGATCGTTTATTTGCGTACATCAATAGCCAGCAATGCATCTGCAATCTGGAGTTATCCATGGGCATATCAAATAGCTTGCTCCAGAGAGCAATTTAGAGAGAAATTTAGTTTAAAAATATCTTGTTTTTCTGTAAATTGTTTAGACGCAATATATTAAAAGGCTTTTTTATTTTTATTTATTTATTTTATTTATGAGCAGCGGTGGTTACTTAAACGAAGGTGAAAGTTCGTCCGTTTTCGGTTCTTTTGCTATGAGAAAAAAAGTAATTACCATTTCGTTTCCTGTCCTTATTTTTTTTCAAATCGTTTGGCTATACTAATCGACATATTTAACGCTAAGCTAGACAGCTACAAAATTCCTCATGGTATTGTTGAGTTGAGTAAGTTTATTAGTCGCCACTGTGTAGGAAGCATGGTTAGAATGACAAGAGCCTGTTTATTTTAGGGCATATAGGTATTGGAAATCCAGGAACATACAACACAGCTAGGAGACGTTTTGTAGCGATTGTGTTTATTGTGATCACACTCCGTATACAAATGGCGAAGTGGTGGAGTGTTTGCTTTCTAAACCAAGGGGTTCGATTGAAATTTTGAATCCTTTATCAGGATATGTATTTTTATGGACTACGCGTATGAATTCCTAGTCTGAATGTTTAATCTTGTTTTATATGTATGTATGTATGTTTTTATTAGGATTTACGATACATCTTTATAGTGGTAGAGCCACGCTGGAGACGAATACTTCGTCAAGAATGGCATAATATTTATCTGTAGCATAAATGGGCCGGCTCGTCAGGGGAAGTACCACACTCCTGCAGAAAATCAGCGTCTGAGTGGTAGCTTACCTACCGCGCTTCGTACGGTGAGCGGCCGAGTTCCGGAGGTCTAACACGCTCCCCTTTCCTCTGCTCCTCCCCTCCCATTCCTTAGACACTTTCCTTAAAGGTCGGCAACGCTTCCGCACTGCCTCTGGCGCTGCGAAAGTCTATGGGCGGCGTTGATTGCTTTGCATCAGGTGACACGCCTGCTCGTTTGCCTTCTTATCCCATAATATAAAAAAATACGATATAAGGAATCGTAGTTTAGTGCTATGAGTAAAAAGTGTTCTCTTATTTTACATAATATTAAAATATTTAACTGTAACCTTTCTAAAAATGCAATTATTAAAAAAAAATAGAAAGTCTCACTTAGTAAATGACTTACTTCAATATAGATACATGATAATGAATTGGAATGGTTAATATGAGATCTTATAATGTTAAAGTTGTCTTTTAAAAAAAGAAGCAACCGCTGGAATTCCTGGGTAGGTATACCTAAAGTTCGCTACGCCGGATATCCTTGCGGTACTGCCACTAAGGTACGCACAGTACTTAGGGCACTGTAGATGTGCCCTTAGTACTGTGGATGTCTATAGACAACACTACTTGGTTACATTCAGGTGACTCGCTTGCTCTGTTCCTTGCGTTGCATTATTTTTTTAAATGACATATGTCCAAAATAAAATTATTGCATATTGGGATCAGAAAAAATACTGCGTAAAATGGTAAGATTCAAATCCGAGACCTCAAGCTAAGATTTACACATAGATGCCCATGTATATATTATATTTTACGCTTCCGCAACTCCTGCGGTGTCGCGGTTGTCTATGGGCGGCGCGGGTTGCATTCCATCAGGCGACGAGCTCGATCGTTTGCCCTCCTATCCCATAAAAAAATATATAATATAATATACTTATTTATGCTTTTGTCACTTCAAGGAAGGAGGATATATAAAATCAAGGAGGTTTTATACATCGACGAAAAAGAGAAAACGCTGTAAATGACACAAGTGTCAAAATTATCTCATTGCATATTCGGGTCAAAAAAAATACTGCGTCGAATGTTTTGAGTCTCACAGCTCTATGACCAATAGAAAATATTGTACAGCGTTGAAACTGAATGTTTTTAAGTGATCCGATACAATTTTTTCAGAAATTTTAAAAACACTTTTGGCTCTGGTGGTAAGTTATCTTTTTGCGTTTTACTTATTTATTTATTTCATTTTGCGGTTCACTTTTTGCGTGAATATGAAAACACATGTAAATTTATTTTTCTCTTTATTTTCTTTTGTCGGTGAAAGCAATATAGTACGAACAAGGACAATTTCCCACGTCGCGTTTAGTGCAGTCCTCTGCACAGTAATGCGTAGTTACCAAGTCAGCTGGCAGACCTTCGCATCCTTGTCCACTGATTTATAATAGTCACTGCGCTTGCTTTATTCGATTTTTGAATATCGATTGTGGAATAAGCAATCGTGCGACATGTTTCGAATTTTAATCGACTCAGAATCGAATTGTTTGATAGGGTCGTGCCGTCTTACAACTGCTATCTACTTATATGATAATCTGTAGACATCGTTCCGAAATGCATGACAATAAATATCCCTTATTAATTAAATAATACAATGGTTCAGTGGTAATGGTACACTGTAGTGACTTCAGAGTTAAGGGTTCAGGGTCTTGTGCAGTTTCACGCCATTTGTTAACTTAAAGTTCGTTCAGGTTAGCTATCACCACATCTCTCCTTCGATGTCTATCAAAAGTCTTGAATATACGTAGCTATAGCATGGAAAAGCCCTATAAGGTGTTTCGAATGACTAAAGGTCTTTTGCATTCGTATGTACATTAACTGAACCAATTTTTTTTTAAATTTTATTAATATTTACCTGCTAAAGAAAGTTTTGCCATCCCATTTCTTCTCATGGGTGTATTACGATCGAGTGTGGGAGCAAATACCAAAACATGGCCTTTATGTTAATAATAAAAGCCAATTTGCGATCCTTTATCCGCCCGCCAATTGTCAACAGCTTCATTTATCAATTATGACGGAAGTCATTGTGCAGCAGAAGAAGAATTAATAGACTAAAAATAGAAAAGGCCGCAAGTGGAAAGAATAGAAAGTTGATTCGCATGACAGGCCAGGAAAAATACAGACAAACTGTCGCCGAATTCCGGGATGGAGATGACACAAGAAGAAGAATTTTTTTACTACTACTACTAGTTATTGTAAAAAAAGGTGTCATAAATAAAGTTTTTCTATTCTATTCTATTTCTAAGAAAAATGTTCAACTGTGCTCTTTTACGTCTGTACCTTATGATGATGTTGGTAATCGAAAAGTAATTATAATTTTCAAAAAAGTGAACAACGGCAACGAATCTGGAAACGCTATACTGTTAAAGGTGCCTATGGGTATCGGTGTTTGTATGCAATAAGGCGACATGGTTGTTCTATAAAATAAATTAATGTCTAAGTATCCGATTATTCTCTTATGACACAACCGCGGCTTATATTTGAAACTGCGTTGAAAATTTGGATATACTAACCATCAACTGAAGCGTCAGTGAAGCAGGCAGTACATAAAAATAAACCGAATCGCAATTATTGAGCAAGTAACGTCCGACCACCCACGTATTGAGAATCGAAGCAATAAAACAACACAACGCCTCAAATAATGTGAGACTTTATTTCCGTGCAAACGAATCAGGCGAAAGGAATGCTCCGAGCTTTTGGTGTATCTACAGGAAGTGAAACATCTCAAATTTTCATGAAAAGGATGACGTATACATTCAAAAGAGTGGATTCTCTCTACTTTAATAGTTTTGTCATTAGCCTTTAGAAATACATTACTCACTGTCATGTCAAAGAACATTTACCTCAGTCACGCATATGTTAGACTATCGAATTGGGATACCTTGAACCCTTATGAAGAATAAGGAAGCAAGCGTGTGACCTGTTGGAGATGGAGTTAGAATAATCAACGCTGCTCATACACGTCTGCATCACCATAGCGTTCACAAAAGCTTTACCCCCATTTAATATACAAGAAAGGTAAACATGCAAGTGAGGTTAACTGTAAATACTTTAGCAATAACTTGCAATTACGCTCCTTGCATTACTTAAAACACCGTAGGTGCGTTGCCTATCTTAAGGTAAAGATATGAATAGTGGGTGAGGAAGAAAGATTAAATAGAACGGAGGAGAAAGGAGTAAAAGATGAAGAAAAGAGTTCGGGGGTAGGATCCTTGTATTCACTGTATGAATCGTGAAAACACAACATGATATTATTTAACGCCGATATTTTGTGACGATCTGGTATTTCTCCGATCGAGTTTACCTATTTGTGCTGTGACGTGATTGAACATTATTGTTTCATGGTTAAGAGTTGAATATGAAAACCATTATTATATATTTTGATAATGGTAGAGCCGCTAGACGCTGCAGATGAATGATTTGTCAAGAATGGCATATTTGTCTGCATGATGAATGGGTCAGCTCGCCCGGAGATGTACCACACTCCCACAGAAAACCGACGTCTGAGTGGTAGCTTAGCTAGCGCGCTTTGTACGGTGAGCGGCTAAGTTCCGGAGGCCCAACACCCTAACCCTCTTCCCCTCCCCCTCCCACAATGACACTTTCCTTAAAGGTCGGCAACGCTTCCGCACTACCTATGGCGGCGGATAGGCGGATTGGCGGCGTTGATTGTCTTCCATCAGGTGACTGCTCGTTTGCCATACTATCCCATAAGAAAACCATCTATCTTATACTTCGGAAATGATACCACATTATATATTCTTAAATTTCATCATCTATTTTCATCATCATATTTTCATCATCTTCTCATTCTATAAATTTCAACATTTGCGTTCGAATTGGCATCATCCAATGCTTTTGTGTCCAATGCATCATCCAATGAATGAATAGGTCATTCTACTTTTTTAATAGATTGTTATTTATTCTATAGTCACGCTATACATCTTCTATCGCCATCTTATCTCCAATGACGAGTTCATTCTATTTATTACATTTCACACCTATTTCCCACACAAATTATGTCGCATTTACGGAATTAGGCGCTATAAAACGCATTTTTTATCTTTCAATCGAAGCGTGGGCGATTATTCTGTCCGTGTTCTGGTTTGTCCGCATTTCGCTTGTCTTTCAATTCCACACCTACTTCGACGGTTAATACAAATTTAGGTACCTACTAAAAATACGTGTTATTTCGATATAAAATGAACTCGCCTATGTAACGGAATTTCTGACACGATTCTGAAAATATAAGTATAGATTTATTGCCTCCATCGGCGTGATTGATATCGGAGTTTCTTCGTTTTTAGAACAACCGAACGTTTCTTCACATGGATAATATAACTAGAACTCTATATTCTTAGTATATAGTTCATATAAAAGTTCAATCATAAATGGTTCGTAGGGTCAGTTCACTTTATTTGGTAACTTGTAAATTATGATCGATTGGTGAATTACATCGCTCCGGTCCATTTTGTGTGTAATTAATTTTGCCAGAATGGTCAGTTATAAGGTGCGATATGATTTCTGGAACCCTTTAACCTACGCCTTCATGATAATAACACATTTTGAGCTCGTAATTGTTTCTTTAAGATTAACGCGTAATTAGTAGTCAAGGTCGAATAAGAAAAATGAAGTTTTTCTTATTCGACCGTTAGGTTCAGTTAATTTTGTGACTTACATATTAATACCTCGAGTTTACATTTGATTCTTTTTCTCTTTATTATTATAAACACAAAAGTAAAATCAAGACCATTTTTTTATTCGTTTTCATACTGAAATTCCAGAGAAAACGACGAAAGCTTTCACTAAACGACGTCTTCTACACTATAAATTTGCGAATCAGTGGTAGATAAAAAAAATGTCGATTTTGGTTTGTTTTAAGTAATTTTGATTTGACTGCGTTCACTAGTGAAGTAAAAAAGGCCTTTAATGATGAAGATGATGATGATGAAATACACGGACATCAGAAATCGAACGTGTTTGCGCCCAATCTAAACTACTAGGCAAACATGATTTATTAGGAGCTTACGATATTCGCACGCGAAACGACCACGCCCACGTCCAATGTTTGTTTATCTGCCCACAGCGGTAGCGCCTGACGTGGGGGCGAAGCGCCACTAAACTGCATTGCTGCCAAGCGCCTCATGCATAACCGGATAATATATTTTTGTGTAAAACAATTCCAACTTTCCTACTTTGTAATAAAGTTCAACGGAGTTAAATTTGTATTGGTTGGCGACATTGGCTCTCACGATCGAATACGATAGTATTCATGAAAGTAAAGTCACGGTGGTTTTAGTTTTATTTAGCAAAACTATCATCATATATAGTGAGATGAAACAATTCGGAGTATCATCATCATTATTCACTACCTGATTATTCGATATATATATATATATATATATATATATATATATATATATATATATATATATATATATATATATATATATATATATATATATATATATATATATATATATATATATATATATATATATATATAATTAAATTAAAAA
Source organism: Baronia brevicornis (assembly GCA_031353405.1). Classification (NCBI taxonomy): domain Eukaryota; kingdom Metazoa; phylum Arthropoda; class Insecta; order Lepidoptera; family Papilionidae; genus Baronia; species Baronia brevicornis. Next base: position 245,553 of record JASFAT010002429.1, on the reverse strand, counting down.
GATTGTTATAATAATAATGTAAATGAATGTAATTGTGAGAAAATATTATTTCTTTTCCCGTAAAATCACATTATTGACGTTAAGTTTTTATTTCTTTTTTATAGTCTTATGTTTATATCTCATGTAATATGGTTTGATTATGGCGTATAAGCGAAATTAAATAAATGCATGTATCGTGTTATTAACTTGACTGCCAAAGTCAATGCATTTTTGTATAACGGACATCATTTTATGATAACGTATCGTGAGAAGCTGAATTTTTATTTCAAGACATGTGTTGTTCCTTTACACTGACACTGGCATAATAATTATAACTAAATTGCCATTAAAAAAAAGAAAAATAAAATTATTATATTATTGTCAGCCCTATCTAAGCTGCAACGGTATGGATGGTTACGTTCTATCCGTTTTAATTATTCAACGCTTCTGCAACCGCAGCTTCGAGAATTTTATTACAATTCTAAATATTTAAAGCCTTTTTACGACGTCTACGCTGTAAGCGCTCACAAGTACACTTGATACTGGCTTATGTATTAAACACGCTTGTAAATAATAGAACGTAAACTTGAGTGCTTTATGGTCAAGATTTATGGTTTGCCAGTTTCATCATTCTGAAGACTTATTTCTTTTTTCATAATACATATGTATATGTTTGCATGTATGTATTAGCACGGGCCTCCTCATTGACATGAGAATTAACCTACCACGCTGTCGCTTGTCCAAGGTGAATTGGTGGTAATGGTAGCATTCCGTTAAAAAGAATCTCGGCGGAATGCTTATAGCGGTGTACCGTATCTTAAAAATTAATAATCAATATAATATTTTATCAATATAAAATTATTTATATTAAAATTAAATTAATATTAGTTTAGACGTGCTTATAATTTGAAACTTTTGCAGACCGTCAAAAGTTGCAAAGGAAAAGTTGCTTACCTGGGTCAGATCATGAGACATGACAGGTAAGATACAGGGCAAAAGACAAGTTGGTCGGAGAAAAAAGTCTTGGCTACGTCATATCAGGGAGTGGACCGGGATAGCGAGTGATCCAGAACTGCTGCACCTCGCGAAGGAGGAGGAAAGTTGTGCTGAATTTGCTGCCAACCATTTCGCAAGTCGGAGATGCACTCTTAGAAGAAGATAATTTGAAACAGCTTAGTGCTGTAAAGTTATGGATTAGATTGTACATAATGACACAAAAATTAATTGAAATATGTAAAAAATAAAACAAACATTGCTAGCCTGTTTTAAAAAAAACGATCAATTATGGATCGATCGCCATATTCGCTTGTAAATCATTACGGAATTTCCGACAACGACCAATTCGTATAAACAGTACTGGAAATGAACTGACCGGACACTATCGTGGTCTGTTTATAAAATTAACTTTTAATTATGTCACAGACGGCGGTAGATAAATGCCTAACCTATAAAATTCAAGAAGCGCCATCGTGCAATCCATATGCTAATAGCGGACCACACTTGGACAAACAGAAACCGTATATAGACACCGACAGCGCGTGCTATGCATGCAAATTTAACTCGTATGCTGTCATGTTAAAGATTATAACAGCGTCCTGTTCTTTGATGGACATCCTATTTGCATTTGTGCCCAGATGTCAGATCCTTGACAAGCTAAAATGAGTCATATGTCAAGCCAAAAGATTTGTTTTTAGATATTAGCTATGTGTGTACGTTTTGCTCTCTTAAATCACGTTATTGTTTAGAGCAATATAATCTATAATTTATTGCTGTTAAAAGGCAAAATTGCATTTTCAGATTTTCGTCAGACGCCGTTAGAGGTCAGGGAGTATCTTTGTCTAGCCGCCTGTCCAGTAATTATGGTACATATAGGATAGGCGACTCCGGTCTTCCGAGCTACTAGCGTATCACTCCTTGTCCTGCGTTGCGATAGTATCATATCCCTATCATTCTGTCTAAATCCATCTTTCCTTACCCCTACCATTTCCTTTCTTCTCTATCCTTTTTCCTCTCCGCCAATCCACAGTCTGCCGTGACAGTGGATGCATAGCTACGGGCGAGGTTAGTTGCATGCGTGCCGACTGTCGGCATCGGGCTCCCCCGGGTAGTGCCTTACCTCAGCATGCGGGGCTCTGTTAGGGCGGATCTCGATTCCCCCTTGCAGCTCGTGGGATTTACTTTGACGAATTTTAATAAACCTAATTTGTTACAAATGACGGCAACGTGGTTCGCCACCCGTCACGTCCTGATTCCCACGAGGGCGAGAAGCGACTAACGGAGAGTCGTTTCGCTATGATGAATATGAGAGGAAGGATGAATGAAAAGATGGATGAGTGTGGAGGAAGTAAGGAAGGTGTGCCGGGATCGTAACGGATGGCGATCTGTGGTCTCTGCCTACCCCTACGGGAAATAGGCGTGACGATATGTATTTATATTAAAATTATGGTACTGTTGTCGCCTATATGATCGATCAAGTACAAGATCAAGTGAAGGGAAGGTCAACGAAACAATTATATTTAAATGTCATGAATTTCGTTCTTAATTCGAAGAAATAAAGAAAAAATGAGGAATTTAATTGTAATTATAGAGGAATTTATTGTAGCTAAGCTTCGTGCAATAAAACAACATTTAAAGTAAGTATAACAAGAAACAAAATAAAATGAAACATACACACAATACAAGATTGCCTGCATTGTTTTAAAAAAATAAATTCTTTTGAAAGTAATAAATAAAATTATTCCTACTATAAATTTCATCTCTACTATGTGAAAAAGTTGCTATCTGCGTTTTTCACGTTACTTCTTTCCACGCATCATTGACACTATGGAATGAGCTACCTTCAGCGACAATTTCAAACCGATACGTCATTGTTACTCTCAAAAATATTTCTCAAAGGTTGGCAACGCTTTTACAATGCCTATGGTCTTGTAGATGTCTATGGACGGTGTTGATTGCATCCATCAAGCCACGCGCTTGCTCGTTTGTCATGATTAAATTAAAATAATCAATATAACATTAAAAAGTAACAATAAAAATACATTATACTAGAAGAAAAAAAAATAACGAATATCCGAAATATTATATCAAAGGTTAATGAAACGATGATGCACATAACTATTTTAGCGCTTCGAGCGTGTCTGATTCATCATAGTTGTATTTTAAAGGCCACTTGTATATTGTAAATATAGCCGTAGGGAATTCTAGTTTAGGTACAGGCGTGTCGAGTACGTAAAAAAGCCCACTCTAAACAGCAGATGTGCGGACCAATTGAAACGAATCACTTGAGGAGCAACGTGAAAACAGATGTACAACTTTATGGAGATACGATCGTTAACAAGAGGCTGTGTTGCGACGAAAAAATCTGTATTACTAGCTTTTTTAACCTTATTATGAGTTTACTATTCATTTATTTGGCTCAGTCGCCGGAGACCTTAGCCATTTCAGAACAAAATTTAGTAAGTTGATTTTATTTTTTTTGATGAAAATTAGTTATAACTATTATACCAGTGGCAAGTAAAATTTGTATTTTACTTGACACTGGCATAAAAGCTGTCTTATATTTCAAAAGATCTGATATTATTGTTATTATCAAATCTTTTGAAATATAACTAGTCAGCTTGTCACAGTACGTCTTGATAAAATTACCAAAACCTTCTATGGACTTTTTCAGTTAACTTAAAAAGTCACGATACACGCATTTATTTCATATCTCTTCACTTATACACCTAAGTTGAACTATATTGTATAATAGACCACTATAATTAAACAATATAACTGATAATAATATAAGATTATAAAAACGAAATAAAACACGTCACTGATGTAAGTTGGCGGGAAAAGTCCAAGTCGTTCTTGGTTATCGGCGATAGTGTTTTTGTTAACTTCTCCACTGTTTGTTAAAATTTTATGTACTTTTTCCACCATTTCGATTGCAATTTAGTGAATAAATACGAACTGCCAGTTCATAATTTGTGGAGGGCGATTACAATGAAATTAAATACAACGACAGCTGTCTCCGTAATGTAAAAACTACTGTTAGTAATAAATATTACCATTGAGTTGTACATTAATTGTCTGATAAACCATCCGTCTTTTTTGCGATTATCAAAAATGTATTGTTGTAACATTTTACAAATTATAAAATAATTATAGACTATAACGTTTTCCATTTATAGTCAAGGTTTCTTTTTGTTTTATTTTAATATGCTTTTTTTTTATTTTTTTAAATACTACAATAGTTTGTAAATCTAACTACAGTTTTTGTTAATCAATGTTGACAATAATTCTAATGTAAGTATAATAGGAGGTTCCTCTAAATGTAGACGAAACGTTTCAAGATATTAAGCAGTTCATGCTTTTTTCCCTTTTTTTTTAATTTCAGTTATTTGGCAGTTAGCATCATCAATAAGTCCGTAACAGCCAACTCCTGGACATTCGACTCCCTTAAAAATAAGGGGTGTTGGCGTTATCCCCACATTTTGGTTTTGCTCATAATTTGCTCCCATAGTCGCCTCGAACGACATCCATGAGAATAATGAGATAGTCCTATTCTATAATATAAATATAATAGAATATTATTTTACAAAAGTGTCATAAAAACAAGGATGATGGTTCAATTACTCGAAAGAAATATTTTTCGATTATTATTATTTCATGAATAAACAACAAATCAATAAATTTCTATTATTGTGTCCAAAAAAACTTTCAAAAGATATCTGCACTTTCGGATATTTAAATAATTTTGCATCCCTATCACCGAGGTGCATTGCAAATGCACATTTGAATAAATTACAAATAGTGGTTATTATTTCCGAGGCGCTACTCGACAGCCATTTAATGAATATAAATTTCTTTGTCGCGGACGATGTCGCAGTTTCTCTATAATTAAAGTGACGATTAATTTAAATTCGCGGGCCGCCATATTGAATTAATCTTTTTTAAAGAGGGCCTATAATTATCTGCTTAAATAGTGTTGCCATTTTGGAATTTTTGTTTAATCATTTATAACCTGAGGCCATTGACAGTTTATTCAATTTTGTAAATGTTAAAATTAATTTATGTAATCAATAATGTTTCACCTTTGATCATATAACGGTTATGCGTCAAAGGTTACATTGGTTATTATTCTATCCGTTATAAGCAGATACTGATAACCTAAAGTGATTGCTATGATGGTAGAGACGAGAGATGGTAGATCTCGCATACAAGAAACCTTTACATTTTGTCAATTATTATTTATTGTATGATCTATAATCATTAATCTAAAGGTATCAAGAAGCGGATAAATGTAAAATGCAATCATTACAAACTTTGTATTACTTCATCATCGCCGTGACTTTGAATATAAGTGTGTCCAATCATGTTCTACTGTGGTACTACGCAAAAAAGTACCGTGTCCTTAGTAATACAAATGTCCATGGTCGTCGGTGAGAACTTATCATCAGGTGATGACCGCTCGTTTCCCTACATCTGCAGTAAAGAAGGAAATCGACGAATACTTAATTAAGAGGCCATTTTCGTTTAAAAAAAAATTAAAAAAAATGGCTGGATTGTCTATGGGTTTCGTAGATAACAGCATCGTAATTGCGCATGCGCGGTTAATGTTAACCGTTCGGAACGAACGTCCACGGGTCAGGAGCCAATGAGCAAGATTGCATCTCAATGGCGCGGAACAATGGCCGCCGTGAGGTTTTACTGACGTCTATAATTATTCTGTGTCAATTATGCGAGATGCCTGGAGAAATTCCATTAATTTTTTAAGTCTTTGAAATTACTGAGATTTGTTAAACTACTAAGACTATTTTGCCATGAATTTATTACTGAATTTTAATTTGTTTTATGATATATAGAAAGGCAAACGAGCAGGTGTGGCCTCATGGCATTGCAGAAATGTTGCGAGCCTTTAAAAAGATGTGGGTTTGTTTTTAAGGTTTCAATGTTATATCCGTTCGGAAATACAGCTAAATTTACTAAATGGATAATGACGTCACAGGAAAACTTACCTTACGGATGAAACTTACGATGAAATTTTAAATCATACGGAGTAATATTTAGAAAAATAAGAAGTAAGAAAAATAAGAGATGGTTTATAAATGTAATGTTCTATATATTTCTGCGACGGAAATTTTTTCCACACCATGCTGATTTTTTTATCAAAACGTATTACACCGTCCCATAAGAGCTACCGTTTCCATGAAGTCAAGTATTGTTTTGTCTATAGTGATGGTTTTCAATGGCTTGCATATCAAACATTGGGACTAAACATCGTTGGCTGATTTCATTTACCTCCGTTATGTATACTCAACTAAATATAAAGAGTTGAATAAGTTCTATCTCGTTACTTTCTTTCTTATGGAATAGATAGGCAGATGAGCAAGTCGTTCACTTGATGATAATCACCATCGCCCATAAAGGTCTGCAATTCCAAAGGCACTATAGATACGTTGTCCATCTTATGGTAAGGTGTAATGTGAATGAAAGTGGGAAGTTAAAAAGGAATGAAGGAAGGAAATAACGGAGTTCAGCTGCCGAATCGCAGCAATCGCCGTACGAAACGCGACAAGATAGAAAACATCCTACCACATAACCCATTTGAGACCGATCCCACACCTCATATGCGAAGCATTTCTGAGCCAAAAAGGCCGACAACAATCATGCCGGATTAACTAGCCGTTAGGACAAGACTGTTTCAAAATAAAATTATATTTTTTACCCCTAACTGCTCAGTCGCTTCATACTAAACTCAAAAAAAATCTCATTTTATCTAAAGTTATTTCCATCCATTATTTTTAATTATTTAAAAATGTCCAAAATTATAGAAATCGAGAAAGATCGAGACATTGATTGTTGACAATCGTGGTTGCCAGAAATCATAGTTGGGCCAGCATTTTCTTGTCACAAATGACTGAGCGGTGAATGACCCAAAGCGATGAGCATCAAGATTGCAGAAAATAAGCAGTGATAGTGAAAATATTAGATTCTGAGTTAGTTTTTAAAAAATACGCGCTGTCTTGAATGGATTAATGCAGGTATTCTATGAGGCGGTGGTATTTGCCCAGCGGAGCCAGTCCTCTTGTGCCGTAGCATTGTTCTACCATTCTACTTATGATGATGAGTGAACGAGAGCTTACGAATATAATATCAATCACACTGTCGCAAATTTAATCAAAAGAACCCGCCATACTTATTATTGTTTCAACTGCAATATTTAATCCAATTATATCCACAGATAAACAAACACACCGGAAAAAGTTTAATTATTTTCTTTGCTCTCAAACTGCGCACAGGCTGCTAAACGTCTGTTTTAATTTAAAAAGAAATCAAACAATTTCGTAACGCGGTTGCTTTAGAATCAAAAGTGCATGGTACCTACTATTGAACGGCGGCCAAAAGCATCAAATAATTCAAGTCGAAAACGTATGCCGGCTGTGACTACTCCCGCTTGGCATCTGGTGGAGCAGAATCAAAAAGAATAACGGAAATATAGAGGGAACACAATGTCCCAACATAAAGGATGTGATTCACGCGCGAAAGCACACTCTGCTTTATTCTGAGTCAGAATATTGTTATCTGACTTTTACGGCGTGCGAGCTTTTGCTGCACGCCTAACACTATAATAGGGTTGTTTGCTATCAAATATTTTCCGATTTAAATTTGAATAAGTGATGTAAATTTGAGCGCCAGAACCGAATAATAAGGACACTATTTGATTAAAACGAAGTTGATTGTACAGCGACATAAACGCGACTGACTGATTTATTCATTTCATTATCTACAATAACTTATATTTTTTTTTAAATTTACTGCCAGTCTCTATTCCAGCTTGTCCAGTATGTCCTAACTGTACTCTCTTACGGAAACGTGGAAGTTGACAGTCCGTCTGCTTCCCAAGCTCAGAGTCGCTCAGAGAGCTATGCTCGGAGTTTCTCTGGTAGATATGATTCAGAATGAACAAATCCGCCAGAGAACTAAAGTTACCGACATAGCCTTTCGAATTAGCAAACTGAAGTGTCGGAGATCCGACAATCGTTGAAGCAAACGAGTGCTGGAGTGGATACCGCGTCTCGTTAAACGTAGTGTGGGACGCCCCCCGGTTAGATAGTGGGACGATTTGCGCAGGGCAGCTGGCAGAAACTGGATACCTGAAGCCGAAGATCGGGCTAGGTGGCGTTTCATGGGGGAGGCCTATGTCCAGCAGTGGACTGCCGCAGGCTGTTTATGATTTCCAGCTTGCATGAACGAGCTCGTTTGTAGAAGTATTCGCAGAAGACAAATTTTTAAGTAAGAAAAATAAAGTTATTTGTAATACCAGTTAAAGTGTATGCAATAAAAAAATATTAACTTAAGTAGAAGAAAGAAACCCAGTAGCTTTGTGTGTTACCTGACTTAGTGATAAAGAGAAACACAGCACAGGATAAAGCCCGAAAAACTAAAATGCAACATTCTTCTAAAGAGCGTAGATGACATTAAGCTACGTGAGCTAAGGTCGCCGCGTTGGACACATTAGACAACCGACACACTACAGATGCCACTATGAGCTATTCATACCAAAACAGCGCCTCAGCTCACCTCTTCAGCTCACGATCCTTAGGATGGAGAGAGCGGATAAGAAGAAATAAAATAATAAATTAAAAAAATCAAATTTCTTAACTTTCAATGAAATGGCAACCCTATTGCGAATGTAAATACGATATTCAAATGTGTCAGTTTACTTTATCAATTATGCAGCGGATGCTGGCCTACCGATAACACTAACAATTATACGAATTGATACAGATAATTTGTATGGCGTTACTTTTTACTTTCACAGTTAAGTCTAATTTTTCTACTTGTTTTTTTTCCTTTAGGGTAATTTATTGCAATTTTTACACGTTCACTGTTGAAATTTCGATGAAATTAGGTATGATAAATTTCGAATGTAATAAATTTTAATAACAATCTGCTATATTTATTATTTATCCCGTATATATTCTTCGACGACCAATTGGCTCAGTGGCGGGGCCCTCCGCCCGTCGAGTCAATGATTGCAGGTTTGATACTCGCATCGGAATAAATATATGTATGGATTACAAATATTTATTCAGAGTCTGGTTACCCCGCCAATACGTATTAAACAAGCGTGGTGGGTAAACGTCCATTCCTCCAGAAATGGAGAGGCCTGTACTGAGCAGTGGGACATATATGGACAGTTAAAAAATACTCTTTGATAATTTAAATGAAATAAATGCTTATTCAGTTTACATTACAATTTCTATTATGAAAGGTTCTAGTGACACAATCATTTGTATTAGACACATACAGCCTACATATAGAGAAGACATATCTCGATAGCAGAGAAGCATTTATTTTACTTTTATTACCATAACGTTTACACTAATGTATTATATGAAATAAATTATTATATGATAGACATAAGTGCTGAAGTTGCGACCGCATTCAGTAAAATAGTATGGGACGCCCCCAGGTCGTATAGAGCGACGATCTGCGCGGCGTTAGTGGAAACTGGATGCGTGAAGTCTAAAACTGGGCGCGTCTTGAAAGAGACCTAAGTCCAGCTTGTTGACTGCCGCTAGCCGTTGATGAATGAAGCATTTGCTATAGGCCTGAATTTAAATGAAATTATCGTTTAAAGGTAATTTTTATATAGGTCGTGTGCATAAATAAAAAATTTATCGACCAATTTTCACATCTTTTGCACCATAGCCTTTTCTTACACATTTAAAAACTTACATTTGAACGTCGAGATGTTCCTTCACTATTGGGACCCTAATAAATCGCTACTAAAACCGTCTCTGCTGTCTTGATTTGTCTTTCATCGTTTCTACGGTGTGTTAAAATTGAGAAGCACTCTTCACCGTAAACGCCGTTGTCCCCAGTCCGCAACTTATTGTCATTCTGTTCGCGAGTCCTTACAATGAAGTTATGAAAGCCTCAGGGCCATCAACGATTGCCATCGTCTGAACTGAAGGGTGTTTCTATAATCCCCACGTTTAACGGGAGCATTAAGAGTTGCAAGTTGCTTCTTATTACTTAGGTAGACGCTACCGGGTTTGCTGGTATAGAATTCATAGTCGCTTCGTACGTGTTGAAAACTGTATAAAAAAGAAACGACGCAGTATTGCATTAGTCATCATATTTATTTATAGTATGGCAGTAGTATTGTGGAGTATCTCGCAAATTAACACGCTCTATTCGTTGGAAATGAAATTTTGTTCTGACCGCAGACAAAACAGGAGGTAATTTTATCTGCCATTAAATAGTTCAGAGGCTGCGGTTGTATTGAAACAGTACTCTAAAATGTTTATTTGGAATTAAGCTGCTTAAGGCTATATTATATATTTTCAATACCAGTTAACTCTTTTGACTGTAATTAAGTGTAAAACGAAAATCAATACTTGTTACAAAGTAAAAGTGTCACCGTTATATTTTAATATGAAAATCATATACTAAAACTCATATGCGTTTTTGCACGATACCAAAACTTATTTTTTTTTCTGATTATCTATTATATTTTTCCGCAACTTTCATCCAATGCATGTGGCAAAGTCTCCTCTTTACTTCTCCAAACGTTGATCCTCCGTAGACGATCTGTCATAGCTCCATATTTTCTTATTCTGTTTAAGTGTCCGTCTGCTACATAAAAACAGGTGTATTTCGATATAGCATTGAACCACTTTGTCCCAAATATATTCGAATTTCACGTAAAAATACCCTACTCGTGTTAATAACACATTAATGGCCATCCCAAAGATTAGGCGGACTGCAGTCAATAGCGTACGATAACTTGAAACGTTGTCGCCGGACCTCTAATGCAATTAGGTGATAAAGAGGCCCATAACAGAGAAACTCAATTAAGAAAAGGTACCGTTATCAGAAACGGCAAAGGCTGGTACGACCGAAAGGACAAAAAGGACGAGTGTACAATCTCGCCTTACGCTCTTATCGCATCCAGCCATTTGTCGGCGGTATTCCGGGAATGGCGTGGCGTCGGCGGATGGCCTGATTGACTTAGTCGCCCACACATCATAGCCATTAACGGTCGACGCCTCTAGGAGCCCCTTTTGTTCTCAACAAGTTCCAACAGGTACATTCTACCTGCAATCTTTCGCCAAACAAGCGATTTTTTTCCCCCACAAAAATTCCTCGAATAAAAAATTTACCTGACCGCTTTTTGTCTTTACTTTCGTATGGGCGCAGAAAGCAAACTCCCGCTAATTACACAGTCCCCCATTAGAGTGTCCGAGTGATTAATATCTTGAGATATTCAAGAGCTTTGCATGCTCAAGTATATATTTGTGTCCGTTATAATATTCGTTCTTATTTCTCGAATGGAACTCACGAAATATTCCATTTGCTTAAGTGAGCGTGTCAAATGGATTGTTTGTTTATTACTGTTACCATGTTGTCCCAAACGTCGAAAGTCAATCAGCTTCCCATGTTTGTTTCTGTTACAATAAAACATATTTTGATTTGACCCATTGTATTTGCTCTGCTCGTTGACCGCTGACTCACCGTCCTTCTACCTGTCAACGACACTTCTAATGCCACTCCATCGACTTTTGTCACTTGACATACCTTACCCGCTCGCTTCTCTCTAATGGATTTTAAGAGCTTAGTACCTTTTGATTTATTAGCTTTTTAATGCACTTAACCCTTATGATAATTTGTTGTCTCCTTTTGTTTTTGAATTAACATCCTTGTTTTACAACTAAAAGTATTTTCCTATGGTTTTTTTTTAAATGCATTTACCCAATTATCTTTTATTAAATTTATCATCGTTTTCCTGGACGCTAAAAGGAATTTTTAATTTATCCCTCTTAAATTATCTCACTTGGAAGCACTCAAGCTTTACACCCTATACTTCAATCATCTTAGAAAGGTTCTTGATTGCACAGGCAATGTCCCTCCGCTTTTATCGTCTAAAGTTACCTATCGGGTGCACTTACAGGTTTCCGTCCGCTCCGTCTTCCGGCGACCTGTAAATCGACCCGGTCCAGTTATAAATCACACGGGCACTACCCGCCGATATGGCTAAAAGCATCGACGAACGAGTAAAAATAGGGTCGGCTTAAGTTGATGTTCGTGTCGACCGATAAGGTTTTTGTAGTTTTTGTCGCTTCGAGACATCCCAAGATAGGAGCCGAGCGAGATAATAAAACACAGCACTCGAGAGTTCGGACACATACGGGATGAGGGGCGCGGGTTCTATTTAGATAAGTTTGCTCCAGTCGCTTATTTGCTTTGAGCGCGTTCGAAATTTCTGTTTCCTATACATTGTTCGTTTGAAGTACTATGTATTGGGAAAGTATTAGGTTAGTGGGTTACATAAAATGCTGTGCTCATTTTCGATTGCTCTTGACGGCTGGCTTGCGTCTGTTATCGAATTGGTATTTATGCTTTTCGTCTTCAAAGCGCACGCACCTCGTAAAAATATCATGTACGCTAACCGAATTCTATTAATCAGAAGCTTGTATTTTCTCAGACAGTCGAATCATAAAAGTTTGCTTTGTTAATATGCAAGCAGCGTGTTAAGTGTGTGTCTTGCTGTGAAGTATTATTTATTCATATGTAAGCTCTTAGAGTGGTTTGTCCTCACGATTCGGGTGCTTATGTTTTTCGTTGTACTCATACTAATGCTCTTTAATGTATCTGGACGGCTTTCTTCCGCATTATAGCCGTGAGACTTATTTAATTGAGTTTTACGTAGGAACCATCTGTCCGAAACCAGATATTCATCACTTCGCTCGCCGCGTGTAACATGTCAAAACGAACGGGATCGTTGCGTTTGCGGATACATTTTTTTTCGCTTCTCGCTCTCGCTTGCATGCGTAACTGTTCCATGGGTTACTACGATTAAGACCTTACATGGTTGTATTAGAGTGTATAATTGTATGTTTGTGGGAAACACTTTCGAAGTATCGTAATGACTCGCTACGGTCGCATGAGCGCATTCAAACATATCTGTTGTCTGTAACGTCATATATTCGATGTTTGTTGTTCAAATATAACCCTTGATTGTTAAGTGTTGAGTACATTTTCGTATTGTTTCAAAAAACAGTTTCTAGTGAGAAGTGCTCGTGCGCAGCTTATCCTTACCGACGCGCCCGTTGGCGCCGGCGCCGCACTTAACGCTATTTTTTCCTCGCGGCGTTGTTGTTTATTATATATTTCCTTAATTACTTAATTATTCATGTGTTCGTTAAGTATAATTTTGTAGTTTGCATGTATGTAATAATCTTCACAATTTTTGTCCTCCTGTCAAATTTAGCCGGGACGCGATTGATTGCTGATTTTTGATTTTATTACGAGATCCCGTGAAAATTATTGTATTTTAGTTTTTTTTTTTCACAATGTCTCAGCTATATTAACGTATACGATTGTAAAATTTGTAACCCTTTTTTGACAATCTTTTAAACTTATTTTTAACCGTTTTAGTGCTAAGCAATTTTTGTGAATGTATATGAAATAATATATAAAAACTGTAAAAAGTTGTTTTTAAATGTATTAATATGCACTCTCGTAACAAATTATGCTCGAGATTAGAATACGTCCACTACCACGAAGCACCAAAAACACTGATGCGCGCGGCAGTTTTTGCGCTGCAGCGCATTTTTCGATTCAAACTATCGCATCACTTTTGCGCCGCTTAGCACTCTAACGGTTAAACGATTCTACACTTAACATGCATAAGGTTTTATATTACTGGAACATTTGTTAACCATCTCAACTATTCTAATAACTCAATTGCTAAGAAAATAGAATTCACAACATTAGGGTCAATCGTAGAATTGAAAAGATGACCTTAGATCGTAAAGGTAATCCTTAAGAACAGAGCTAGCGATAGCTCTGAAGCTATATAAGGCAGGACTACATTACAGGTTTAAATGACTATGTTTGTTAAAGTTTCAGTCTTATTTTGAAATATCTTTTAAATTCACGTATTAGTTACTTCGCCAAGTTTAAAAAACTTCAAAGATAGAGGATCATTTTAAGATATTTCTATTTTATTTGAATATCAGTTAGAAACAAGCTTCTAATTAACTATGATTACGCAAAAACAATGAATTTTTTCGCTTGATTCATACCACTACTCTATGTTATAGACCTACACGAGACTGAACTATTCCACTATGAATAGAAGTGAAAATTTTATTATAGGATTCCTTATTATTTAAACGCGTGTCTGTCTACGCAGGTACAAGCCGCATCTATCACGGCCTATATACGAGCATGTCCCACTATTTAGTACGGGACCTCCTCATTACCGGAGGAATTAACATTAACCCTCCACTCTTGTCCAATGCAAATTGGCGGGATATCATACATAGGTACATCTATTTATCCCGATGGAGAGTCGTAGTCGTACTCACGACTTCTAACTTCGATTGTGGCAACTTCTTCACTCAACCAATTAAATCGTCGTTACTATAACGTACATCATATATAGATACATATTATCACGCCTGTTACCCATACCGGTAGGCAGAGACCACAGATCTCCATCCGCTACGATCCCGGCACACCTTCCTTGCTTCCTCCACACTCATCCATCCTTCCTCTCACATTCATCATAGCGAAACGGCTCTCCGTTGGTCGCTTCTCCCCCTCGTGGGAATCAGGACGTGACGGGTGGCTTTACTGTACTTCACTTTACTTTAATGTATCCTATAATTTTTCTCTATATCATTAAGTTTGCTGCATAAATGTGCGAAACGCTGCGAAATTTCCACATGTGTAGACATAGCCTACAATGCAACCGCGCGAGCTCAAATGCGATACATGCCAACGCAGTAGGTACCAAGTAAACTGGATGGGCAGGTGCAATTGCAGAAATATTGGACCCCAGTGGTATTTATTACGGTATATTATACCTTCGTTATCAGTCCATTACACTCAATATTTTTTTAATAACCGGTCGAGATTGACTTCCTTTACCCGAGTCCCGTCTAAAGAATCGCTTAGGAGTTGTGAATGATTTTGACTCTTTTTCGATTTGTTTTTAAAGTTGAATTTTCGTTTGAATTAAAGATTTTCCTTTTTTTTACTTTAGGAGGGAATAGTGAAAGCTACTAACTATAAAATTGTATGAGCTTTACAAATATTAAAGGCGGAAGTGTTTGTTTAGATTTTGTAGTAATATTGTTAGGAAAACAGGATATAAGATAAATAATATACAATATTAATCCTCCTTTATACAATAATGCTCTTGCATAATTTTGTAAATAATTATGTACATACGTATACATATAAATACATATATATGAATGTATGTATTTATATGTATACGTATAAGTATGAATGTATATGTATGTATGTTTTTTCATGTACTTTTATTTTTAATTATTTAGCATAGTAGGTCTTAATAGGCTGGCCCGTGTTGAGACATACCGATTCCCAGCTAGTATTTTATTAGCATAGTTGGCATGGTTAACTGTTTTTTTTATGGGATAGGAAGGCAGACGAGCAGGCGTGTCACCTGTTGGAAAGCAATCAACGCCGCCCATAGACATCGGCATTGCAATAGGTAGTGCAGAAGCGTTGCCGACCTGGATGGGGTAGGGAGTTAGGGTGATTTAGTCCTCCGAAACTCGACCGCTCATCGGACGAAGCGTGGTAGTTAAGCTACGACTCAGACGCCGGTTTTCTGCGGGAGTGTGGTACTTTGAGCCATAGCCATACAATATCAAGAAATCTGTATCTTTTCTTTCTCTCCATTGTTTTTTACGGCTGATGTAGAGTGGGAAGCTTTTTGTGACGTCACAAAATAATTTTTTATCTTTGTTGTTTTTTGTTTTTGTTTGTTATGTTTGTTCGTTTTATTCAATCATGTTATAATGTTATAATACTATTTATAATTCCATTTAGTTAGTGAAGTATGGATAGTGAATGAACCTAATTCATTTCATTAAATAATTATTTCGATTCAGATTTAAGTTCCCTCTTTTCGCTCTATTAATTCGCAAAACATGTACGTAAATGTTGGTCCAATCAATTTGAACAGAACAGAACACGATTATCGTTAATTACTTTACACCACATGCTGTGATTGGGTGTTTAATAACTATAAAACCAATTGACGCCCTTCAACCATGTCCTATGACCCGGACGGTCGGCCAACCTTGGAGAACGAATTAATTTTAGGCGCGGTTTGTTGCCAAGCGCCGTTGTGTTGCCGAACGTGTAAGTTTGAATTTAGAATGCGTTCACTCCCGTAACTCATTTCGGGAGCAGTGCTTGTTTTCAAGTAGCAGTTGACAATAAGCTTTCCTGCCTAATATAAGCCCCACTGTTCAGCATCGGGCGTTTTGATTTCTGAATGAATTTTAATAGTGGTAGAGCCACGCTACAGACAAATACTTTGTCAAGAATGGCATAATATTTGTCTATAGCATGAATGGGTCTCTGGTTCGCCCGAAGAAGTACCACATTCCCGCAGAAAACCGGCGTCTGAGTGATAGCTTACCTATCGCACTTCGTACGGTGAGCGGCCGAGTTCCGGAGGCCCAACATCCTCCGGCCGGAACAGCCGCGGGTGGGCCTTAGCCTGGTTCATTAAATATTTCCAGTCCGATCTTAGTTTGGCTTTTTCTCTCCAGCTCCTCATACCGATTGCTATACTTTTTTTATAGTAGAGTAGACACACAAGCATGCAGATCAATCACCTGTTGGTAAACAAGTACTGCGGCCCATAAACACCCGCATCGCCGGCGGCGTCGCTGATGAGTTGCCAGCCTTTAAAGAATACATACGCTATATTCTTGAATACTCCATGTCATAACCACGTGGGAACACCGCAGGTGGTAAATTATTCCACAGTTCGTGGCAGAAGACTGCGACTAAATCGCACGGTGATTGATGGCCAGCCATCCAGGGGCGTAGTGCGATGGTGGAACTGTCCAGCTGGGAGATTTACTAAGCGAGGCAACCAGTACGCGTTCGATCAAATAAATACTACAGCGGAGATCGTTGATACTTGGTGTGAAAAAACTCTCAGCTATATGGAGAGACCGGCTGGAAGAAACTGGATGCTGAAAATTGGGCTAGGTGGCATGTTTTACGTACCAACAACTATATTTACCTTACATTACCAGTATTAACTTACTGCTTATATTGTTTGTTTGGTAAATATAGTTTACGTCAATAGTTCACTGTGTTTTCTTCAAGGATTTTTAAGAAGTATTTGCAAAATAGTATTACACACCTGCCCATCGCCTCCAACTTTTGCTGGACGTAGTATACTTTTCTCATCTATGGGCCGGTCTCCCCAGTATCAACGTCTTTCACTTGACAAAGTCGGTGAATGGCCGAATGGCTTGATTCTATAGCACTGCGGAAGGATATCATATCCCACGTAAAATATAACATAAACAGGAATATATGTATTTTAAGTGGAAGTATGTGACTAAGACTTTTGTTTCATTTTTAATCAGTTAGAAGTCGGTCTTTTGTAAGAGCCTGGTACTGACCAGGACAAGGCGGTTCCTTATGAAAATATTTCTCTTTTGTATATAAATAGGTTCTCTTCAATTTATATAACACTATTATATTAAATGATTTTTGTTAACCTTATAAACTAATCTTACATCAAGTGAAACAAGCGTTTCTTACTTCAAAATCTGTCCGCTACAAAAATATAAGTTATTTATATACGCCCTGGGATGTCGTCTCTAAATAGAACATTCTAGAAAAGGTGGCGTGGTGAGGGGTAATTTCAAAACGGTGTTTTGATGACCAGTTGAATTAGAGCTCTTGTTACGAGCGGTTTACCCTTTATTGGTCGTTATTTATGTTGTCCGTGGGGGGAGAGGCGGTTCAGAACTGTCGGTTGGTAGACATGCGTAAGCAGCGCGTGGCGACAGATGTTAACGTAAACTGAACGAGTAAAGTACCGAACACAAAAAAAAAAATTAAAAATAAAAAACATATAACTTGTCGAATGTCAGTTAACAATCAAGTTTTTACTATCGTTTGTTAATGAGGGTGTTTTGAACGGAGGAGAAACAGTAAAGGAATTGCGACATCCCTCTACTTTTTTCTTTTTTCCATGTATTTTTTTCAATTACGTACCAATAATTATAAAAAAATAACACTTTATAAAAATAATCACAAAGACAATATTAAAAGGAAAAAGGATTGCAATAGCAGATTCATTGGAGATCTGCTACACATACACGATCCGGACGACGAAACAGCGTCATTCGGATCCACTCACGACACCAACACTCACACGCACCCCGGCTCTAGCCGAGCACGTTGAGTAGGGAACACTTCTACACTGGCCGCTTACACGAGATTCTCTCACTTACCCGGTCAGTTCTCTCTCCCTAGACCTTAGATTCTGTGGGACTAATAGGGACTATAGTTACTAAAGTTCAATCCTCCCCTACATGTTTAACTTAGAATCATGACGAGTTTAAAATCAGCACACACACATAGGTGTACCTCCGACACGGCGTCAGGCCGATGGAGTCTGCGATTTGCGCAGATTTCCAATTATACTTTACTTGCCCTAAATACGATAAAGCTGTTAAAGCCAATAGGCTACCAGCATTAACATCTTCGAATCCAATCCTGCGAGAAAGAGAACAACTTTTAAATCTTAATTTTTTTTGTTATGTTGTATGTATGCTTCTGTTCATTCGTTAAAAATTTTTAATATTTTTCAATTATTAACTGAATAGTGAGTCCATTGGAATGTTCAATATATTCAATATTTCGGAATACTATTATATTCGATATAATATAATGTAATATAAGGACATATTGACGAAACAAATTGATTGATTATTAATATATTATTTTACAATGTGACGACTGTCAAGTATCAAATTCTTCTTTTTATGCACGCGTTGTGGCTTCTATAACGAAACTTGTTTTGTCAACGGTACGAGTAGCACGTAAGCCATGGTTATTGTTTATAAGCGATGTTTATATACGAACACACACCGCTATTATATTTTACTGCAACAATAAACATTGCGCTGGTATTAATTACGAATGGGAATATCTAATATTATCAACATGGGGGGAAAAACATCCCAGTATAAATACGAATGTATTTGACACCAGACAAGTCAGTTTCATTTAGCTAAGATCCGCGAAATACAAACAAATACGAAAAATAATATTGTGTGTGTTACTATAAGTCACTTAGTGGTAGTCTTCCGTAGAGTAAGTACTATAACTGGGAAATATTTCATTCTCATAACCATCGCAATGAGTGGTGATCCAGTGCGGTGCGTTTTTCCTGAGACTTCACTCCACGCACCAACACACTGACACACTATGGAACCAGCTCCCTTCAACGGTATTTCCGATCCAAATACTACATTGGAACTTTAAAAAAAAGCCTTCTCGTATCTTAAAGGTTGGCAACGCTTTTGTGATGTGTATTTGCTTTCCATCAGTTAAGACGCTTGCATGTTTGTCCCCTTATCCTATAAGTAAGAAAGATGCCTCGTTTCGTTGAAGCGAAGCGCGTGGCGTATACGTTGTGGAAAAGTAGTAGTGTGTGTTTGATGTTGTTGATATTAGTGACAGAAGTGAGGAGCAGTGAGCAGTGAAGAGGTGGAGGATCTTGCTAATAGCCGTTTTTTTGAGAAGAATTACACTACTTGTTCTTTAGTTTTCATTTCATTTCGTACACTCAATGTTATCCATTTTAATAAGAGATTTCCACAAAATAACTCCTACCCCATTTGAATCATTTAATTTGCCTGTGTCATGTCATTATGTTATTCCCAGTACAGAATGGAGCCCACTCCATTTTTTCATGGGTCCAACACCCTTCACCTCCCACTCCCATAATGACAATTTCCTTAAAGGTCGGCACTGCCTATGGCGCTACGGAAATCTATGGGCGGCGTTGATTGCTTTCCATCAGGTGAGACGCCTGCTTGTTTTCCTTCCTATCCCATAAAAAAGTGGTGTTCCTAAAAGTTTGAGATTGGTTTTCCATTAACCCTTCATCAAAATCTATCTTTGCGTAACCAATCCCGTAATAAATGTGAGAATGCTTGGTAGAAGGAGGATGAATAAATTTATGAAGGATTGGCTATCGGCGATATTTTATTTTATACATTTATTCATTGAGTTCTGAATAGCGGGTTCAGATTTTAAAATTTTAAAACATTTCATTATAAAAAAGAATCTCGTAGTTCCTGATCGACTACCGCATGAAATCCACTATATGAGTCTGGTAACCCCCCAATCCACATTTCCTTTCCTGCCCCTTCCTTTCCCTTCCTCTCCGCCAATCCACGGTCTGCCGTGCCAATGGATGCGTGGCTAGGGGCGAGCCTAGTCGTAAGCGTGCCGATCGTCCCGGGGTCGGGCTCCCCGGGAACTATGGTGCCTTACCTCAGCATGCAGGGCTCTGCTGGGGCTGACCTCCATCCTCCCTTGCGGCTCGTGGGATTCACTAAAGACGAATTTAATATACCTAATTTGTCGAAAATGACGGCGACGTGGTTCGCCACCCGTCACGTCCTGATTCTCACGAGGGCGAAAAGCGACCAATGACGAGCCGTTTCGCTGCGATGAATGGCAGCGAATGGAGCTCTGTGGTCTCTGCCACCCCTGCGGGGGATAGGCGTGAAATTATAAAAAAAAAAATATATATATATATATATATATATATATATATATATATATATATATATATATATATATATATATATATATATTGCTTACAGATATTTATTCCAAATTTGCACGCCCTATCAATCTGCTTTGGACAAGCGTGTTGGATTAATGTCCATTCCTCTCAATCTGGAACAATGTCGACTCAACAAAACTATAAAAATTGACTTTTCCCGCCAATTTACATCAGTGACGTGTTTTTATTTCATTTTTATAATCCTATATTATTATCAGTTATATTGTTTAATTGTGGTGGCATATTATGCAATATAGTTCGTTTAAGGTGGATAAGTGAAGTGATATGAAATAAATGTGTATATTGTAATTTTTTAGGCTGTCTGAAAAAGACCATAGAAGGTTTTGGTAAAATGGCCATTTTATCAAGACGTAACGTGATAAGCTGACTTGTTACATTTCAAAAGATTGGTTATTATTGTATTGTACTTTACACTGGCATAATAGTTATAACTAATCGCCATTACAGAAAAAGGACTACATTTATAAATATATTTTTTAATATATTCATTTATTTTATATATTTGTGTTTATTTGTAATAATTTTGTAATTTATTTGCTTTTTCAGGTAAGTGTCAAGAAAGCTGTTCTGTCACAACATTTGTAAGTGATTTGGTAAACATTATATAATATTTCCACTTCAATATGCTCGTATAGTTCACCGGTTTCTTCCCATGTCAACATGATATGCCTTTGTCAGCCTGAACTTCTTCACTGGGGGCTTCCGTGTGGACTATATTTTCTCATTTAGGTCAAACGAAGATTTCTTTTCATCGAAAAATTAATATCTAATACGCTGTTTCTAGTCTTAGTAATTAATACATGACGTTGTCAATAGCATTGGGTTTTGAACACTGAGGAGCCTTCGGCTCACGTGTTCTTAGGACGATGTAGAAAAGGACAGAGTCTAGGGCTAACAACACTATTACACATGGAAGAAAATCAATTACACAAACTCAAGTTAAACTAAAGTTGGTTTTTATGTTAAAAATATATGCGGAGTTTACGGAATGGTGAACTCGGTTCGTATTTATATCGCGGTGAATATTAAACAATAAACAAAATGGAAGATAGAAATATTTTATTAGCATAACAATTAACAATCGGCGTTTTTCCAAAGTGACTGGAAAGGACACGCATTGTTTGCGAAAGAGCGGCGCCAGCGCACCGAGGCGCCCGCCGCATCCGCTAGTGATGTCCGACGTGTGTCGATAGATCACTTATAAATCGGGTAAATTATAAATAGGCATCGAACTCGATAAAAATTGCCCTTCTTTATGTTGAACAAGATTGTTCTACTGATCGTGCGAATCGACTTCAGTTAGGTACTTGTGATAAATAAAACCAATATTTCTGTTTAAAAATGTAATTTGTTAAAGCATTAATTTTTTTTTGCGTTATCAGGAAGTCAGTGAGTGAAAAAAAAACAATTACTGCTACTATTAACTGAGTAGAGATGTTAATTTTCAGTAATTATACTCTCCAGAATTTCCTTACAAAGTATACGAATTGACTGTACACCAACACTTGAGAACTTTCACGTTGCAGATATACTTCACATTTGAAGAGATCACACATAAAAACGATAATGCTTTGTATAAAAAAAATTCTCTCAGCATTTTTGAGCAGCGATGAAATTGCTAAAATATTTTATTTTATTATGTCCAAAGAGTAGGTACTATAATACTAGTAGGTACTATAATAAATGATTGTATACCTATTTGTATGTTAATAAAAAGCTATAAAATAAAATTTAAATATGAACTGTGTAATGATAAATATGAAATCGTGTTTAATATGATTTTTCTCCTAATTCACATCAAACTTTCAATAACACAATTATAATGATCGTATGAATAGCTCGTGTGTACTCGATAATAAACGCGGCAAATACGATAAATCGTGCGGTCTATGCTAATTTATAACGCCAACGGCAATTTGATCACAGCTATGCATAAATTATAAATAGAAATAAGGAAATTTACGGCAGCTGAGCGCCTCTCTAATTGCACGGCGGGAAGGTACAAGGCATTTATCGATAGTACGGACGCCTGTTCGCCCTCGGCTGCCGTGTCGCCTGTCTGCTGTCTACTCGACCCCATTCCTCACGCGGGCGCCAGTCTCGATGAAACATTAGAGTTTGCACGCACGTCACTATTGTCTTTTTCGCGCTGCGAACTGTAATTGTTGCTACATCAAAAACCCAGTTATGTTAATATTTTTGCAAAAAAATCCTTCCTCGTCTTTATTATATTTGAAAATATTAACATTTTGTGAACATTGTCTATTTTATATTTTAAAGGATGACTTTGAGTGGGTGAACTGACTTCTCCAGAAAAATACTACAGTTTCGCAAAAAAACAGACTTTTCATGAAAGCTTTGCAACTGCGTTTCGTTCAGTGAAATAGGGAAGCCCAATCTTTGTCCCTCCTTTATACAGGTGTACTTTATAAAAGACATGGACCCTTTATTTATTAAAGGACACCAGATACAAATATTATTAAAATTTCAATTAAATTAAAATTATCGATATATGCAATTCTGCAAATACATCATTACGGTTGAAATGTCGATAAAGTGAAAACAAAAAGTATTAAAAAATCAAAAATATTGAAACTACCCTTTAGGTAGGTTAGGACCACAGATCTCCATGCAAGCTCGCCGGTTAAGGGTACTCTTGACCTGGCCTTTCCAAAAAACTTCGGCAATTTGGTAAGGTATATTTTCCTTGGTGTTCCTCTACCGACCCTTCTTCTACCGACCTATGTAATTGATGCATTATTTTGTTCCGAAATAATCTTATTGGTAAGCAGCTTTTTTTTGGATTTTGAAACGTTTATCGCTTTCCCTAGAAAGCGATAAGCGTTTCGGTTAGAGATCTGCAAGGGATCTCACTGTAGGTATCATAGATTATTTAGTTGAGAAGCATACTTTTTCTGAAACACACCAGTCATGCGATATAATATAATATAATATGTTATCCTATATAAATTAATAAAAAATATGAAAAGTAGAGTGTAATTTGTGTATTTTTTATATTTTTACGCTGTATATTCTATATTTATACTTCAGAACTTGTTTCATTAAATTTGTTTTCAAAATGCAACTGAAAATCTTATTTAACTTCAGTAAGAAAAGCGTCACCCGTACTTGTGTGACGCGGGCCCCACGGAAGCATGCCCGTCACCCAAGTACGGGTGACGCGGTACGCAACGTGTTAATTAACCTGATACGTACGCGTAAAACATGATAAACAGCTGCATAGCAGCGCCACCTGATATACATATCTCTATTGTGTGGCAGCTAGTTTCGTGCTCGGCGTTCAAACGGGCGCACCGTTTTTCATCCATCAGAGTTCATTACGGGCTTCGGTGCAGCCGCGACGCATTAATTATTAGTTTTATTTCATGGCTCGCGTTACGTATGTACCACCAGCGTCTAATTGTCCGCAACGGCGCCACCATTCCTTGGCCGTCTGCCACTGTAATAGTGAGGCGCGATTAATTTCGAAATCAACACTGACAATAGATAGGAACGTAATAAAACAACGACGGTATTTTAGCGCGGTACAGTCGGACGAAACCTCAGCCATCGGCCGGTATTTACATACTTCGTTCTGAAACTTGGAAACTGGCCATTAAATAAAAAATACGACAAATTTTGAACGTTACTTTCGCTCGGACCATAAATCGTTTGAGTTTTGATTACGTAGTAATAGCATTATATTTTATTTCTAAAGCATCTAATTGTGCTAGCGCTGTACTGTGAAAGTAAAATAAAGCGTAATTCTTTTTTTATGGGATAGGAAGGCAAAGGAGCAGGTATGTCTTCTGATGGAAAGCAAACAGTGTCGCCCATAGATATCTGCAGCGCTATATAAATTGGAGAAGCGTTGTCGGCCTTTAAGAAATATGTAGACTTGTTTCTTGAAGGTTCCGATGTCGTATCGTATCGAAAAAATATCGGTAGCTGGTTCCACAGAGTAGTTGTGCGTGTAAAGAAGTTTCGGGAGAAACGCAACGCATCGTATTATTTCCATCCAACAGGTGGCACGGCTTTTGGAAAACACGTTTTCCCTACTATCCCATAAAAAAAATATTCTATTCTGTCTCCGGTAAGCGACGCTATCGGGTGAGGTGTCGATAAAACCCTGTGTCGCTACATAATGTCGGCTAATGCACTTGGCTCGACGCCACCAGTGACCTCATTGCGCGCCCATTTTTGGCGCCACCGCCGTCCCATCGCGTCGATGACACGCCAAAGATCGCGATAGTTATCGATGCGGCAGCCATTACAACACTAAAGCTAGCACCGCAAAGATATCGGTATTTTATTTTATTTGATCTTTGATGGCAATTAGTTATAACTATTATGCCAGTGTCGAATAAAATACGATAACATCAAATCCCTTGATATATAACTAGTCAACTTATCACGTTACGTCTTGATAAAATAGTGGCTATTTTACCAAAACCTTCTATGGACTTATTTAGTCAACTTAAAAAGTGTCGATACACACATTTATTTCATATCACTCGACTTATAGTCCTTAATCTATCAATCAATATAACTGACAATAACATAAGATTATGAACATGTAATAAAAACACAACGTCACAGATGTAAGTTGGCGGGAAAAGTCATATCCGCGTTTTGCAAGAGATATTAATAAAATCGAATTAATATCCGGCGGTATGAATACGCATAAATGACTCAGTCTTTAATGCGCACTTCAATTGTTTGCGGAGTAACAAAAGGATGATCTTTTGAATTGAATACGAGAAATAAATATTGAACTGACACTGAACAAAACGTAGTAAATATCATCATCATCAAGGCATTTCAGCCGCGGGTGGGCTTTAGCCTGGTTCAGTAAATTTTTCCAGTCGGATCTTCGTTTAGCTTTTGCCCTCCAGCTCCTCACACAGATTGCCTTTAAGTCGAAAAGCCACTACCAGAAAAGCGAAGAATGGAAACAGCTAGAAGAGGCCTATATGTCACAGGACACACTGTATACCGAAACGAAGTCTAATGGAAGTTTATATCATAAGTTTGTATATAGTAATAAAAAAGTATAAGCTTTATTGCTTTTTGGCTTTGAAAAAAAATTACGTTCACAATACAACAATATTCGTAATTTGCATAATAAAACAATTTAAATACAGTTAAGTGATTCGTGTGTAACAAGCTGAAATGATAGTTGTTATTTAATATTTATTATTAAATGTGTAATATTATTTAATATTTACTATTATATGTCTATATATAATAATACAATTATTATTATTTAATAATTTACACGCACCACCACTCTGTGGAATCAGCTACCTTCGAAGGTTTTTCCGAACCGATACAACATTGCCATCTTCACAAAACAAGCCTATACATACCTAAAAGGCCGGTAACGCTTCCGTGACTCCTGCGGTGTCGCGGTTGTCTATGGGTGGCGTTGATTGCCTTCAATCAGGCGGCACGCTTGCTCGTTTGCTCTCTTACCACATTAAAAAATTTGTAGTACGTGAGTTGTGGCAAAAGCATAGCATCACGGTCAAAACGGTTTATTTACATTTATTATTTTGGATATACGGAATTTGGTTATAGTCGCTCGTACATTCAGTGCATTAGTGAATGTATGAAAAGACAGAAAGTGAACTTCATCATCATTCTCGGTGTGATCAGCGCCTACGTAAGAGAACAACGATTGTCCGGCCGTAAATCAGTTCGTCTGTCTGTCATTTCGACGGGGCTTATGTGTTTTGGCTAAGACACGATCTGTCTTCGAACCGAGTGCCAGCTAGTCCTAGAGAGTCCTACTAGAGTCCTAGTGTTTGTACGTGTGCCTTATGAATGTTAGCTTACAATGAACTGCACAATAGTTTGTTTAGGTCTATCTACAAATATATGTGGACAACCAGAATAAGTAATCACTTAACGGTTGTCCTCTATACAGCTGCAAATCCATTTCTTCCAGTAAAAAATACACATAACGTAATGGCGGGGTTGGTTGCTTACCATTGGGTGACCAGTTTGTCCCTATGCCTGTTTTTTTAAATATGTCAGCTTAGATATAATATAAAATTTAGTTTCATTTATACTCATTATGAATATTGAAATCTCGATAGCAATATATCCAAAGGAATGAAATAATTCACATATGTATTATATATGTACGTGGGATGAATTTTAATCAAAATAATCATCTTGAGTTTATGAAATTT
This sequence comes from Baronia brevicornis, assembly GCA_031353405.1. Taxonomy (NCBI): domain Eukaryota; kingdom Metazoa; phylum Arthropoda; class Insecta; order Lepidoptera; family Papilionidae; genus Baronia; species Baronia brevicornis. Next base: position 218,700 of record JASFAT010002429.1, on the reverse strand, counting down.
TTGTATGCAGTTAAATCATATTTTATATTCCGGCCCGCCCCGCTTAGATCGCCCATGTGATCATTATGTCAATTGGATAGAGTTCAATTTGGAGAATTATTCCCACGGCATGGTACGCATTTATGTCACCGCGCCGAGATGAAATCATTAATCAAACGATGATGGTAATCATAAATTTAGCTAGTATCACATGTGTTAAGGCGAAGTTTTTTCACGATAGACTAAATTCTGCGATTTGATAAAAGCTTAAAACAAAGCATTACTTGGCAGAGATCAATTACATACATGCTATTACGAAATTCCTTTAATAACATTTACAAAACACTCGTATCTTATTGTACAATTCTTTGCAGCATAAAAACATCGTTTCTCAAGAATGCGATAAAAGGCACAAACATCTTTAATATTTATATAATGTTCTTAATTTCTTACTTTTAAATTTAATGAAATAAAAAGCGATGTGTTGCTCTCTAAAAAGAATCAACATTTAAAGCTATCTCTATAAATATCACTATAATAATTATAAAATTTATATTTATTGACCTATGTCAAAACTTATTTTAAAACGTTTTTTAGTTATCGTCTAAGTAAAATCATAGAGGAGGTTCTCCTTTATATTTATATTATGTTTAGTTATAAATAACTCTCGTTCCTTTTAATTCTTAAGCAAAGTTTCATTAAGAGTAAGATATTTTGTAGACAGTTACAATTTGGTGTAACAAATTTAAAAAGATATTTTTTACTCAACCTTTTAGGGAGCGCTTCCCCTTAACTGCTCTTATTCGCGTGTTCTACCCATCCATTACTAGATTATATTGAGATCTAATTTAAAATTCATAATTAACTAATCCCGTGCGCGTGTGTTCATACAAAGATGAGCAATATTTCATCGCCCACTCCGCGCATATTCCCAACATTATTTTTTTAATTCGATCGTACGGCGAACTTGCTGTTCGTTGCGTTTAAATTTATTGTGAATATGACCCTTTGATATGTCGTGTGTAACACACTTTAGCGCCGCTTCTATTCTTCTAGAGTTGTGTGTTTAATAATTAGTTTGACGTCTATTTTGACATAGCTTTCATTTTCCTTTTGACTAACACCTTCATCATAGTTAATAGAAATGAAGAAAAATGAAATAGAACTCAACTATCCGCGTGTGATGTCCGAACAACTGTATTTATGTGAACTCATATGTTTATTTGTACGATTTCTAAAATCAAAACATGTTTTTTTTACTGTGACTCCGTTCGGATTCATCTCGGGCACTTTTACAAAAAATAGAGAACTACAACCGACCGATTGGCTCAGTGGCGGGGCCCTCCGCCCGCGGAGTCAATGGTCGCGGGTTCGATTCCCGCTTCGGAATAAATATTTATATGGATTTATAAATGTTTATTCCGAGTCTGGTAACCCCCCCAATCCGCATTTCCTTTCCTGCCCCTTTCTTCTCCATCCTTTCCCTTCCTCTCCGCCAATCCACGGTTTACCGTGCCAATGGATGCGTGCCGATCGTCCCGGGATCGGGCTTCCCCGGGTACTATGGTGCCTTACCTCAGCATGCAGGGCTCTGCTGGGGCTGACCTCCACCCTCCCTTGCGGCTCGTGGGATTCACTAAGACGAATTTAATATACCTAATTTGTCGAAAATGACGGCGACGTGGTTCGCCACCCGTCACCTCCTGATTCTCACGAGGGCGAAAAGCGACCAATGACGAGCCGTTTCGCTGCGATGAATGTCAGCGGATGAGGCTCTGTGGTCTGCCAACAGCAAAAGCATTCTGTTGTCCGAATCTTTTTTGAATTGAACTATAATTTCGTTAAAGTTTGAGGAGATATTTGGCCTTTAAAACAAACCTTAATGTCGACCATACTTTATACCCAGAACCGTTTGTTGAGAAATCACGTAACTACTCTAATCACGGACCCAAACGGATGCCTATATGCCTATGAGATATAAATATATACATACATATATTTAGATAAATTATTACTATGTTGTTGCTGTCCTTGTTGGTATATTTTTCTACATTCTAAGATATTAAAATAATAATAGACCCTTCAAAAATAACTATTTAAGTAGGTACTATTCACAGACCGACATCCGTCGATTAAAATGCTATTCGGAACCGAAAATTGCCTCAACCCGCGATACACCAGCGCTTTTATTGCCTCGGCCGTTCTTTGTAAAATTATAGAGGGTCAAGTCATATAGGGCACAATCATACAATTGTGTTACTTCAGCACAGGATTGTTTCTTATTACGAAACAAACCATTAACCTCAGATGGTTATTAAAAATAACGGTTAACATACAACTGGGTGACATGGATATCATTATAAACGATCAAATGACAAGGACAAACAACCAGATTTGGAATAAATACTACAGGTATTTGACTGAGGACATACAATCGATCCTACTACCCCTGGCTCTGGAATGGACCTCGCCTGTATGCCATTTTTACAGGCCTGTGGGAAAGAAGCACACAAACAATGGGACACTTAACATTCTGCCCTCTGTGCCCTGTCACCTTCTCAGCAGATGACCTGCTGATGCATGATGATGATGATGCAGATGATGCGGTGTCAGTAGCTAAGTTTTAAGTTGGTAGCATGTAATCGCTGACTCGATGAAGAAGAAAAAGAAGACAGGCGATATACCTGCATGCTGAGGTAAGGTCCTCACCCCGGGGAGGACGTTCGACACGCTTGCGAATAAGCTAGCCCCCCTAGCCATGCATCTTTTGGCACGGCAGACCGTGGATTGGCGGAGAGGAAAGGAAAAGGATGGAGAAGAAAGGAAAGATGAATTTAGACAGGATGATAGGGATATGATGCTATCGCAACGGAAGACAAGGAGTGATACGGTAGTAGCTCGGGAAGCCGGGGTCGTGTATCCGTGAACCGATACCATAACTATCGGAAAGGTGGCTAGGCAAAGATAGTATCTTTTGCCTAGCCAATATATAGATCGACAGATTCATAAATAGAATATTTTTATACTAATTATTAACTATACACTTTAAGTTATAGTCTTATGCTCTAAATCATACAAATATGGGTAGCTAAATTTAGCTATCGGTACGTATTTGTTTTAGTTCCAAAATATCAAAATACAAATAAAAATCTACTTACTAGCTACTAAAAAGTTACTTTCTTCATACAATACGCTTCAATTTGTCATTGTTCTGTCCCTTTCGGAAACCTGCCTTATAAAAGAGAACAAATAATACCCAAGAGAATAAAATAGCAAATTGCAGGTAAGAATAGGATGAAATAAAAAAACAAAAAGTTTTACACCGACACGGGACGATAAACGTTCGCTTCGAAGTCACGAAGACGGATCGTCGTGAGTTGCCAGCTTCGAGGTAAGGGCTACTGCACACGAACGACGGAGATTAAAAAAAATCGCTACTCATGACCCTCAATAAGGTTCTTGTGACTACTGTAACAACAACCAAACTTGATACATATGACTCCTAATCGTAATAAAACATCCAAAGGTCATAGAAAACTTTAAATATGGGAATCGATTTCCTTCGGGTTACCAAAGTCGACACCTCGATGCTGTCTCGAGGCTGAAACTAATATAAAACATATATGATGCTGTTATTGAGTGTCATATGTGTCAATTATTTTTTTTATAACTAAAAGGTTACATTACAATCACGCAAATGATATTAAATCATCTAGAACAGGCCTTTTTTTAAAGAAGAAAATTTTGTATATATAATATATTTTAAGACGACATGTTGTAAAGATGACAACAGCAGATTGGCCCAGTGGCGGGGCTGCCGCTTACGGACATTGACAGTCGCGAATTCGATCCCCGCATCGGGGTACACATATGTATGGTCTACAAATATCTATTCCGAATCTGGTTACCCCGTCAATTTGCACTTAAAAAGCGTGGTGAGTAAATTTTCGTTTTTTTCCAGGCCCGTTATCAGGTATGGGATATACATATTATATAAAGGCTGAAAAAAATGGTGCAAAGTGACATATTTTATACACAAAAATGTTTCAAATTCTTCATTAGGGTTCACGTCTCGAGTAGACTAGAAATAGGGAGACTCCGTGGTCAGCCGCCAATTCTATATAAGTTGTAAAAATGGCCCCAATAAAAAAAATAATAAATAATTTAATTTTGAAATGGGCTTCGTATTTTAAAGGTTGCAGGCTGAAAGCGATGCTGCAATAAGTTGTGTCATCTAAGATACGAATCTTTGTTACTTTATCTCAAGGGCTATAGAACTTTTACATTCAACTACATTTTTAAAAAGCCACCAGAATCTGTTAATTTATTTTAGTTAAACTAACTGTGACATGCTGAAGAGTAAAAACTTAAGTCTAATTATTTCGTGTGTAGCGACCCTAAACGTGTGTAGTGAACTTTAATTAATGAGGAACGGCTTTCGCTTAAATCGCGAATGAAAAATGTTTTACGTTTAATGTCAATTAGTGAAGTATTTCTAAGGAATGCTAAGTTTATTCTAGAGCCGAAGTATTTTTATTGTTTCTGACTTGAATGTTAACTAAACAATGAAAAGTAGGGATAGGGGCTGTAGTGCGTGTCAGTGGCGTTGTATGTGCGTATATTTTATAAATATTTAAAACTATTTTATGTCGATACTGTTCTCATAAATATTGTAATAGAGACAACCAACAGTTTATTGGTTAGAGTACGTTATTGCTGACCCAAGGATTCAAAGTTCAAATTCCGATCGAATATAAAACTTATTTTAAATACATTAATTAGTTTTCTAGTGCGGCAACACTTGAATGGACTCGACAACAAATCTTGGATCGGTACTAGTCAATCGATGACTCCTTACGTGACGACAGTGGTGTTTGAAGAATTATAAGGGAGGTCTCCTTATGATTAAACGTTGACGATGAGTAACAAACGTTTTAAAATAGGTTTCAACATATGTATGTCAATAAAAAGAGATGTCACATTTATTATACTGATATAAAATATTAATATCATAAATAAAAAGAAGAAATCACAATTTAAAAAAAAATCACTTTACAGATATAAATATTATATTAACATTTTAAAATTATATAAAGTGGAGTTTTAGCTGGTCAAATCCAACATAACCTCTCCAAGAGGACCCATTGTATATCTATAAACAAAATTCCGAAAAAAAAAACAGGAAAATATGGTCCACCTTAAGTAGTCCAATGGCAGAATCGAACCACCGACCGCAGATCGCAAGCGTAATCCGTGCGCTTTGAGCTATTGATGCTTCAAATGTTAATTATATGATGCAATGAACAAGCTCTCAACAACTTTTCATAGGGTAGGCATTCTGATTTTGATTTCTTAACTATCTTTTTATGATTTAGATTTAAATTCTATGCAGGGCTTTTCAAGTTATCTCAGTGATAGAGTTCAGTCGGTAAGTGGCAAAAAATCAGTTACTGAGTTTCTCTGCTCAATGAGTGGAGGTTTTGACTGAGCTATTGCCCACTACCGTCTTCATGTACTGTGAATTAATACGTAGTATGTAATAATTCAATATGTACTGTTGTCTTCATGTACTACAGAAGGAAATAAATTTATCTATCTATATTAATGTCCGCTAATACGTCTTTTTTGTCATGATTAAGACTAAGGCCAACTAGTACTAGGGCGCTGTTCGTTCTACCACTTGTATATTTAATACATACATACATACATACTTATAAAAATGTCAGGGCTGATCGGTGTGATTTGTGCATTAGAATAAAACCGGTATCGAACTTGTTAATTGGATCGAGAGTTTCTCTAGCTATATAATTTCAATCAATATCAATATCAATATCAGCCCGCGGCAGTCCACTGCTGGACATAGGCCTCACCCAAGGTGCGCCACCTAGCCCGATCTTCGGCTACACGCATCCAGTCTCTGCCAGCCGCCTTGCGCAGATCGTCGCTCCATCTAGCAGGAGGGCGTCCCACACTACGTTTGCCGAGTCGCGGTCTCCACTCCAGCACTCGTCTACTCCAACGATTGTCGGTTCTTCGACAAACGTGTCCAGCCCATTGCCACTTCAGTCTGCTAACTTGAAGAGCAATGTCGGTGACTCTGGTTCTCCGGCGAATTTCTTCATTTCGAATTCTGTCCACCAGAGAAACCCCGAGCATAGCTCTCTCCATAGCCCTCTGAGCGACTTTGAGCTTGGCGAGGAGACGGACTGTCAGTGTCCACGTCTCGGCACCGTAAGAGAGTACGGGCACGACGCACTGGTTGAAGACTTTTGTCTTCAGACTTTGTGGTATGGGCGACGAGAAGAGAGAGCTATATAATTTGTATGACGATAATTTGATTCGTGGGTTCGATTCCCGCATTGAGATAAATATATGACCCACATATATTCCGAGTCTGCGTGCCTCGCCTGACAAGCGTGGTAATGTTTATTCCTCAAGAAACGGCGGTCGAGCCCAGCCGTGGGACCGTATATATGGAATCTAAAAAATCTAGTTTCTGCCAGTCGAATAAATAGTATATCCAACATATAATTCGTAATAATAATCGTTGCGGAAATTAATTATTAAGTTTGCTTTTCGCGAATATACACATTTTTTGTTTGCTTTTCGCGGATTTTAGCTAAGTAAAATTCTGACTGTCTATATAAAAAAATAAATTAAGATAAACATAACAAACAAATTTATATTTAAATAATATTCCTTTCCTTTGAGCTATGCTCAGGTTATAAGAGTTCGTACGTGAGTTCCTTTTACATGGTGTATAAAAATGCTTCATGAACTATAAAATTGTTTTACTGATATATGTAGTCGTTAGAACAGTAGAATCTATAAAAGATGATCTGTTCTTAGGAACTAATAAATGAAAGGGTGGTATTGTATACATTTGCAATCGAGTTACTTGAATGAACGATAGTTTTTTAATCAATTGAATTCAATTATCATCGAAGAACTAGTTTTGCAACTGGCTGGTAACAAGGTTGTAAGTTTTTGTATATAATTTTTTATCCCTTTTTATTTTTAATTCAAATTAAAAATGTCGAATACTCTGTGGAATCTTCAACGGTAATTTCAAATCGGTACGACATTGAAACCTACAAAATACAGTCATATGCATCTCCCTAATGTCGTATGTGTAGGAAAATTTTGTCGTTTTTATTTTTTCAAATGTTTTGAATCGACCTGTGAATATTTCACCCTGGCTCTAATGCCTATCAACCAGTGCCTCCTTTGTTTAAAAGAAATTAAAGCGACAAATAAACAAGCTCCCTTCACAACTACCTTTCAGTACCTAGTATAATATTCTTGTCTGGAATGTTTTGCGGATCTTACACACATATATACCATTACGCCTGTTTCCCATAGGCGTAGGCAAAGACCACAGATCTCCATCGATCTCGGCACACTCACTTTGCTTTCTCCGCAATCATCTCTCTCTCTCTCTTCATGCAAGCTCGCCTATATACACTTATATAGGCGAGCTTGCACACATACTCTTGCCCTGGCCTTTCTTAAAAACTTCGGGAATTTGGTCAAGGTATGTTTTCCTTGGTCTTCCCCTACCGACCCTTCCATGCACATCCGCAATGTAAATTTCTTTTACCAGTCGTCTTTTGGATTTTAATTAGATAGTTATTTAGTAATAATGGATAGTTCCATCTTGATAAAACAATGTATATACATCACGCGGCAATAAAGATTCTTTCGTACATTTCTCCTTATCTTAAACTTGTAATACATTTAATATATTCAATAAAAAGTTGTAATAGAAGAAAAAATATGCGATCCGTCCGTTCGTCTGTGTCGGATGCGAGGAGATTCTCTAGCAAACTGGTTCGCCATGTGCTCACCTAACTGTCACCGTCAGTAATGGAATGCGATCAAGTCCACTTCGCACCTATCGCGGCTATGTTGTTTCCAATTACGCGTTTACCCACTGATCGCGCATACATAATTCCTCTTTGGATCTTATACATAGCGATCTATAGTGTTACAACGCTCAATTTAATTTACTATTTTTTTTCATATATATATATTTTTTTAACAGCCCATATATGACCCACTGCTGAGCACGAGTCTCCCCATTTCTGGAGGAACGGACGTTAACCCACCACGCTTGTCCAATGCGTATTGGCGGGGTTACCAGACTCGGAATAAATATTTGTAATCCATACATATATTTATTCCGATGCGGGAATCGAACCCGCGACCATTGACCCCGCGGGCGGAGCCACTGAGCCAATTGGTCGTCAGGTTTCTTCATATATGTAATAATAATAATAATTAATATGCTGATTTAAAGAAGAAATAATTAGAATTTGGAAACAGGAAAAGTTATATATTATACTAATTATAAAACAGGCTTAAAGCCGAGAAGAAATAAACGCATATAGAAAAATAATAATAATAAGCCTGTATTTTCTTTAACCTATTTTAACATTATTTTAAATAAATTTGAAAATTATAACTAAGTAATATATGAATTACATACATAAATACATGTCATGACCTGTTTCTGTTTCCCGTAGAGGTAGGCAGAAACCACAGATATCCATCTGCTACGATCTCGGCGTACTTTCCTTGCTTCCTCCACATCATTACTCTTCTCATGCAAGCCCGCTGGTTAAGTTATTTGGTTACTTGGTTAAGGCCCTTCTTCGAGTATAGGCAGCCCTCTTCTAGAACTTTCCAATCGTTTTTGGCTGATGCCTGCCTTATTTCGTGCTCTCCAGCTAGGCTGATGTATTCATCCCGATACAGGGATCGAAACCGCGATTATTAATTCGGTAAGCATTGGCCCCGCCACTGAGGCGATTAGCTTCTACACATCAATTACTTTCCATGAAATATTTTCTTCGTATTTATCGATAAACGACTCCGAACCATGATCGGATATGTCAAACAAGGCGCTTGTTGTTTTAAGGCTTTCAGTATGCGGCTCCGCTTGGATTCCCGCGGACGGTGGGCGGCTACCCTATTATCATCGCCCCTCCCCCCCTCCCGCGTCCGCGTTTCACAAGACCGACGCGGCCTCCGTTGATTACAGACGGCACTTTACGGCTCCTTCGTTAGTCCATCAAATCATAGGTCGGTATTGTTAATGGTTGAAGACGGGTCCGCGGAACGATTTTGTGTCATTTTAGGGACTCCGATCGGTCTGAAATGAGTGGTTTGGAATTTAAAGGTTAATTGCATGAGAACGGCCGTTTCGGGTAAGACTCTATATAATATTTCTATAACATTACCATGTGGCGGATAATTATCTCTCTACGTTCATAGTCTCTGATTTAATATCCATTTTTGATATATTTTTTTTCTTTTCTTTGATGGCAATCAATTAACATATGACACTCGTATAATATAGGCTGTACTATATTATACGAGTGTCATAAGTGAAGTGATGTGAAATAAATGCGTGTATCGTGACTTTTTAAGTTGACTGAAAATGTCCATAGAAGGTTTTGGTAAAATAGCCACCATTTTATTAAAACGTAATGTGACAAGCTGACTAGTTACATTTCAAAATGTTTTATATTATTGTATTTTGTAGTGCCAAATAAAATATAATAATATCAAATCTTTTGAAATGTAACTAGTCAGCTTGTCACATTATGTCTCAATAAAATGGTGGCTATTTTACCAAAATCTATGGACATTTTCAGTCAACTTAAAAAGTCACGATACACGCATTTATTTCATATCACTTCACTTATACATCTTAATCGAACTATATTGTATAATACTCGACCATAATTAAACAATATAACTCATAATAATATAAGATTATAAAAATGAAATAAAAACATAACGTCACTCACTGGTGTAAGTTGGCGGGAAAAGTCCCAATTTTTGATATTCTGCATAAAAATTTATTTACATTAGATTTGCGCCGAATATTCGTTTATAATTCGGTAGTCGGCAGTGAAACCGAATATTTGTATTCTAAATCAACTTTGTAATGAAACAATTATATTAAATATAAAAAAATAGCTCGAATGTTTTATTTATGTTAAACAAAATATATCAATTAAATGTACGTTAGCGACGTACATTGCAATATAAATAAGTATTAAGGCCTCAGTTACGAAACAGCTGGCCTTTGGCGCCGTCTACGATGGTCGTTCGCCAACACCTGCCATAAAACTAGGGTTGCCACTATAGCTTCCAAAGTCAATGTCGAAATCTGACCCTTTTTCAATCAGATAGGAAGATAAAGGAGCAAATGTGTCCCCTGATGGAAAGCAATCAACGCCGTCCATAGACATATACAACACCATGGAAATTGCAAAGCGTTAGCCGCCTAAGCTTGTTTTGTTGGTGGTTCCAATGTCGTATTAGTTTGAAAATACCGCTGAAGGTAGCTAGTTCCATAGAAGTGGTGCGTGAAAAGAAGTTTTAGAAAAAAGCACACCAATTTTTATCTGCCGTTTACATATATACCTATTTTAAGGGTAGGGAAAGCATAAGTGTGCGGTATTAGGAACCTTTAATAAAATAAATGTTATTGTAGTATTTGACAACCCTATTCCTTATGTTACAATTGTACACCATTGCAGGCAACGACGGTAACCGCTGTTAAATACGCTTATTATACAGCTGCAAGTTTTTAAAATTGAACGGAGGTATTTTATAGATCGGCCAACGGAATGTACTAACGCGCCAACCGATACTGTACACGATGAATACAATACATCTAGGGTTGTCATTGACGCTATGGATAAAAATATTTGAAATCGTTTTTAACTGACTAACTTTAACTACATAATTATTTCAAAAAACAATGAATTATTTTGATATATACTTGTAAGAAAAATAAATCGCTACTATATTTAAAAGATTTTAACATGACAAAAATATGCAACTTTTTTTGAGAACAAAAATAGCGCTAAAATACTATAAATACTAAAATAAATATTCTATAATATTTCCTTCTTCCCTAAAAATTACGGCGACGTAGTTCGCCACCCGTTACGTCCTGATTCCCACGAGGGCGAGAAGCGACGAACGGAGAGCCGTTTCGCTACGATGAATGTGAGAGGAAGGATGGATGAAAAGATGGATGAGTGTGAAGGAAGGTGTGTCGGGATTGTAGCGGATGGGGATCCGTGATCTCTGCCTACTTCCCGTCCCATTATTGACATCCTTATTCTGTAGGTCAACGCATCGACAGCACCTTTAGTGTTGTAGATGTCCTTGGGATGCACTAGTTCCATCGGGTGACACGCTTGCTCATTTGCCTATTTTTGGGACAGAGCTGATATGAGAAAAACAAAACGCTGGTTACTAACGAGGCTAGAGTACCCAAACACCTACTCGATGGCAAATCAGATGGTTATAGAAGCCGCGAAAGGCCTAAGCTCAGATGGCTAGATGGAGTCGAGGACAATTTAAAGGCAATCGGTGTGTGGGGCTGGAGGGAAAAAGCTTAACGAAAATCCAACTGGAAAAATTTACTAGACCAGGCTAAGGCCCACCCGCGGCTGTAATACCTTTATGATGATGATGATGGTGACCAACGTGTAACTCGTAAATTTCAAACACAAATATTGAAAATACACGGACGCAATTTATTTAGTTCAGACACGTTTCCCTTCAGGCCGCACTTAGTGCTTAGCGTGACTTATATACTTACCTTGCATGCCTCAGGCGCCAACACTTAGACCACACGCATTCGACACGGTAAAGACTTAACAACCAACGTGATTACTTGCCAATACCGATCTTGGTCAGTCTTGTGTTAAAGTGGTTCTATTATTTATTTAAAGACTCATCGTAGGTCATCTTTTGAAGACCAATCGGTTCAGTGGCGGGGCTGCCCCCTGCGTAAACAGTGGTCGCAGGTTGAGGTTCCTCGCATCAGGTATATAATATGTATACCTGGGGGAAGAAATGGGCCCCCCCATTGTATGAGGATAAATCTTTCCGTTTTGGCGAGTTATGCGGTTGTGGAATTCAGCGGCATCAGTTCATCTTTACTCATGTCGTCATCCCAACACGTTCGTAAAGAAGCGTTCTCCATTTCAACACCCTTCTACTATCACGGTAATAGGTTCTCCGATAAAAGTGACCTCTTCTCATGTATTTTAATGATTTTCCTAATATTTTTTTTAGTATTTAATTTGTTCCTCTCAAAATCCTCACGGACTTGAAGTAACGGGTAGATTGGGAGATCGGTGATTGGTTTTTCACTCAGTTAAACGCTGACGTCTATGGTAAAGTTATCGCTCCTCGCAGTCATCTCGTATGATTGTCATGGCAAGAAATGTACTGGCCGTTTTCGACGTTAAAACCAAGTCAGTAAAAGATAAATATATGCTTGTTTTTTTATTTAGATCGTAGCAAACAAAGTAATTACAAGTTACCAGCTAACTCAGTTTGTTATTGTTGCGTAGGGAAGCCGGATATTGAAATAACATTTCGCGTTAACACATTTATATTTGTTATGGGCTGCTTCCTGCGGCTTTGACTTCGCCCAGTCTGAATTCCACTGGAATTAAAAAAAATCCAGGACCAAAAGTAACCCTCATAAGAATTGGTTTGAGACTTTTCCAAGATATTGTTCGTCTGTCTGGTCGGGAGAGATTGGTAAATACATAGGAAAAACGAATTTTTACGTTTTGCTTTAATAGAAATAAATGAGCTTTGAAAAAAGAACACTTATTTGTATTGCAATATTCAGACACACGTTTCAATTTATTATATGTATATATTATTTTGACTAACTATCCACAACACAGGTAATCCTAGTGTGGTATTGCCACAACGTACGGGCTTTACACAAGGGCTTTACGTGCCATAACGTAAAGCCCTTGTAACATATGTAATATTAAAAAAATAAAAGTATTTATTTTTGTTATTTCACATACATTGTATTCTTTGTTTTCTCATAACATTTGTATTCTCCCCTCTGTAGGGGGTAAGAAAGAATGGGCCGAAGCCAAGTACGATGCTAAAATCGATTAATCAGAAACTTTTGAATTTAACCCACAAATCTAAACCTAACTTGGACGTCCTAATTTTTACCGATAAGTCCATTCACAAAGATCCCTATGTATACAATGACAGTTGAATCTACGTTCCACATGCCACATTTTAATGCTAGACAACCGTTAAGTGTCTTTCGTAGAGTCTACTTTACCTCATGATGCCTCGTGTTGAGGCGAAACACGTGTCGTATGCAAGGTGGAAAAGTGGTGGTGTGTATTTGGTGTTGTGGATAGTGGTTGGTAGGTAGAGAGTTGCTGAAGGCCGTTTTTCAGTAAGATTTAGTTTAAGTTCCCCGTAAATCCACTTCTTCCAGTAGAAAAACACACATTATTAATTTTCTGTTTTTGTTTGGTTGTCGCGGATCTTAACTAAGTAAAGGTTCTAACTGTCCACATAGTAATGGATTTCCGGAAAGTAACACCTGACTCCATTAATCATAAGTTATTGTATGAATACGTATCTTGTTTACAATAAAGTACAATTTATTCATCATCTATTTAAAATTCCACGGTTGAAATAACGTTCGACGTTGTCTTTTATATGCTTGGAGGCAAGTAAATTGAACACGCTGATTGAAATTCCTGATCGTTAAATAAATAAAAGCCCGAGGCGGAACGTCGTGTCCTAACTTAGGCCGTAAAAGCGTACATCGTCCTGTCGAGCGGCCCACTCGATAATTGGCGATATCGGCCGAGGCCTCTCTATACTTAGACGACTACTTGATCAACAATAACTCGTAGGTTTTTTGAGCAAGATTATTATTTTAAATTACTAATTTTTTTAATTAATTAAATAATTCCTATATTTTATTTGCTTAAAATATTGATAACCTATTATAATTGGCACAGTGGTGAAATTACCGCTTTTAAAATCGACAGTCAGAATTTTTACTAATTTTTACTAAGATACGCGACAAGTTGTGAAGTGACTTATCGCGGATCTTAGCCAAGTATAAATCTAATTAAACAATTTCTATATTATATTTGTTTAAAATATTGACAACCTATTGTAATTGTCACAATGGTGAAATCACCGCTTTTAAAATCAACAGTGAGAATTTTTACTAAGATACGCAACAAGTTGTCAAGTGACTTATCGCGGATCTTAGCCAAGTATAAGTTTTAGATGTCCACATAATAATGGATTTCCGCAAAATAACCTCTAAATTTATTAATCAGCTTTTAAAGTCCGTGATCGCCGGTTCAATTTTCGCGTCGGGATGAATAAATGGTAGGTATATGATATTAGTGGGAAATTCGCAGCGTTATACGGCGTATATCTTTATCACAAAGCTTGCTTCATAATGAGACGGAGCCACTAGTCTTGAGTTTGACCCCCGCATCGAGATAATTATATGTATGTATAGTGTCATGCCGGAGAACCTGAGTCCCCGACATTGCTCTTCAAGTTAGCAGACTGAAGTGGCAATGGACTGGACACGTTTGTCGCAGAACCGACAATCGTTGGAGTAGACGAGTGCTGGAGTGGAGACCGCGACTCGGCAAACGTAGTGTGGGACGCCCTCCTGCTAGATGGATCTGCGCAAGGCGGCTGGCAGAGACTGGATGCGTGTAGCCGAAGATCGGGCTAGGTGGCGCGCCTTGGGTGAGGCCTATGTCCAGCAGTGGACTGCCGCGGGCTGATATTGGATAGTATCATGTATTTATTCCGAGTTTGAATGTCTCGCAAATCCACCTTGGACAAGTGTGTGTGGATGTATGTGATTGGAATCTTGCTTTGTTTTTTCCGTAGAGCGACTTACTTCCGGCGGAGCGATGCCGTATTATTTTACCATTACAAATGTACTGACGGGTTCGTCATCATTGGAACTTGAACTCGGTTTACCGTCCCTAAAGTACTCCAGCCCAACGCTTGTCTTTTAAATGAGTAAATAACTATTGAAAACAGTCTTTGGAATATTTTCAGTTCAGTATGTAAATGAATCGCTGCTTAAAATGGCGTGGAAGCCACTATTTTGTAATGTGCAAATTTTCTTCGAAAGGAATGTGTACAAAAGAAATTATCCACTCGGTAATGTACTCTATTAGCAGAACTGTGTGGTGTCGAGAAAGGAGACGTGGAAAGGACGGCATTCCTCCCATTTAACACGTACAAAGTCTACTTAAAGTATAGCAACAAATAGCGAAGTTCAATACAAGTAATTGAAGATTTAACGACTCAAAACATAGTAACAAAAAGTTTAGTGAAAATTTGGGGGTAACAGCTTCAATGGGTAACTGCAACTCAAAAATTAAACTATTTTCATAAACAAAACAGAGAATTATAACTTTTGACTTTTTTTCTTTGTTAATAATTGATTTTTCTGTAACATATTTAAAGAAAAAATACACTTAATTATACTTACACTTAATTACACTTACAAATAAGTGTTTCTTACTGGTTTTTCTGCAAACCTTGTTTTTAAACATGTGTAGATGAATAATACTGATTTTAATTTAGACATTGATATAATATATAATAGTAGTTTCTTATATACATTATAATCGTTGAAAATAATGTTAGTATTATACCAAATAATAAATACTAAGTGCACAGAGAATAAAGATAACTTATATATTGTTATTGAAATATATACTATTGTTTTTATTTTTTTATATTTTTAAGCATAAAATCAATTTAAAAAAATAAAATCAAAAATATTTAAATCTTTCGCATGAATTTCTTAATACAATAACAAAGATGATATTTTTTATTACCAGAGATCCATGTGGACAGTCAAAACTCTTACCTAGCTAAGATCCGCGACAAGCAAACAAAAACAGAAAATTAATAATGTGTGTTTTCCTACTTTTCCACCTTGAAAACAAAGTTGTTTACAAGGTGGAACAGTGATAGTGTGTGTTTGGTATTGTGTATAGTGGTTGGTGGATGGAGAGTTGCTGACGGCCGTTTTTCCGTAAGTTTTTGGTTTAAGTTCCAAATGAATCCACTTCATCCAGCAGGAAAACACACATTATTAATTTTATGTTATTGTTTTCTTGCTGCAGATCTTCGCTAGGTAAAAGTTTTTACTGTCCACATAGTGATCGATTTCCGCAAAGTAACGCCTGACTCCATTAATAATCCTAGAAATATATATTATTGTTTTTATTTTTTTTATATTTTTTAAGCATAAAATCAATTTAAAAAAATAAAAACATAATCTAAATCTTTCTTAATACAATAACGAAGGTGATATTTTTTATTACCAGAGATCCAGCTAGTCTGAAAGTCATGACAGCCGTTGCATACACCAGAAAAATTTAGAAGAAAACGATCAAATTAAAACCCCCAGTAATTGTTCAATACGTATTGAACTCCTCAGAGTTTACGACTATCGAACTAATGTTACTGGCAATTAAAAATGTAAATAAAGACGAAACTTTAAATGACTTATAGAGTCGATTTTAATGAGTCTTCATTTTGGTTAGAAACGAAACGTCCATCAAGGCAGTAACTGCGGTCGGTGGAGATGTTTTAAATCCGACAACCGGGAGCACCCTGCGGTGCCGGGCCACACAGAGGCAGAGAACTCTTCGAGTTTCTACCGCTTCTTGTGCCGTGTGGTCCAATTTATAAACTTATGGCTAACTATGCTACGGTTAATTAGATGGTTTACATGTCCAATATTAATGTAATAACAGTGTTTATAACATGAGACATGACAGGTACAAATTGCTGCAACTGATCATGATGGGAAAAATCGCGGGCAAAGGACAAGTTGGTCGTAAAAGAAAGTCTTGGCTACGTAAAATCAGGGAGTGGACCGGGATAGCGAGTGCTCCAGAACTGCTGCACCTCGCGAAGAAGGAGGAAAGTTGTGCTGAATTGGCTGCCAACCTTCGCAAGTCGGAAAGGCACTCTTAGAAGAAGAAGAAGGTGTTTATAAAACAACGTAACTGGTTGGTTTTTATTAAAGATATCCATGATAAAGTTTTAATATACTAAAAAGAATCATGGTCATAGTGATATCAAACCTCCTGTGATATTCACATCACAATATATTATCGTCACTGTGGTCCGCGATCTGACCACGTTGGTTCTTGCTGAAAACCAGCGCCAGGTGCTCCAATAGAACACCTGACATATGCTGAACAAGAACATTTTATAACACTTATTAGATTAAAATTATTTTCTTTGTGTTTTGTTTATTATTAAGGTTTTATTTCAGTTATTGTAAAAAATTTGTCACATAGATTTTTCTATTTCTATTTATAATATTTATTGCTCTTACGATCCCTATCGTAGCATTCCCTAATGCTCCATGGAATTGTTTAGAATAATTCTTGAGCGGTATTTTCGAAATGATACGATATTGAAACCATAAAAAAATAAACTTACTTCGACGTTGATTTCTTTCTATTGCTCATTACGCTATCCCACTAAAGATAGTAAAAAACTACTTTTATAGCATCACACTCAATTCAATAATGATTGTCTGTAGTGAAATTCGAGACAAATTAGCAACTCTTCATCTTTAAATCGAAACCAGTCAACGCTCCCGAGCGATAACTCCAACACTACAGCCATTGCAGAAGCTTTACCGGCCTTTGAGAGATATGTAAGCTTTCCGCCCGCTCTAACTTATGTCTCAACCCAAAAGCTATTCAAATATTTGTTGTAAATGAGCGAGCGACGTTTATTCTACCGGCGGAGAGTGCAGCGCGAGTTGTTACGCGTTAGTATGTTTACATTACTACTTAGGAGCATATTTCATCCGGGCATGTACACATCTTCTGTTTTGTGCGGGTTTAACGAGAACTCGGAAATTTACATAGAATTCTTTAACATGAATTTACGTACGTGTAGTTGTCGGATGTTTTACTTGAAGAGAGCACAGCTTCTGCATTAAATGTTGATTTTGTTTGAGTACATTGTATTGAGTGGATCACCAAATTAGTTTAAATTATTAAGTATAAGACCACGGTTAATGAAGTACGTATGGTGTTAAATTTATAGGTAACCAATTGAGGGGTTGTAAAAAAATTAGAATAATACAAAGGGGAAAATGCAAGATATTTTAATCCCTTAAGTGGCCTATTTCGTCCCGCGGAAGCACGCCTAAATGGCGAGCGATTATATATATATATATATATATATATATATATATATATATATATATATATATATATATATATATATATATATATATATATATATCTACTTCGCTATATACACAATAATCGCTTCTCGTTGTATCAGGTACCCAGCAAAACACAAACCAAGTACGCAAAAAATTAAAAGCCTTTTGACTCACAAAACATTAATGCATTGTATTATTAATCTCCTGTTGTATTAGTGTGTTAAGTCCTTCACTTCTTTCAAATCTTTACAAAAACCAATGCTGCCTTTATTTGGTTTAATTTAATACCGGCATTTGATTTCTATTGTTCTACGATTAACAGGTTTTTAGACGTTGCGTGCGCACACGCAAGCGTTTGTTTGAACGTTAGATAGGCGAGTTTCTTATTCGGACGTTATTTTGCTGTTGTTTTCTGTATATTCATTCTGTCAGCCTATACCAGGCCAATACTTAGGGTTCACGGTTAAATCCACTCTTGTATGATTCGAAGATGTTAATGCTATTAGCCTGTTAGGTTTTTACAGCTTTATCGGATTCGGGGCCCGTGAGCTAGGGAGCCCGCGGGCAAGATAATGATTTGGTGAACCTGCGCTAATCGCAGATTCCAATTTGACCATTAGTCGTACGATCGCACACGTCTGTATGTATATTTACTTTAATCGTGTCGTGACGTTAAACGCGTAGGGAGGTTATAACCTAACACTATGGTCCCTGGTAGTCCCCCAGGCCCTAAGGTCTAGGGGGTGAGAACCGACCGGGTACGTGAGTGAATCTCGTGTACGCGGCCGGTGTAGAATTGTTACCTACACTATGTGCTCGGCTGGTGTCGGGGTGCGTGTGAGTGTAGGTGTCGTGGGGGAGAATCCACTCTTATGCTATGCTAAACATTGATTTATTGATTCTTATTTTTCCTTTGGTGTGAACAATTTATTATATCGCGATTCAAACAATTCACACAATATACAGTGGCGGTATCTATTGGTACATTAATGAACGAATGCAGTCTTAAATATCATACTAAAAACATTAATACAGATTCACATGAACTAACTTTTTTAAGACATTTTCGGATGTACTTTACGATCTTACGTCCTGGATTCGCTTTTGCCTGCGGCAGCCCACTACTGGACATGTATTCCCCAAAACGTGTCACCAAACATCTAATCAGCTAATTATCTTCGGCTTTAAGCATCCCGTTTCTGCTAGCTACTTGCATTGAGGGCCATCGCTTACTACATCTGCCAAGAGCAGTCACTACTCTAAAGTTCGTCTACTCCAGCGGTTTTCTGTTCTCCGACGAACGTGACCAGCCCATTGCCATTTCAATTTATTAACTCGAAAAGCCTTGACGGTGACTGTGGTTTTCTGCAATTTGAATAATTGACAAAATAGTTTTTCTCAATACAAACACTAATTATGTATTTAGTTACCAATAAACCTATTAATATATTTCAAGTTTAAAAGAAAAGAAAATCGTCTTATAATGATTAGATTCGAAGATGTTAATGCTGGTAGCCTATTTGCTTTAGCACTTTATTGAATACTGGGCCCGCGAGCAAGTAAAATGTATTTTGCAATTTGCGCAAATCGTTGATTCCATCAGCTCGACGCCGTGTCGGAGGTACACGTGTGTGTGCCGATTTTAATTTCGTCATGACGCTACGTTAAACGTCTTGGGAAGGATTAGACTGAAGTAACTATAGTCCCTATTAGTCCTCTAGGTCCTAAGGTCTAGGAGGTGAGAACCGACCGGGTACGTGAGAGAATCTCGTGTAAGTGACCGTTGTAAAAATGTTGTGTGAGTGTTGTTGTCGTGGGTGGATCCGAACGACGCCGTTTCGTCGTCCGGATCGTGTAAGACGTTACGGAGACGTCGTCTTTTCGGGCGCGCATTTAAATCGGGCGAAGAAATCGCCAAAATCGTATTATAAATAAATGTAACTTGTCTTAGAAATTGAGGTGTTATCATGGAGGACATCCCTTTCTCGTTTACCTCTATGTATTACAAAAAAGTACTGATATATCTATCGGCGAAAGCGATATAAATTATAAATAAAGGTACAATAACTACATTTTCTCGCTTCACTGCGCCATGAACACATGAAAGAGGCTACCACCGCTTTCTACGTATGTACGTACAACATAATGAATAGCCGCATTAGCATATTAAGTCGTTATTTCACGCAATTAACATTGGCTTAGTGCAAAAGAAATGTTTTACTTTTATGGGATGGGAAGGCAAACGAGCAAGCTTATGGAAAGTAATCAACGCCGCCCATAGGCATCCACAGCTGATGATCTGGCGATCAGTGGTACGTACGTGGTTTTGTTGGGAACATTTTTATACTTTTACTTTGGAGAGATTCCTCTCTAATACTACACCTGAATGACTGACTGATCGTCAGTCCACCAGCCCTTCCCCTGCTATCCAGATATGTCGTACATTTCATCATCGTGTACCTCCGTGGCTGAGTTGCCTCCTGCTTTCAAATCCTTCCGCCGTTGTAAACTCCCTAGGATCAATACTGCCGTTCCACACAAAAAAGCTTTAAAAAATTAATCATAGAAGCGTTAGCATTAATTAAGCTATTGCTGTTTAGGTATATTTATAATATTAAGAATTATTTATGCCGAATGACGTATACTCACATTCCAATGTTATGGTTATCGAGTTAGTGTTTTTCGAACTAAAATATTAAACCATTTGCCCAATAAAAATATTTTATATACAAATAACAAGTTACCAAACACTATCACTTATGGCAACCTACCTAAGAATGCCAGGTAATCAATCATTTAGAAAGAACTTTATCTCTATGATTATAAGGCTTACTTTAAAATTGCACTCGTAATTTGGACTGCAAACATAACTTTGTAATTTCTTAACTACTAATAAATAACATACGATTCCACAAATATTGTAATTTGGCTCATTAAATGTATACGGAACTTTATAATAATATATGTTTCGTATTAATTTATGCTGCATACAAAATTGAAACGTTAATCGAATGGCACTATCCGAGTAATGTATTCGAAATGTCGATGCAATTAATTAAATCGATTCCATTTTGTATTTAAATTTTTGTTGTAGCTATCTGATGTGTGTTATTTTTCTTGTCTTTATCTTTGTTTTTTACGTTCTAAAGGTGAATATACATTAGTAATGGGTCAATATTCTTTGATAACGTTTTATATAGATAGTAGCTGTCGTACTATTTTCTTACCTTTAAAATTCTATGGAACACAATTTCAAATTCTGTTCAAAATTTCTAATATTCTAAATTATAATCTTTAACATGGTGAAGAATTTCGCATGAACTTATACCTTTATTTGCATACTGACGAGCTTGTATTAAGAGAGCGATGAGTGTGAATGACGCAAAGAAAATGTGCCGAGATCGTAGTAAATGGAGATCTATGATCTATGCTTACCCCTACGGGAAAAAAACATGATCATATGTATGTATACATGTATAGTGAACCTTTTAAAGCATTGAACTTTTTCAATCGGATTAGACTGTATATTAATCTATAGTATAGTAACCTATGTCCAGCTTTGAGTTATTGTCTATTAAAAATCTATACACTTAGCCTATCTAGGATTACCCTATCGTTGACACCATTACAAACACTTAGATTCCTAATAACATATACCCATACAGGACAAAAGTCTATATTGATGCGAGAGGAACCAGTTGCAGATGTCTATGGACGGCATTAATTACTTTTCATCAGGTAATACGCTGTCTCGTTTGCCTCCCTATAATAAAAAAAATTACGTCCTTTTTATCTCTTCCATAAAAAACATAGACATAGAACATACATACATACATACATATCGTCACGCCTGTCTCCCGTAGGGGTAGGCAGAGACCACAGATCTCCATCTGCTACGATCTCGGAATACTTCCCTTGCTTCCTCCACACTCATTATTCTCCTCATGCAAGCCCGCCGGTTGACCTGGCCTTTCTTAAAAAGTTCAGCAATTTGGTCAAAGTACGTTTTTCGTGGTCTTCCTCTTCCGGCCCTTCCATCCACATTCGCAAGGTAAATTTTTTTTGCCAGTCCTCTTTCATCCATCCTCTCTATATGTTCAAACCATCTAAGCATCCCTTTTTCTACTGTTGTCACAACACCTTCTTTTACTTCACATTGCTCTCTTATAGACATAAAATAAAATTAAAATTACATTATTTATATGTAATTCTACGTGTGTAGACTTCTTAAAAGTTTAATTTTAAGTTCTTGATAATCTTTAATTTTTGAATTATCTTTATTTTATAGAGTTCATTTAATGCTTCATTGCTGTATTATACCATTCCAGTGTGAATACACGGACGGTAATTTTTCACCTGTTCGTTTCTCACGAATGAGTTATGCAATAGAATTCATTCTTATAGCACATTTTAACGGTGTTGTAACTTAAACAACCGTAAACCAGCATTTACGGTAACTACATTCTTTCAATTTTATGTTTTTCGATTTCAATTTTATGGCGAGACACATATATAAATTAAAATAAGTATATGATTTATTTATTTTTAATAAAATAAAACATATTATATTAAATGTGCCATAATCCTTTTTTTTACAAGCCATTAATGCTGGGGAAGGGACCTCGCCATTTCTGGAGGAATGAACGTTAATCCATCGCGCATGAAGCGAAATGAAAACCTGTAGAACAAATATATTTATCCCGATGTTGGATTAGCTTCAATCACTGACCACCAAAACGTAACCTTCGGAACTCAGCCGCTCATCGTACGAAGCGCAGTAGCTAAGCTACCATTCAGACGCCGGTTTTCTGCGGGAGTGTGGTACTTCCCCGGACAAATATTATACCATTCTTAACAAAGTATTCGTGTGCAGCGTGGCTCTACCACTATCGTGCCGCTACCACATGTATATTATTTATTAAAAAAAAAATTACGTTATCGACAAATTTATTTTTAACAGCAACGTGTTCACCTTCTAAGCTAATAGTACGTATGCTAAGAACACACAGTTCACAAAAAATAGTCCACTGGGAAATACGAAACAACGAAGTCGGATCGTAAGAGAAATTTTTACCGACTGACTGACTGACTAACGCCGTTATTTGTGTATTTTCCATCGGACTATTTATTTTGAATTATATTTTGCTGTTTTTATTTAGCTAAACGATAAGTCTAAAAGAAAAAAAATAACGCACACTGCGATATTTTAGATCTTTTAAAACTAATCGGTTCGTATATATATCAAAAAACATCATATAACGAAGACTAAAAACTAACTAACTTCGTTGGCGCAACGACCCAAAATGGATCCTGGCCTCCGAACAGATCTTATGTCACCGTGCCCTGTCCTGCGCTACCTGCCAGTTGCAGAATTTAAGGTTGCACAAATTACCCTCGATTATGTCTCTCCAGCGATACCTGGGGCGCCACACAGGACGTCGTCCAGTTGGGCGACCCACATACGCTCTCCTGACTGCGCGATCCTACCCCATCCTCTCAACGTGGCCCAGCCAACGAAGTCGGTGAGCCCTAGTCACTGGGTTGGGCCCAGGATCTTATAACGAAGACGGTAACTAATATTTTTATTTAACTTTAATAATATTTGTATAAATTATGTAAATCCTTTATTGGTAGTAAGATACATATGTAAATGTTTTTAAGATGATTAAAGAAGTCAGGCGTTACTTTGCGGAAATCCATCTCTATGTGGACAGTCAAAAGTTATACTTAGCTAAGAACCGCGACAGAAAATTAATAATTATTATTGTAAATAGATATTTATTGTTTGCTTGTCGTGGATCTTAGCTACGTAAAACTTTTGACTGTCCACATAAATATTTTTTGTAATGTTTTCTAAGTTCTGTGGAGTTTGTTAATAAATCAAATATAAATACATATTACGGTTAAAATAATATTATGGTTAAATTAATAGTGTGTATACGCAGAGGCCTACGCTAATTCATTTGCACAAGCGTATCGGTTATTTTATTGCTTCGATCATCGTACAGGGCAGCCCTTTGAGCGCGCCGCGTTGTTGCTTTTATTCATCCCCGCTTGCGAATCGGGAATTGAACGTGGAACTAATGCGATAATGGCGTTCACTGCTCCGTTTATCTGCTGGTTTTGCATTCAATGAGCACTTTCATGTTTACAGTTATTTTGTTTCAATGCATTTCAACTTGTAATATGTATAAAAGCGATAATGTAAAATAGCAAAAAAAAATACTCACTTCGATTTCTTTTAGACACAGGAGGCATTGACTGATAGCAAGTAGAGCAAGGGTGAAATATTCACAGATTGTATTTACTGTATTTTTTATGGGCTAAGAAGACGAACGAGCAAGCGTTTCATTTGATGGCAAAACAAACAATGGAGCCGGAATGATGAATGAAAGGAAAGCGTACCGAGTTATGTCGCGTTTGTCGGGGATCCGAGAGCCGCTGGAGTGTAGCGTTTGTTCATGTATGGAAAACGAATACTTTGTCAAGAATGGCATATTATTTGTCTGTAGCATGAATGGGCCGGCTCGCCGGGGAACCACCAAACTGTGTGGTAGCTTACCTACTGCGTTTCGTACGGTGAGCGGCCGAGTTCCACAGGCCCAACATCCTCCCCCCTACCTCTTCCCCTCCCTCTCCCATTCCCACTCCCATAATGACCCATTCCTTAAAGGTCGGCAACGCTTCCGCACTGCCTATGGCGCTGCGGAAGCGTTGGGCGGCGTTGATTGCTCTCCATCAAGTGACACGCCTGCTCGTTTGCCTTCCTATCCCATAAAAAAAAGAAAGTTTCTGCAATGTCATGCCACCGAAGGATCATATTCATCATATCAGGATATTCAGTTTATAACCGTATACGTAGTTAAAATTCGACTTTTTTAGGCAATCTAGTGTTAAAACCCACCGCTCTTAAAGGCATAGTTGTAGCATCAAGGCTCGCAATAAATACCCATAACCTAATATAATAATACATATATTTCTCTAACTGTGGGAATCAAACTATTATATATACTGAGTATACTGAGCCAATTAAATCATTTTCGAAGAGTGAAAAAAATAATCATTTGAAACAATTACGCCTCAAAGCGGTCGTCTAAATTGTCAGTACAAAGAAATATATTGATAATATACCAAACAATCATTATCATGTAATGATACAGATCAAATACTGTCGCGTACGATTGCTAGAAGTTATTGTTATAAGTAGCGTTAATGGGTGTTTTATTTAGGGTTCCGTCTGTTGTCGAAACCAATTTTTCCTCTAACGTTTTCATCTTTGGGGTATGGTCAATTTTACTGTTGAATTTCATTCTTTTATATATTCTATCTTATTATAAATGGCTGCGTAACATTCGAAATTCACCCCCATAATTCAGATGGGACTACACTTAACCTTTGGGAAAGATGTTGCATAAGTACATATAATTAAATACATGACATGCATACATACATATCGTTTCGCCTGTCTCCCGTAGGTGTAGGCAGAGACCACAGATCTCCATCCGCTATAATGCCGGTACACCTTCCTTGCTTCCTCCACACTCATTGTAGCGAAACAGCTCTCCGTTAATCGCTTCTCGCTCTCGTGGGAATCAGGACGTGACGAGTGGCGAAACCACGTCGCCATCATTTCTTAATAAATTAGGTTTATTAAAGTTCGTCATAGTGAATCCCACAAGCCGCAAGGAAAAACGGAGGTCAGCCCCAGCAGAGCCCCGCATGCTTAGGTAAAGCACTATAGTACGCAGGAGAACGCGATGCATCCATCCATTGACACGGTAGACCGTGGATTGGCGAAATGGAAGGGAAAAGGATAGAGAAGAAAGGAAAGAAAAGATGGAGTTAGACAGGATGATAGGGATGTGATACTACCGCAACGGAAGACAAGTAGTGGATACGGTAGTTGCTCGGGAGGTCAGGTTCGCATACCCGTGTGTACCAATACTATAACTACGGAACCTAAATCTGTTAAATATATCGTACTTGAACAACATTTCTCTAGTTACAATAGTAGCTGCGCGATGCCCTCAATGTCTGCTATGGCGACTAATTGTTTGTATGTGCGTATACCAGTTCTTATGGCGAGCGCCTGGCGCCTCATTTAATTAGAGTAGTGAGAGAATACAACTTCAAGCACTTGTCTTAGTCCGCGTTCGTTTACGTTTGGCCCTTCGAAATGATCTGGCTGACAAAAGCTATTAAAATAGTCCCCTAAGTATTTCGTAATTCGTTCATTCATAAAAAAGGTATTTCGTATAACGATGAAGACTTCGAATATAAGAAAAGTTCAGTAATTTTTCGATGATATTTGAAGCAGTAGTAGTACGCGAGCTACGCTGCAGAAGAAGAGATATATAGAATACTTTGTCAAGAATGGTATATTATTTGTCTGTAGCATGAATGGGCCGGCTCGCCCGGTGAAGTACCACACTCCCGATAGCATTAAGTCTGCCACGATTTTAGTGTTGGTAATTTTTTTGGCCTATTAACCTTTTAACCTTAAAAAACTATGTTGGCGTTACAAGTCATTTATAAAGCAAAAAAATTGGAGTTTGAAATAAGTAATCTAACGGTTTATTTAATGTTATATGAATATTAGAAGAATTTGCCAAATGATCTTTGAGTTATAAAGTATTCGATCAACAATTTTAAATCGAATCAAACGAATGCCGGCTATTACAAGAGCTACGCGTTTAATCTACAAAAGCAAAAAGATCCGAGCACCGCATAAGAACGTGTACCTGATGTTATTATATTGGATGACAGTAGTTATGAGTATCTACTGCTGTAGAAGCAAATCGAACTGCCTCAAGAAATATAACATGGCCCTACTATTGTTTCTCGCGTTATTAATATAATTCTTAAAAAAAAAACTATGTTTATTTTATGGCAAGTCTTTATATTTAAAAAAGTTAGGTTCAGAAATAGTTTTACTGATGAAGCTATACCCCTTTTGTGTTAAAGAGTATAATATTATCTTATATCATGTAGTTTTTGAATTTTATAATAATTCAATATTAAACCGAGAAAAGTCGTGGCAACTTGCAACCCATGGTAGTGGTATCGTGAATTCCGCGCACCGATGCTGAACGCGGCCGCATTCCGGTCTCTCGCTTCTTTCTCCGGCCATCGAGCATCGAGAGAAATTCTAAGTGCATTCCATTTGAAAAATCTCAAATAGACGCGCATCATGAATCAACCAGATGGTATCACGATATCGTTAACTGTAACTTAAATAATTTACGTTCATTTGCATTAATACGGTTATGATTTTAGTAACTAATGGTAGTTTTATTCCGCGTTTGGTACGGTGAGAGCAGCGATCCGGAACTTACTTTCTCTTCCTTTCTTTATTTTTCCTCCCAATAAATCCTTCCCCTCCCATTATTGACATCCTTGTCCTACGTTAGACAATATAAAAGGAATATTCGGCCCTATTTATATTATATATCGAATAATCCTTGCTTCAAAGTAGTAATTGAGGTTGAAAACTACTAATTCTGTCAGCGGACACGTTTTATCTGCAATACCCTTAGAACTATAACGTATTAAGCCAACCGTTCAGCTACACACGTGATCTTTAGGGGGTTTTATCTTCGATGCATTAAAGTCTTCCAAATGAAACTGATTTATTAATGTATCAGTGTACATTTTATATTAACTATATACTTTAATAATATTCTAAAATTACATTTTATATTAATGAATTTAACATCTTATATCTACTCTCCTACGGCGCCGAAACGTGGACGCTGACAGTCCGTCTGCTTCATAAGCTCAGAGTCGCTCAGAGAGCTATGGAGAGAGCTATGCTCGGAGTTTCTCTGGTAGATATGTTTCGGAATGAACAAATCCGCCAGAGAACTAAAGTCACCGACATAGCCTTTCGAATTAGCAAACTTAAGTGGCAATGGGCTGGTCACGTCTGTCGGAGATCCGACGATCGTTGGAGCAGACGAGTGCTGGAGTGGAGACCGCGTCTCGGTAAATGTAGTGTGGGACGCCCCCCGGCTAGATGGTGCGACGATCTGCGCAGGGCGGCTGGCAGAAACTGGATGCGTAGCCGAAGATCGGGCTAGGTGGCGCTCCATGGGGGAGGCCTATGTCCAGCAGTGGACTGCCGCAGGCTGCTGATGATACATCTTATATCTCAATGTATATACAATCTCATTTTCTTATGCCGGAAAGGTGAAATGTCTATCGAAAGACGTCAGTCGAACTTATCTTACTGTTTTTCCTATATATATATATATATATATATATATATATATATATATATATATATATATATATATATATATATATATAGTAACTAGCTGACCCGGCAAACTTCGTACCGCCTTTCGAATCGATAAATAAAAAAGCTGAACAATAATTGCAGAATGTTTCAACATTAGCAAAAATATGGTCAAAGCTTAACAGGAACAAAAAAATTGTAATCAATAAAAAATAAATAAAATACTTCACTTTTGAATTCAATTTGATTTCTGAACGACGGGACTAACTTCAAATATTTGACAGGCATAGTTTCTAAGGGAAAACGAAATTGTTGCTTTTACTATATTCTTAATATTCTTATCATATTTACTCACCTTTTAAACCTTCCCTGGACCTCCAAAAATAATTCAAAACTAAAATTAGCCAAATCGGTCCAGCCGTTCTCGAGTTTTAGCGAGACTAACGAACAGCAATTGATTTTTATATACATAGGAGTAGATAAGAATACGTCATCTTAGATGAATCGAATGCTTTTCATGATCTAATTAGACGGATTGAAAGGCGCACTTAGTGCACGGAATGCGGCCGATATCCAAACACAGATCTGGGTTTTTATGTTATATTCATTCATTCGTTCCATTCTCTTACCGGAGATGTTATGATAAAAATTGCTTTAAAGCACGTACGCTAAATAAGAAAACAATTTTTATTTTTCAAAATTTAAAGCTAACAATGCTGTTGGCATTTGATGAAATGGTCGCTCTCTGAGCGATGAGTCGTGGGTTTAAATCCCCACATCCAGGTAAACTATAAGTTAAAGTTAAAACAAAATAATATTACAATGCAAACATAACTTAATGTGTTCCTAGAACAGAAAAGTCTTCATCTAATAACGCAATTTTTCAGCTGTCACAAGTCCATATCCATCAGTTGATGATGTTGAATTTAGTATCGTTTTCTTCTTTCTGCAGCGAAGGAATCCATTATGGATCTCGGTGTCGTATACGATTCTTCTCAATTTCACCCTCTGACCTCCCTTTACCAAAGTGTTATCTTTCCTATTGACCGAAGATGATGGTAAAAAAATGTTTATTGTTTTTTTCTTAAAGTTCATATATGTCCCACTGCTGAGCACGAGCCTCTCTATTTCAGGAGGAACGGACGTTAACCCACCGCGCTTGTCCTGTACGGATTGGCTGGGTTACCAGACTCGGAATAAATATTTGTAATCC
Organism: Baronia brevicornis; assembly: GCA_031353405.1. Classification (NCBI taxonomy): domain Eukaryota; kingdom Metazoa; phylum Arthropoda; class Insecta; order Lepidoptera; family Papilionidae; genus Baronia; species Baronia brevicornis. The sequence continues at coordinate 189,204 of JASFAT010002429.1, read as the reverse complement.
ATACATATATTTATTCTGATGCGAGGATCGAACCCGCGACCATTGACGTCGCGGGCGGAGGGCCCCACCACTGAGCCAATTGGTCGTTTATTGTTTATTATTATTAAATCATTCCTAAAATAGAAGAATGTCAACGAACACTCGCTAAGTAGGGAAAATGCACTTTTGACACGAAACACTCATTTACGCATGTGTCGCGTGTTGACACCTGCCAAGTGACACGCTTCCGCCACCAGGTTCACCGTGATGTACGAAAGCGTTAAACTATTTTCAATAAATATAAAAATGGAGTGCTGTTTGTTACTCTCGCTAAAACTCAAAAACGGCTTGGCCGATTTGAATATATTTTTTTTATTTTGTTCACTCCAATATAAAAAAAATATAGAGAAAACCTAAAGAATAGCTGGAAAAATTTTTGAGAATGAGAAAAGAATGAAGAATGAGAAAAGATAAGAGAATGAGAAAACCTAAAGAACAGCAGAAAAATAAAAGAACAGCTGGAAAAATTTTGAAAATTCAAAGTGGCCAATGTGGCGAAAATATGGCGTTCTTGACGGCCTTATCGTCTAACTGACGTACACGCTATACAAAACTGTCGTTTGTTTTGTGCAGTTGTGAAATATTTATTGCATTCTAATTTGTTTTTTCGTAAATTAAGGTTTATTTTAAGAAAAGTTTTGATTAAAGTGAATTTAGATTTATTTTTGTTATTTTTAATACTTAAATACCGGAAATAAGGTAATCTGTATAAGTTAAAATTCAATACTAAGATATCAGAAGATAACCTGATCAAAAGTTATAATCACATAAGTTGTAGGTAAACGAAATTCACCGGGTCATCTAATTTTCAATAAAAGAAATATAGGGATGTCCGATGGTAAAATTAAATATAAATAAAACTTATTAATTTTTATGAAGTAGAGAAGAGCAGGTGTTATTTTTTAAAAATTATTTCGTCTTAATGTTCATTCACGTTAGGCATACTCTTGGAATCTAGCCACAGTACTCTCGCTGGAGTAGTGACGTCGGTATACCGTTAGCCTCGCGGACGATATTTTTAGTGCTGAGATGGTCGTCGCGTTTGTTTTATAGACTTTACTTTTTACCCCCGCATAAAAAGTCCAAGTGGCTAAGGGTATATTGCCGAAACGGCTTAATAATTTGCTAGGGAAGAAATCACGAAGAAGCTCCATGGTTTTCTAAGCAGAGCGAGGCGTGGCATCATCTTGTTGACACCATGTGCGCGAGATGAAGGATGTTCTCTCAATATTGGCATAAAATAATCATTAACTATGCTTTTACTGATTATTCGACCTATATCTTAGTTCCGAACAAAAAATTGTAAATTAAGGGAGGCCAAAGTCCAGCAGTGGATTGTCACGGTTGTGTTCATCTTCTTCTAAGAGTGCCTCTCCGACTTGCAAAGGTTGGCACCAATTCAGCACAACTCTCCTCCTCCTTCGCGAGGAGCAGCAATTCTAAAGCATTTGCTATTCCGGTCCATTCCCTGATATTACGTAGTCAAGACTTTCTTTTTCGACCAACTTGTCTGTAGCCCGCGATTTTTCTCATCATAATCAGTTGCAGCAGTTTGTACCTGTCATGTCTCATGATATGACCCAGGTAAGCAACGTTTCTACCTTTGATGATCTGCAAATGTTCACGTTTTTGATTGACTAGTCGAAGAACCTCGTCTTTTGCCACCCTTTGAGTCTAGTTAATAGCGGGCATCCGTCTATATGCCTACATTTTGAACGTTATCTGAGATCTTCTTTAAGCGTCCAAGCTTCACATCCTTATAGAAGAACGGGCCAGATGTAACAGTGGACAATTCTAATGCGCAAGGAAGTTCTGTTGATGATGAAGTAAAATTACATGTATTCGGGACTGTCAAAATAGATGGAAGGCCAAAATGGACCAACATTGCCACAGTTATAATTGAAACAGTAAATAACAAATTGAAAACATTCTAAAAAGGCTAAGAAAGTTACCACACGCAGCCTCAATTAGTTATAATTCGAATGTCCCGCTTCGTCTCAACAAGGGACACTGTCTACAATCCGTTGACTACACAATCGGAAGGGTTATCGATAATCGAAGTCCGAGGAATAATCGAGATAAAAAAAAACGACGATAGCGCTACGTTCATTGTGGCCTAACGAGGCGATCAACGCACGATTCTACTTCGGACAGGTGGCGCTTCGTGGCTAAATATCACTGGACAAGGCGATACACTTCCTTATGACTCACCGTACCGCGTCAAGCTTGTCTACACTCGTTATCAAAGATTTATTGGACGGTTTGAATGTAATTTATTGAAAGACAAAGCATAATGTATTACAATTGGAAAGTATTCCATTTATATCGCATTTGCTCTTGATTGATTTCTAATATTTATATATTTCATGTATATATCAATAAACAATTTTAAGTTTTAAGTGTTTCAAGTCTTGAATATTATGTAATTTATAACTACCGCAATTAATTTAATGTAATGATTGCATTGTTATATGTGGATGGAAGGATCGGTAGGGGAATACCACGGAAAACATACCTTGACTAAATTGCTGAAGTTTTTAAGAAAGGCCAGGTCAAGAGTACCTCAACCGGCGGGCTTGCATGAGAGTAATGAGTGTGGAAGAAGCAAGTAAAGTATGCCGAAATCGTAGCAGGTGGAGATCGGTGGTGTCTAACTCTACGTATGTTGTATTGTTTGTATGTCAATAAATACAACCATTAGATCCTAAACAGCTGAAGCGGCGAGTAGGCTCGGCCGCGACTCCGCCGCTCTACACATTACATGAAGCGACACGTTTACCGCGGACGGTCATACAAACATACTAGACATACAAACTCACAAGCATGCCGGCCGCGCGGCCCATCTGCTATTCATATAATTGGATGCATATGGTCTTATGTAATCTCACTGTACAAGGGCCGCGCCGCTTGGCCTTGATAAGAAGGCAAACGAGCAGGCGTGTTACCTGGTGAAAAGCCAAGGAACACTTTAAGGAAAGTATAAGTATCATTATTAAAGGGAAGGCGAGGGTGTTGGGCCTCCGAAACTATATTTATTATTTAATATATTTTTTTGTATTTTAAATTTCGCCCTAAATCGGCGATATTGGTCACGTGGTTTGTGAAATAGTGACGTAATGCTTTTTACGGTTGTTTTCCTAAAACTAAAGAAACATTTTATGCTTTCCTATTATGGAAACAACCGTTGTGCGGGAAAATATATATTTTTCGATCACACATAGAGTCATAAACCCTATTGTAATGTTATACAGCAAGTCACTTTTGCTAAATCAGTCATTGTACTTAAATGCGCGAGCGCATATACTTTTTGCACTTTTAGGAGTTCGACGAACGCTTCTCATTATTCAAATGCTATTCGAGTGGCGTGAAAGCGCCTCGATAACCCCGCCGTCTGCCGACGTGCTCTGAATAAATGATAAACAACATATGCCTAGATCCGCACTAGCCTTAAAATGTGCAATTTGCAACCTTAAGTCCATGTTATAAGAACTGATATAACAAAAATTCTCTGAAGAAGGTTAGTACGATTCGTTTCCATGCTTAAGATTGCGGATCTTCATGGCATACGGATGTAAAACTAATCGAAATATCGTTACTTCACGTGTTGCTACATGTGAATCGTCATGTAGATAATATAAGCTATCAACACTAGAACTACAAGCTAAGAAACTTATCTCAGCAACAACAACACTCTTTGAAACGCCGCTCCGGCACATTAATTACACATAAGTTCCTAGATATCGACTTGCAGTATTATCTTATGAAAGCGATGTTGTGTAACCGTAAAATCGATTTGTAAACTTCGATTCTAATAAGATTATCGATGCGATTTGTTAGCGACGACCGGGGGCGCTAAGCGCCCGTACACGATCTCATAGTGCGATAGCTGCAGAAACGCTAGTCGACCCACAGGCTCTCGGCTCGCATTCCGATGGAAATTGCCCACGGCTCAGCCAGATTACTGGCGCCGGATTGGATAATTACGCACCGAGGAGGACATCCATTACTGAAGATAATTCTGCGAACGCAATTAAAGAGATGAGTAGTATTTTGAAGGCAACGATGCAGACGAAGAAACAACTAATATAAATTAACCATATACGGTTACAGATTAGCGGCAGGCGTCTGTTTTTGCGATAAATGTTCGTCATCATCAATCATCATCATTAATACAGCTTTAATAATCCACCACTGAACATTGGTCTCCCTCGTAAATTAGGGGCATTACCGTAATCGCTACTCTTGGCGGGTGGATTAGGGATTGGTTTTTATTCGTAGTTAGATGCTGCTGATCATCTGGTACATTGGTATTTGCTACCATAGTCGCCTCGTTACACACCCACGAGAAGAAAGAAATACGCTGGCCCTATTCTATACCGGTATGATTAATAATTATCGCCAAATAGTTGATTCAGTGATGAAACTTTCTACTGTATAGATAAGTAACCGTTCGCTACGCGTTGCGGAATGTGAACAAGGCCGCATAGCAGCCTTGCTTTTTCCGCGTCATCCAATCAGCATAGAGACCGTTGCTTCGGCACCAATCGAAGCAACAGAACCGGCTACGGCGCGCGCCACAAACATTATTAACGTAATAAAGTACCAGATAAAGCGGGGCCCGACAGCGTGTGAACGCATAGAGAAAGCCGCTGTCGCAACATTATTTATCCGCTTATTACCATCCGATGGACGATTTGACGTTTCGACCGTTGCATTTGATTGCCTCTCATTAGACTCGTGCTTTTATGAATACTTACTAATAGCATTGCCTTCCAATATTGTGATATAATTGAAAGAATAACCGTTAATTCTCTGATATTGTAATTTACCATCCGTATAAATATCATTATTTTTAAAAATGTTTACATATGTTACAGGACATTAGACCCTAAGATTCCCTGTGTTGTGGGAAACTAGGCTCTACTCTTCGTAAATAAATATCAAAACAGTATATAACAGTGTTATAACATAAATATCAAAACAGTAAACAAAGGAAAAAAAAATTAGATTTAACACCATTGATTATAAAAAATGGATTGGAAGATGTGATCTATATGTGTGCAGATGTATGCTACGTATCTTTGAATTTAGACATCATGGTCCCAGCAATTGCTCGAGTAAAGGACCAATCTAAGGTTTGAGGACGCTTAAAGTAATAACTGGCCTAACATTTCCCTAAATAATTTGTCTAAGTTGTCTCTAAATAATTTTAAAAATAATGGAGCCATGCGGCAATGAGCCGGCCGGACCAGAGGAGTACAACGCCCTCATAACATGAGCGTGCAATGATGACATCTTCTGTGTTACCAGTTTCGTACGGTGACAGAATGACAGACAACAATCCGAAGGCCCAACTCCTGTTCCCTTCCTTCACATTCTTGTTCCACTTCAATTATCATTCTTCTCCTTACTTTAAATGCTTTTTAACCCTAAAATTTACTTATCCTAATGATTACTTACCATCAGGTAATCCTCTAGCTTGTCTACATCTCATATAAAAAAGAACGTTAAAATTCGAAATCCATTCCAATAATTTATTTCATATTTTTTTCACTAATAATATTGAGATTATAAGATTTGTGGGTTAGTTTCATTGTTATTAATAGGATGTAAGTAAACACTAAATTTCTGTTTATAGAACTAAAATTACCTAAATCGTTTTTCACCACAAGGAGTTTCATGCAAGAATAGGGTCCTATTTGCGTTCATTGCAAAATACTACTATCGTGTAAGATATTCCTGACTATCTAGCGCTTAATCTAAATTGAAACTCTAATCCAAACGACGCGCGACTGAAATGACTTAGATATTTATCATGTTATAAATCTCTTTCATAATATAAAAGAGAGATACTAAGCCAATTTACCCATCAACAAACACTCTAAGGTTTGAGCATGCGAAATTTCGTGTATTCAGATTTTGTTGAATTAATTTACAAACAAAATCTGAGTAAGGAATGCTTCTTCTACTCTTCTTCTTCATCGAGTCATCAGGCATCAAACGCTGCCAGCCCAGAACTTGGCCCCTAACACCGCATTGCTATTGAATATGTGTGTATATCTATATTTAAACTGCTAAACAGTCCCTTATTTTTCCTAACAAATATATTCAAATTTTTCCTCGTTTTGTTCCATGCATTGTTACGTAAAACCATTCAGGAGTGTATAATGAGCGCGTTAAAGATTCATTGAACTTGCCACGTGCCCAAGCGACTAATCGCTCAGAATCCTTTGAACGAGAGAACGGTTGTCCAAATTTACGAAATTACACCTAAATCCGTGAAGCCACGCGTTCACCGTGAATGCACCGTGAAAATTAAAAAAAGAAGTCTAAAGAAAAACAAACAAAACAGTTCTATAGTCGACTGCATCACAATAAATCTCTTAAATGAAAAATACCACGAGGATAAAATGCACTTTACTTTATCTTAGTGTTTTAACCCATACTTACGCATCCACGACTCATTAGTTGTTATATCTCTTTCTGATCTCGCTTTATCCTTTTCCCGCTCGTCTCAGGCGGGCCATTTATCAATTCGAAATAACGTGCCCGGGACCTTTTCTTTCTTGTGTTTATTTATTTTTTATTTGGTTTATCCCTTTGGTGCACCGTACATGCCGGTGTTTTTAACTTGAAATTGATTGTAAACTCGGCCTAATGACGTACATCTAATGTACGATGTATCGATAAAGCTAATTATTCGGCTAATGAGAAAATGTTTGATGGGATATAAACCAATAGGTTCTTTAATTGTGAATTCTTAATACATTCATGATTGTTAGTTGATTTCGTCATAACTGAAACAATAATATAAACAGAGTGAATTTCATGATTGTAATAAAATCTATGTTTCATAACAAACGGTGGGCGCCTTGAAATAGCGGTAATTCGGCAAGCCAAACTCATCAAATTAGACTATTAACAGTTTTCACTTCTCTTGTGCATAGATTACGTTACTAAACGTTTAAAGATTTTTCTCAGGTCGGAGTTTTAATTGCTTATTTATTGCATCTGGCCTCCTGTTGTTCTCAAAGACCTCTCTTGATTCTAAAGGAATGCTGAGTTGGAGAATGCGCATTGTCTTTTTACAAAAGTTTTTCTTACTACTTAACTTCTTGAAACTCGTTTGATTGAATTACACTTTTAAATTTAATTACGCTCATTCCGTCCATTCCACAGTATAAGTATTTGAACGACCCGTCGAACAGCGATCATTTTGTCATTCGAAAATTAGGCATGATTAAGCTGATTCCGTAAACGAAAAGGTATTTTAAAGACGCCGGACGTCAAGGGGGGTCCGGCCTGAGCTTCCCCGAGAAAATAAAGCGGCGTCCCTCTAAAATTAATTTCGTTTTGTTTCACCGTCTGGAGCCGAAGCATTTACATTGAATGCGGTCGGAGGCTGTTCGTCTGTTGTCCGATATTTATATCGAGGTCTGTGGAGTATGACGTGCACATTATTCATACACGATCCCTTTCTTGGTCCAGCTGTACGCTGTTTTTACTAGTTCATCGGCTTCTCGATAGCAGGTCGAATGTGTAGTAAGTAAATGTCTGAAAATATATAAAAATTAAATATCTGAAAATTTTCCAAGGTTTCCAGGTTTTATGATTCGACCTATTCTTATGTTAGAACAAATTATCACGACTGGGGAAGTACCGCGTTCTTGTAGAATGTCGGTGTTAAGTTTTAGCATTTTACTGTTTTACCGCGTTAAGTACGGTTAGTGCTGGAATCTGGAGGCCCATTTAATTTCTCTTTTCTTTATTTCCTTGACTTCCCATTACTTCTTTCTTTCTATTCCATTGTGCACACCTTTGCCTTAAACTAAGCAACGCATCTATAGTGTCATAAATATTGCGGATGTCCTTGAGTAGCGCTAATTGCTTACCTTCAGGTGACCCGCTTACTGGTTCGCTTATTTATACCACAAAAAAGATGTTTTTCAGTTCAAACTTTTCTTATAAGATCAATTTAAATTCAAGGATTTGAATCAAAAGTTGTAGCTATATTCGATTCAAACGATTAATTCACATGGACTTTACTTCCGTACTCTTAACGGCTAGCTATACTTAGGCTTACAACGTTCTAGGTTTAAACATGTGCTGTATACTGAACGCTATCAAATTTTATGGCTCCGTCAGGCGCCACATCGCCGACTTCTGATTGCGTGTGCTACCAATAAAAACCACATTTCCTTTAACGTCCGCAATGTCAATTTCCTGCAAACTTGGAAGACAATAAATTTTATTTGCTGCTTGCATTTGAATGTGTTTCACTTTAGTTGTCAACATTATCGTTATACTATCAATAAATAATCATTTAATTAGACTTAATGTTAAAATGTGTTTTATATTCCTTAGCTTGGTTTGTCGTGCATATAAAAGTAAAGTCGTTATTCTTAAATGAGAAAATGCATATCTGATATATAGTTAATATCTGCAATTTGGGAGTACCGACATCATAATATTTTTAAAATTTGAATGAATGGTCGCTTTTATTTGTTTTCTTAAATAATTGATATTCTGCTGATTAGTCAGGCGTTACTTTACGGAAATCCAATATCACGTGGACAGTTGGAACTTTTACTAAGCTAAGTAAAAGTTCCAACTGTCCACGTGATATTCTGCTGCTAAACTGTACTAGAAAGTTATCAAGATTGCTATGACATGCACATGAAATAAAACGTATTCTATACAGCTAATTCTATAAATAAAACGTCATATTGTAAAGGACAATAGAAAGCCGGTTTTATTTGGTTCGACAAAAATCTTGAAGTCATATAATAGGCTATTAAACATCTTATTTTTAACTCTCCTTTCTGGGCAAGGGCCTCCCCATTTCTGGAGACATGGACGTAAACCCACTACGCTTCTCCAAGGCGGCTTGGCGGGGCACCAAAGCGTAGAAACGACCGTTAGAAGCGACCGTTGTTGACTCTGAAAGCAGTAGTTTTGCTACTAAGCCAATTAGCCCGTCGTCGATCTTAACCTTAGTAATTATTTTCTTTTCTAGAACTTTGATTTTCACGCAGATTCATTCTCTTTTACAGATTCAAAGCCGGAGACTGATGTGGACGGTGTGAGGTGTTACTGCAACACGGCGCAATGCGTTGGCACTGGGTATATGTGTCGATCTCATCGAAATGGGGGATGCTACAGTGAGCTTCCAGCTCCTCGGCGTGCGCACCACGCTAGATATGGTTGTCTACATCATTTAGCTGATACGTAAGTATAAATATTTAAATTAATGTTATTGATCTAATCGGACAAGAGTTATTTAACTGTCATCATCTATACAGCGTTACAGTCCACCACTAGTTATTGTTCTTCCTTATAATTAACAGGCGTTGCCGTTATTCAACACCACTTCATCACTTGGAAGGCGAATAGGTATCGCAAATTGGTTTTTTATTACTCAGGTTGGATCTGTTTTGATATTTACTACCAAAGTTGTCTCATACGACATTCACGAGTAGAAATAGGGTGGCCTAATTGTATGCTTCATTCAGGACTCGCTTCATTTAGGGCCTGAATTCGATAAAGCTCTTAAAGCCAATAGGCTACCAGCATTAACATCTTCAAATCAAAATTGTATGCTATATGGTCGAAGTGCAGAAGATGGGCCTATCCTGGAACGAAGTGAAGCGTACGGCCTCCGACAGGTCGAGATGGAGAAATGTCGTGTCTACCCTATGCCCCAACAGCGGACTTAGGACTCAGAGAGAGAGAGAATTGTATGCTAGGAATTACAAATTGTAATAAAATATATTTCTTTTATATAATTCACCGATTTCAAAATCTTTCAACGCTATTCCTTGGATGAGCAAGAACATCGTTAATTCCACACGAGACCAAAGCAAATAAACAGCACAATCAGAATCACAATCGAAAAATTTCTTGTTTTACAACATCTAAAAACAAATACGCTCTCGGAATTTGATTAAACAACATTCCTCAAGATTCTCGAATCCTTAATTACGGAGTCGGCTAATTAGAATCGAACCCAATAAAAAAGATCTTGGATATGAACACGCGTTTTTACGTTCAAATATTTGTCTTTTTATTTGTTTGCTGTGTGTGTTGCATTTTTATTTGTATTTATTTCTCATTATTTCATATGGCTAATATTTACGTCCTTTTATATTTCAATTTCTCCTTGTTTATTTATTACTCTCCTCTTTTCACATCATTCTTTACCCTAAGGTAAGCAGTGCGTCTGATATGATCTTAGTATTCCAGATATCCATGGGCAGCAGTGATTTGTTACCATCGTGTTTGTGGATCACCCGCTCGTTTTCCTATTTCCTCCATAAAAATATTAAGATTTTAATTTTAATATTATATCTGTAAATCCCCTCTTTAAATATCTTTTTTTCACCATGCTCGTACAAATAATCATTTTACTATTTCTTAACTTTCTTTAAAAGCCTGGTTTGTATTTCAAATTACGTAAATATTTTTCTCTATTGTTTTCACATCATCGTAACATAATTATGATTTGTTTTCAGCGCTGCGTGCTTCTATAGCTTGTTTCTCCCCGCTATTAACTTTCCTCGTAGAATTAATTAACCATTCTTTTGTTGGGCTTGGTAGAAACGCACTGTCATTCATCAATTCCGCTTATCATGCTTGAGAGCCAGCTAGCACGACTTGTATCCCACACATTGCTTACTTAGCATCTTCGATCGATTTGTCTTTGGTTGTTTCGAAATTACTTCGCATCTCTCATCATCGTCGACATAAACAATTATTCAACTAATGAATTAGAATATTAGGTCGATTCAAATTTGATTTTGATTAATTTTATCAATTTCATAGTTCAAAAGTCAGTATCTATAAAATTAAAACGATATTTTTTATTTATAGTTTGTTTTGTTGCTCCCGACATGGAATTTCTCCTCCCCGTTTCTTCCCGCGGATATCGTACGAGGCGACTACGAGCAACTATCATTAAACAGGCAGCAGTGTCTAAGTAATCAAAATTTTAAAAAACTTACAGAAGTAGAAAAGTTTTGACAAAAAAAAACTCAAATCTCAATCATCAAATACTTGCAACACACTAGTTGTAGAAAAACATCTGCCAGCCGTTGTTATTGTGATCCAAAGCGAACTATTATTTTTCATAGAAATGAACCTAATTCAAATTTGATTCGTTTTTAAATACCCTCCAGAGGAGAATCATAGGTATTTGCAGTTGAATATTAAATTTCTCTTTGAAACACTACGGTTATTGTTAATGGAACCGTCGGGCGGCGCGGTCGTTTTTTCTGCATCGAAATTACCCGCATGGTTGATTATTATATTCAGATCGTCCCGGGCCCCGAACTGGTTCCGACCGCGGCCGCCCGCTTTTATTTGCTTTGGACGATTTTTGCTCCTTTTGGCAATCTCGTCTCCTTCATTATCTTGCTAACGATCGTCGGTTCGCTTCGTCGGAACTTCGCATCGGAATCAAATTGAAATTCAACAGTTTTATCGGTAATTAATAATGTATGGAGTTGTTTATTGTCGGTAAATTACGTGTAAATTACGGCCGAGTGATGTCGGATCTTTGTCCTCGTTCGTTGAGATAAGGTTGACGGTAGACTTGGGGTTGAGACGGAGGTCAGGATACTAGATAGCGGCTCGGTTGCACGGACGCTGACCCCGATTCATTATATTTCATATCGCTTGTACGCCTCATTGTTTCCTATTGTGTCGTACATAAAAACATAAATCCCATATCAAAAGGTGGACCTTACGATATTTGCGTATCACTCAATTTCTGATAATGTCACATCTCTCTGTAACAGATAGTGCATGTTTCAACCCTCTAACATTTCTATTATTCTTCAAGCTGATAAGATAAACTAAGATCAATTATGCTTTGTATGATGTTTTTATCAAAGTCAATAATGTTATATAATATTTAAAATGTTATTATATTAAACGAATCTCTCACATACCATACTACCCTCATTAAAAGACTTCAAAGCAAAAGCTATTATAATACACATACATCATATACAAATATCTATTTGAGTACAATATTGACGAAAAAAATTTTCTCGACTGAAAGTCTAAATCTGGCATGTTATATTGGTTATATTGGATAATACAAGAGGACGATCTATCATAATATTACAAGATTATAAAGTACTACTACATGCAATATTTCTTGAGACTAGTTTTATCTCTCCGACTAATAACTAAGAATAAAAGCCTGAAACTAAGATTAGAATTTTTAATTTTCAAAATTAAAGCAACAATCTATTAAAACAACCGTTGCTTTACGTAACCAATTAGTACAGAAGCATAAAGCAGAACGGCGTTGCACTCGAATTAAATGATTTATTTATGCTACCGATTTTTAAGCTAATATAAATGGAACCGGTTCCGATGAGATGACAGCTGTCGATGACAGAAATAAACCGGAGCATAAATCCAGCTTTCTTTGTCGGTGCGGTCGTTGAATTTAAAAATCGAACGGAACAGTAGGTACGCGCAGATTGGACTTTTGACGCGATTTTACAACATGGACGTTGTGTTATTTTGGTGGAGTATATTTTATATAGAAGAGATGGTAACAACGAAGCGGATCACGATATTTAGAAGTGATGGTACATGTTACACCACTGGGGAGAGGGGAAGAATTTCAAGCGTACGAATCGGGATAATACAGAAAAATGTTAAAAAATACCATCGATTTCCCTGGCCGACCCGGTTAATACTTAGTTACTCTAAGTACCATTAAATTGTGTATATTGCCTATGGAGTTCCATCAAAGTGTAGATGTGGAATGTTAATAAAATTATGTAAAATAGTTTTTAATTTACTCCATAACTTTTGATAGAACGATCACCATTTTATCTATGAATTTTTACCGCTGGATTCCTTTACCGCACAACTCGCCGCAAAAAAAAAATTTCATCCCAACCATCAGGGTGAGCACGTTTTCCCTAACATTTCTTTCCACGCACCACCTGTTTGCAAAACAAGTTACCTTCAATCGTATTTCCGAATCCATACGCCATTGAAACCATCAGAAAATAAGTCTATATATTCATCAAGCGCCAGCAATGCCTCTACAATGTGTGGCGTTGATTGTTTTCCATCATGCTACACGCATTCCCGTGTGTCATTCATTTCATTTAAAAAAAAATCAAAGACGCTTATATTTTGTGGTAGAAGCTTGTCAGTTATTTCGAATGTCACCGCGTTCGAAATCAACCGGGAGGGAACATAATTTTCGTTGTAAATCAAATACTTTATTTAATCCCACGCACTTTGCGTTAAGCAAACATATCCCTTGAAGACTCGTCGCTAGTTTAAGATAAACTTGTGATGTTTGAGCGGGGATTAGAATAAATAAATATTAATGGACCATTAGGTATTATCATAACTACCTTCCCATGCGCTTACAGCTCAGCGTCTGGGTGAATGCGATGGTTACAGTTAATTAATACAGTACGATGTGGGTAAGCTAGCTGATTTAGCTATACATTACCATTGTAACGTGTTAAGTGCACTTAAAAAGTAAAACTAGTTGTATGTTTTTTTTTTTATGGATGAGATAAGAAAAATAATACGCGGATAACATGACAATAGCGCTAATGGCGCCCTAAATCTCAGACAAGCGGCTGATCCGTTGGTTGCCTTTAATAAGATGTGTATATATCGTGGACCCGTGGTTATCCGAGAAACCTTGCAGAGTGCATGATCTGCAGGGCGATGTTGGATTATATTTTATGTAGTGCGGATTTTTTTTTAATAAGAGTAGTTTGTATTGCGCAAAATTACAAATCAAAAAATTTATTGGAACGACGAACCACACTACATACTTATGTACATATATGAATGTGGAATTTAGTAAATTAAACATATAATAATGTAAAATAAGAATTAATAACAATAAAAAATTAATAATATAAAATCGAATTAATAATGTAAAAATTAAGAATGTAACTCCTGCTGATGGTTTATAAGTAAATAAATAAATAAAAAAAATAAATAAACATCCAAATGGAAAGCTTATATTTTATTATAAAATATTATCAGTACTATAGAACTTACAAAAACAATAATGCTTGTCCTTACAAATTACAATCTGTCCAATCATGCGTTATATTAGTGAAGCTTTTCCAAAATTTTTTTTTTATAATCAACATTGATACATATCATGTCGGATTACAAAGGGCGCCGAATTACACAGGGTCCGGATTACCGCAGGTCTAATGTATATAGATAGAATTTTAGTCACCTAAATTTTTGAAATATCTCTATAGACAAGAAAATTGGCATTTTCTAAATAATTTATTTCATCGTTTCGGCCAGTAACAAAGCACTCTGAATTAGTCTATCCTATTATGAAAATATCCGATCGGATGTTTGGAATAGCGAGGTTGACTGCGAAATATAGTTCCCACGAGAAGCCGCTCATTCGTTGTACAAAAGTATGGAATAATGCGAAATTTATGTACACTTTGAATACATTTTGCTGTAAAATGCTAACGTATACAACTCGGAAATGGATACAAATACTTTTGTATGTTGGTTCTCAATTTCTTATTTCATTTTACACAATAATTCTTGCTCTTCGTCCCACTAGACTACAAAATTATTATAGAATTCTGAAAAAGAAAGCGAAATTAGTTTCACTGGAAAACAGCTGATTAGATAGACTTTCATTGTTACAAGCTTAATTATGTATTTTTTTATACATCATATTATATCATAATAAATTATAATTGGTTAACAAATTTATGATTTTTAAAATATAACTAGAAATATTTTGATATTACTAGAATTATTGTTCAACTTCCTAACAATCCTAACTTTAGCTAGTATTTTGCTAGGAGGATGTGGTTAGCATTAATAGTCTGATGGTAGGTTTGAATCCAACAGACTTCTTAAGCGCAAACCTAGTCAATCAAGCTATTGCTTATAAAATTTGTAAAGTGTATCAGACCTGGCAGTTTAACTCTTAATCGTTGTTTTATTTATTTATTACACGTGAGTGTCATCAACTTAGCTTATTCCAAGATACATTATTTTATAATTGTAATAAATAAGAATAAAGCCAGTTACTGCTCTCTCATAAGAATGCACTAACAATATGTTAGAGCAGCAAGTTAAAAAATTAAACAGCGTAAAAGACAAAATAAAATCAATACAAAAGAGATAACAAGAAAAAATCAGCAACGACTTATCATCAACAGTTAGCTTTGGTATTTAAGCAAATTGTGTATGTACGCACACGGACGTGTGTGTATATATATATATATATATATATATATATATATGATATGATTGTGAATGTGTTTCTGTGACGTAGATAGATGGTTGTTAAAAATAAGATTTTATTGATTTATGAAATCTGTTTATTAATTATTTTGGACTTCTACAATTGTTTTTTTTAAAAGCGCTAGCTGACAAATAGAATGGATCTACTTTAGAATATCTAGTGTTATATAAATGTGGAATGCGGCATAAAATGGAATTAGATGCAAAGGAGGTGTACAAAATTGGAACGTTTGCTTAATTGGTTTCTGTCAGAAACGACTTTCCAAACTGAAAACATTATCAATATAAAAATAAATAATAAATAACGATTCAAAACTATGGTACGTAAGGCGGTCTTAATATCGAGAGACATTTCCTTCCATTCAACTTGCTCAAATGCTTTATAAGATAAGAAGCAATGTAAAGAAGAAAAATTAAATAATTTTAAATTTTTGACATCATATTATAGGATGTACCGGACATTAAAAGAATTACTATCAAACAAGGAATATTCGACCACATTTATATTAATTTATACGTCGAATAATCCTTGTAAAGTAGTGAAAATATAAATTTGCACATAGGGACAATGGACGAAAAACGACTGATAAATGTGGATGTAGATGTGGATGGAAGGATCGATAGGGGAAGACTATGTTCTCAAAAAAAAGCCATGTCAAAAGTACTCTTACCCGTCGAGAGCGATGAGTGTGGATGAAGCAAAAAAAGTGTGTCAGGATCGTGAAGATATGGTCTCTGCCCACCCCTAAGAGAAATAGGCGCGATCGTATATTCATGTAGATAGAACTAAACACGTAAAACTATTAATTTTAACACACGGAAGACGGGAGACGGGAATTCCCGTCTTTTATTTTTCAACTGTTGGCGACGGATGATGGAAATTCACGTTTTTTTGGAATCTGATGCAATATTGTGTAATTTCAAGTAAAGACAACATAAAGACATGAAAAAAATGATAATTGTAGTGATGATAATAAAAAATGTGCGGGAACTGAGGCAAGACACTTTTCAGCGCATACCGTCTTCAATGTGTTAACATTTACATGGTCCAACAAAGCGTAGCTGGGCAATACATCAACTCCACTCAATGTCCACACACACACGGACGGACAATTTCAATTTGATGTAAATTTTGTGTACACTCGTGAGAACCGGCCCCGGCTTTGCAATACAAAAACACGGCCATTCGTATTTAGCGCGCGTGGTGATACGTCTTGAGTCATCAGGGCTCTGGCGTAGATATTCAAACCATTGTGGAAGCTAAATATGTCTGTTTACCAGCTAATAACGATTTATATTTGCTTTTTTTTATGTTATAAAGACTAGCAATGTTTTTCATATTATTTTAATGTTTGTTCAGCATTCCAACTAAGCTAATATTGCTTGTGATTAATGGAGTTAGGTGTTACTTTGCGGAAATCCATTACAATGTGGACAGTCGAAATTATTACTAAGATCCGCGACAAACAAACAAATATATAAAAATAATAATGTGTGTGTTTTTACGATTTTTATGACTTTACGAAGAAGTGGATTTACGGGGAACTTAAACTAAATCTTACCGAAACAACGGCCGTCAGCATCTACCCACTTTCTTCTTCGTTTCGTCTACTATACCTGATGATGCCTCGTGTTGACAACACGTGTCGTGTATATTGTGGAAGAGTAGTGGTGTGTGTTTGGTGTTGGTGTTGTTAATAGTGGTTGGAAAGTGGAGCATTATAACAAGAATATTATAAGTGAAAATAAAATATCTGTGACTATATAAGTGGCAACTTCGCCATTGAGCCAATTATCCTTTTTATCTACATTATATAAAATTTATTACAGAAAATAAAAGGAACTGAAATTAGGCAGGTTAAATACGTGTAAATCATCATTCTTCCGACGCTCCTTTCAAATTTAAAAATGCCATCGACCTTAATGCGTCTAAAGCAATAGGTACACACTGGAATCACATAAGCAGATGCTATCTCGCCGCTTTCATCTCGAAAGATTAATTAATACGCACCTTTTATAATATATTCCTAAGGTAATTGCAACAAATGATCGTCCATTGGCGACCGGTTAGCATTTGAGTTGTGCAACTCACGAGAAAACCTTACAGTCCATCGCGTTTAGTTAAGATGAAGCACCTAATGTGAATCATTAAAAACTTCGGACGCACCACATAATGCACGTGAATTTCGAACCTACTCCTAATGTGTTACGGTTTAAAATTAAACATATGTGTTACGTTTAATTTGTTTTAAAATAATTATGTGTAACAGGGCAGACATATTAACGGAATTAATTAATGAGTTGAGTTTGGAACTTGGGAGACGTTTCGATGCGTTGCACTTTATAAAAGGTAATGTAATCAAATTAAAGGCTGTATTCAACGGTCATGTGCAAGAAAAAGGATGACATAAAACTATAGACCATAAATTAGTGTGAAACGAGATTGTTCTCCTAGTCGCTCTAGCATGGTCCATTACCTCGTCTCTACTTCTTTCGATATCTGAAGATATGGACATTAACCCATCACGGTTTTTCAAAACGGAATAGTGGGCTATCCATATTCGGAATAAATATATATATATAGACTATTATATTTCTTGCTACCTGATGGAAAACAATCAACATCGCCCATAGACAACTGCTAAACTATAGCCCATCACAAATGCGTTGTTGACCTTTATGGTATGATTAGGCTCGTTTTTAAAAGGTTCCAATACCGTATCGGTTCTGTAATACTTTAAACTAAGTTCCCGATAGTCTAGAGCATAGGTTTCCAACATTTTATGGACCGACCCCTTTACAAAAAAAATGTTTGTTTACGACTTAATAAAATGTTTTTCCCGTTAAAATAGAGGTATTTCATAACGTCCCCCATTTGCCTTGGAACTTCTACTATCAAAAGCTCCAGCGCCCATTTGGGAGCGGCACCGCCTTCGTTGGGACTATGACGACGTATGGTTTGGATACTTGTAACTTTAAACATATCTGAGAACTAAAAAACATCAATAATTGTTTAAATAAAAAAATGTATCATCTATTTCGTGTGCTCCATGTTTTTCGTTATTTCATATTGTTTAGTACAAAAACTATTTTAATATTCATTTAAACTTTTTCTTAGAAAACGAGAGAGAGCTCAAACTTAACATTTTTCCGGGTACCACAAATGAATTAATTACACTTACAAATATTTTTCTCTTAATTTTTTTTAAATTAGTTCTCATAAAATATTTTATTAGTAAAGAATATTTATTTTAATCGTGTGATATTTTTCCACTTTCTGATTATTATTGTCGAATTAATGACATATTGTAATGATGTTTGAGACCATAATCGCTTATCTACTTTTACCCTCAAGGCAACAAGGAAAAATTCTGATAATTTTGAAGGGGCAACAAAATAAATCTTCATCGCTACCAGCGAAAAGAAAATGAAGAAATATTGTACTAAATTTTGATTCTATTCAACTCTTTCAGAGAAAAGGAGGCGCTTTCTCGCTGTCAAAATAGCCCATCGCCGGGCATGCCACCGCCTGGAGAACACTCTTTGCTGCTGTGCTGTTTCCGAGATCTGTGCAACCACGAGGACAGTCCTTTAGCCAAAGTCAGGCTAAATATGACCACAAATGACCTGGGTAAGAAGAATGAATCGTTTATATCATTTTTTTACAACCTATAGGTATTGTAAGCGACCACCGTACTAATACGGCAGGGATCTTTACGGGGTTTCTTCTTCAAATATATATCTCTACCAATAATATTAATTTATTCTTGTGCACACATAAATATCACTACTTCAACAATTCATATTACTTTTTTGTGCACGGAAGGGCGACATGTTCTATCTTGTTCTGTATCAAATCAATAATCAATAATTTTCTTTTATTAATATATTTATTTCTGTATCTTTTATGTCAATCCATCAAATCCGTAACAACCAGTAATCCAAAATGACAAATATTTCTTTATATTTCAAATTACGAATGTTAAAAAAATAAGATAATAAAAAGGTTTTATTATATTCAAATAAAAAGGTTTTACAAATTATTAATGGAGTCAGGGGTTACTTTGCGGAAATCTATCACTATATGCATACAAGCAAAACAATAACAGAAAATTAACAACTCTACGGAAGATAACCGAAAAGTTTTCGGTTGTCTTCCGTAGAGTCTACTATACCTGAAGATGCCTCGTGTTGGGGCGAAACCGTGTCGTTTACAAGATGGAAAAGTGATAATATGTGTTTGGTGTTGTGTATAGTGGTTGGTGGGTGGAGAATTGATGGCCGATTTTCGGTAAGTTTTTTGGTTTAAGTTCCAAATAAATCCACTTAACCCAACGGAAAGACACACATTGTTAATTTTCTGTTATTGTTCTGCGTGTCGCGGATCTTAGCTAAGTAAAACTTTTGACTGTCCATATAGTTTTACAAATTAATGATAGATTAGACAATTATTAAATATATATATATATATATATATATATATATATATATATATATATATATATAGATTATGTTAGCACAAGTCACAATTTCTTCAATTTCAGCCTTCTTCAGGATTTAACAGCTTCATCCATCTGGTCTTTTATTTCATTCTAAGAACAAATAACTTTTATAAAAAGAAAACAGTAGTGGCATAAAATAATCAAACTTATAGTTTACATTTTAATTCGGAATCTCAAATTACATAAGTGAATCGTTGGCAGGAAATGTCCCGTGAGTTCCCGATATCCATACCCATTTGCTCCGCGTCCACAAATCGTTATCGAACGCTGAAATTGCAAGTCGAACCGAGTAACAGTATATACAAGCCGTTGCAAGCAGATCGTATCAATTTGTTTACGAACGCGAGGATTGTTTCCTCTTAGTTCGTCATAAGAAATATTAGCTGTTATACATATTTTATTATATAACAGTGTTTTTGGATTTAACTAGCAGGACAATTTTGTCTTTTTACATCCGTTTAGTTAAGTTAACTGGGAGAGAATGACTAACGATATTAAGTACGCATGTTGTATACGAAAGATAGAGAACAACAGCTTATTCCAAGATACATAAGATATAAGCTAGTTATATAACAATAAAAGCAATTACTGCTCTCTCATAATAATGTACTAACAATAGGTTAGGAGTAGCACGTTAAAAAATTAAACAGTATAAAACCGAAGTGCCGCGTAACAGCGCGTTTACAAATTAACATTCGAATACCCATATCTACAATGGCCGCTTATACCAGATTCTCTCAAATGTCCTGTCAGTTCTCACCCCCTAGACCTTAGGGCCTAGAGCACAAATCGGAACCATAGTTACTTAGGTCCAATCCTACCCTACACGTTTAACGTAGCGTCGTGACGAAATTAGAAGCGACACACACATGTGTACCTCCGATACGGCGTCGAGTCGATGAAATCTGCGATTTGCGCAGATTCCTAAATACATCTCACTTGGCCCAGTAGTCGATTAAGCAGTTAGAGCCGATGGACCAACCAACCAGCATTAACATCTTCAAATCATAATTCTGTTACTTTTTTGTCGTAGAACAAATTCTATTATAAATTTAATAATATACGTGATTCCTTATTTCAAATCCAAAGCTTGAGATCAAAAACCGTCGATTCATCGCATTGCAATTAAGAGACTGGACGGACGCCCAGAGCGGCAATAAAATTTCGAAGTAAGCCCATATACACAGAAGTGATAAGAGATAGTGCAATAAAAACTTCCAATCGAATTCAGCGGAATTGAACCAAGGATAAGTTCCTAGAATCGATAATATGTGTTTATTTACAATAGGGTTGCTACAAGTACGAAGCGCTCGTTGTTCGAGTTACTTTGAGTATTTATGGTCTGATCAGATCGATGGATCGAAGGATTGGTAATCATTTTTACGCGCTTCAACTTTTTTAACTTTTTCCCTCTTTTTTGGTTCTCCCTCATGTCTCACTTTCACTCCTTTCTGCATGGACAAGGGTGTAATATCGGTTATTTAATATAACCATCGCATTGAATTACAGTCAGGAAATCTTGCCCATCTACCCTCCCTTAATGTTATGTGTTCGATGTTTCTTAACCCATTGACTGCCAGCTACGAGATATCTCGTAGTGGCAACCAGCACAGGAATTTTATTTAGTGACGCCAGCTACGAGTTATCTCGTAGTGTTCTTTTTTTTTTCAATAAAAATTACTGTAAATGCTATTACAATATTATATCAGTAACTTAATATAATTATATTTTGTAAACTTTCATGTATTCTTCAAAATAAAACCTTGGCACCCAGGGCAAGACGCTCTAAATATGTCTGGCAGTAAATGGGTTAATGATGGTTCAGCTCACATAGATGAAGGTATAACTAAGAAAGCTAGGTATGAATTGTTTCTTACGGCAACTTCCCAGCTAAGAGCACTATGTTCAGCGATGGATCGCCATGTGTTAGACAAAAAAAAATAATGATTAATAAATTCGAGGGTACACTCACTGTTTATTACGAACCTATTATTTTTGAATAACCATGTATTATGCGTAACAGCGCCATCTATTTCCTGTGTTTTGTAATAATTAAATAGGAAATCAAAACTGCTTATTATATACGAAAACGAATAGATGAGGTTGAAATATGTTTTTTACTGTACGTGTATTCTGCTAACATGAGATCAGCTCTTTCTTCAGAATCAGATGTTGTTTACCAAGACGCACGCCTTTCATTTCTTCCTCTCCCCAGCGCCAATCTTCAACGGGCCCTTTCACGAAAAGACACCATATCGTGTTTAAGCTTACTTGTGTTACTAACTGGTCTGAAAACAATGTTAGGGTTGTATACTATAATATATTACATATTATTTTATTGTTATATTTACTGACTATAATATGACGACTAATTGGCTTAGTGGCGAGGCCCTCCGCCCGCGGAGTCAATGGTCGCGGGTTCGATCCCTGCATCGGAATAAATATATGTATAGATTACAAATATTTCTTCCGAGTCTGGTAACCCCGCCAATCCGCATTGGACAAGCGTGGTGGGTTAACGACCATTCCTCCAGAAATGGAGAGGCCCGTGCTGCAGTGGGACATATAAGGGCTGTTAAAGAAAAAAAACTAATATATATATATATATATATATATATATATATATATATATATATATATATATATATATATATATATATATATATATATATATATATATATATATATATATATATATATATATATACGACACATGTTTCGAGGCACTTTTCGGTTGTCTTCCGTAGAGTCTACTATACCTGAAGATGCCTCGTGTTGGGGCGAAACACGTGTCGTTTACAAAATGGGAAAATGGTAATGTGTGTTTAGTGTTGTGTATAGTGGTTGATGGGTGGAGAATCGATGGCCGATTTTCGGTAACTTTTTGGTTTAAGTTCCAAATAAATCCACTTCATCCAGCAGAAAAACACATCTTTTTAATTTTCTGTTATTGTTTTGCTTGTCGCGGATCTTAGCTAAGTAAAACTTTTGACTGTCCACATAGTGATGAATTTCCGCAAAGTAACGCCTAACTCCATTAATAATCTTAAAATATATATATATATATATATATATATATATATATATATATATATATATATATATATATATATATATATATATATATATATATAAATAATATTAAAAATATAAAAAGTAACAACCCTAGAATTAAGATGTCCGTTCATGTAACGCGTATCAACATGATGCAGGCTTACAAGTCAAGAGAGCATGAAATATATGTTTCATATGTATTACTATCGTCTGGTTTGATCACATCTACATATTTTGTCTTCGAAACAAAACTTGTTTGTTTATATATTATATTAAAAACAAGTGGGGCCCGGCAGACATTGCGCTGCCCTTAAAACACCGCTAACCTGTAAGACTACCTCCAGCGGTGTTTCCAAAGCGATACGACATTGGAACCCTCAAAAACAAGCCTACACATTTCTTAAAGCCCGGCAAAGCTTCCGCAATGCCTATGCCAACTGCGGGTGTCTACGGAGGGCGTAGATTGCTTTCCATCAGGTGACGCCTGCTCGTTTGCCTTCCTATCCCCTAAAATAGAATAAACAAAAAACAAGCCTATACATACCTAAAAGGCCGGCAACGCATCCGTGACTCCTGCGGTGTCGCGGTTGTCTATGAGCGGCGTTGATCGCTTTCCATCAGGCGGCACGCTTGCTCGTTTGCCCTCCTATCCCATCTAATGGAGAGCCGTTCCACTGCGATGAATGGTAGTGGATGGAGCTCTGTGGCCTCTCCCAACCCCTGCGGGGAAGGCGTGAATATATATATATATATATATATATATATATATATATATATATATATATATATATATATATATATATATATATATATATATATATATATATATATATATATATATATATATATATATATATATATATATATATATATATCCCATAAAAAAAATCGAAATCATCTATTTGTGACACAATTTTTTTACAGTTACTTAAAGCCGAACAAACCACCAGCCTGATCTTAAGAAAGTAAAAATCATTACTAGTATTCTTAATATAGTCTATTTCGTTCTGGAATTAGTATGCTAGAGCATTACAAGAGCTGTATAATAAATACCGTAGGACTATGAGTTTCCACGAGCGCTGTTTATTATTCAAGAGGTCTCCTTATCTAATTTGAACAGCGCAATGAGTCAGCTTGCCTATGTAAACTATCGGAGTACCGATTGCATCACAGATACGCGCTAAACTGATACCGCTTTATACCGCGTTTTTATATGTCATTAATATATAATATGTTAGTCGCAAGTCTGGTAACGTTTGTAAGCGAGATATCAGTATCTTTTATGGGGAAGGAAGGCAAACGATCAAGCGCCTCGCCTGATGGAAAGCAATCAACGCCGCCCATAGACGCACAAGAGTTGTCGAGTGTAGACTTGTTTTTGAATGTTGTAAGCTTGTTACTGGTTTGTTACGATTCTTAAAAAAAAAGCTAGAATAACATTAATCAGCGAAATCCTATACCGTAACTCGGTTATTATTTTGGGAGTATCTTCAATGTGCATACACATGTTTCTTACATCCTCCGATTGCATGGGCACTATCAAATGTGTGTGGGCGTTGTTCTTGGAACCAATAACCAGCTCAGGTCTTGAATGCGGTAGTACGGAGAATACTATACACTTAGTACAAGTGTATAAAGGTCATATGAAAATTTATATTATGATGGTTCATGCATGTAGGCTGATATTGGTTACTTATATTTCTACTAAAGACTAAAGTGTTATTTATTGATGCAATGAAGCGAATACGTAATAAACCGTAAAATGAAAACATACCACCTTGTTCTTCTAAGTGTGCCTCTCCGACTTGCGAAGGTTGACAGCCAGTTCAGCACAACTCTCCTCCTCTTTCGCGAAGAGCAGCAGTTCTGGAGCATTCGCTATCCCGGTCCACTCCCTGATATTACATAGCCAAGACTTTGTTTTTTGACCAACTTGTATTTTGCCCGCGTCTTTTCCCTTGTACTTGTCATGTCTCATGATATGACCCAAGTAAGCAACTTTTCTACGTTTGACGGTCTGGAAAAGTTCACGTTTTTGCTTGACTTGCCAGAGAACCTCGTCATTGGCCACCCTTTGAGTCCAGTGAATACCGAGCATCAGTCTATATGCCCACATTTCGAATGCTTCTATACGTTTTCTGAGGTCTTCCTTAAGTGTCCAAGCCTCACATCCGTATAGAAGAACGGGCCAGATGTAACAGTGGAGCATTCTAATGCGCAAGATAAGTTTGAGGCTGCGATTACAAAGGATACGATTTCATCTTGTTGAAAGAGCTACGAACGATTTCAATAACTTACCACCAGAACAAAAAACTTTATATCTGATCACTCAAAAACATTCAGTTTTAACGATGTACAAAATTTTCTATTGGTCGTTGAGCTGTGAGACTCAGAACATTCGACAGAGTATTTTTTTCTAATCTGAATTTTTTTTAACATCAGTGTCATATATACCGTTTTCGCCGTTTCTGCGTCGATATATTAATTTTGCAAATATACATATCTTGAAGCGGCAGTAAACTACAATAACGAAACAAATTGTTAGCACTTACATTTGTATCAGCACTAGTGGGCGGACGTGCAAGCAAGTCTTTCGACACAGATAATAAAAGCTAAAATCAATTTGTAGCACAAAACAATATCGAGTCGATTAAAATACAAATAAAATGTGTAATAATAATAAACTAGTTTCAGATTATGGGATCTCGGTATCATAGACATTTATCTGTGCATTAAATAACATATCGATCATTTTAATCAATACATTTAAAATATATAAATCGTGTCCTTCATGATGTTAAAATAAAGTTCAAAAAACTATTGTATTTTAAAGTATTAAATATGTTTTGTTCCCACCACAATTTATTCCAAGCCGTTATTAAAATTTTTAAAAGTTACCTATGTACACCTTAAAATATTTTACCCTTTGCACTCCAAGCTATTTTTTATCGATTTTTGGAAATCGCCTTACAAATGTTAATCAATAGTTTTACATATTATATTTTGTTTATATCGATACAATATTACTTTATTAAATGAAAATGAGGGAGTTAAAATTAATGTAAGTAAAACTTACCGTCGATGTTGATACAAGGAACAGCGTGGTGAGTGAGACTCACTTGTGGTCTGCAAAGACTTAATTCAATTGCGCTAAATAAGTTTGAATTGCATATTTCAGATCCGAACGCAGTCGCGACCGAAAGAGGCTCTACTTACAACAGCGAAGTTTGGTTCAAAGCGGCTACCATAGCCGTGCCCGTCTGTGGCGCCCTTATTCTCTTCCTGCTGGTCGCTGTCGCCGTGAGGCTGCTCAGAGCTGACGCGCTGCTACACGCTGATAGGAAATTGAGGTAAGCAGAAACAGCAACAAATTATCGTTATCCACAACAACAATCAATAGCTGCTTGATAATAAATATAGCCTTTGCTGAAATGTTACTGCTTGTCTATAATCGCCATGTTGAGCATCAGTGATAGCAGGTTCAGTCCCTTGAAACCTCAAGGCCCGTAAATGCCTGAAGATAATTTATGGTTACCTTTTAGTTTGCTTATAGCACACTCAGTCATTATCGCCTCACCTATTAGCAGGAAGGCTTTCCCCCTTCCTTTATTACCTTCTTCCCCCTTATTAAATTAACCTTTTCTCAATATTCACATCTATCATACGTATCTGCAGTGCCTTTAGCATTGCGGATGTCCATAGGCGGCGCAGCTTGATTACCATCTGATAACTCGCTAGCTAATTTGTATATCTATTCTATTTGACAGTATCTAGCTAGATTTATAAATAAAACGAATCATCTTTAAGTAATATGAATTTGTCCGTCCGTGAAAATTTCGAATAAACGAACGTTCAAGAACGTTTCAGTCGAAGACCTGAAAGAAAGTTGATTAATATTAATATCTTATATGAATAAACTTTTCTCTTTTCAGAGGCGGGTATATGTCGCCAGAACACCACAGTCCAGTAGACGTAAAGAAGGTATGGGTGGGTAATTCCTCCGCGCCTCTGCTCGTCGCGCCCGGCGGTTGTCTAGTCGCAGTGGAGAGAGCTCAACTAGTAGACTTACCCCCCTCCCAACAACTCTGTGATATCCAGCGATAGACTGTGTGACGTGAGCGTGTAATCTCTTTGGTGAGCTGTACCGTGAAGTGAAGGCAGAGTGAGAGTTGTTTGTGAATTATGTAATCGATAGGTTGTTTTAAATGATGAGGCTTTATCATACAGTTCAAGATATGACTACTTAAATTAACGGGAGAATTTGCTCCTGGCATAACCTGAAACCTAGATTGACCATATCAATTTTTCTACAAAGTTGCCAGAAGCGCATTCTCTTGATAATTTTTTCACTATATCACAGTTACTTACGTTCCTTAATAGATGGCGTCAAAATATAAACATAATAGTAACCAAAAAAATTAATAATTAAAATGTTACACATGTGATATTTTATATAAAATAATGCTAAAAGAATTGTGTATATATTATCGATTATGTGTGAACAATGTAAACAACCGAGATTCCAGCAATGAAAACATCAATTTGTCGCCGACAGATGGCGCTGTAAGACTGAATTTTTAATATAATTTTTTTCTATAAAATATACACAAAATATTGTACCAATTTAATAAATTATGGTGTAACTGCATACTATTTTATAAAGTGACATTTTATATAGATGAAAAAAAAAATTAAAGAATTAGTGTGGTAAAATGAATAAAATATGGACACATTAATATGTATGTATGCATAAATTATAGATAATGTCTATGGCTTTACAAAAAGTGCCCTTTAATCTGTGTTTCACATTTAAATTTGGAGATTTATATTTTTAATATATAAATTGTGTAAATTATATTTAAAATCAACTTAATATTATAATGAATTGAAAAAATATTTGTTTATTAATTTTAGTGGGGAATATTATTTAAAAAAAAATGTTATATCAACATTTGTTAGTAATAATATTAGTAATGAAACGCGTTTTGAGGTTGTATTTCGATTTCCGTCATAATTTTCTTGGCGTGTATGTATGGTATTGTTTTAATACTTTGTATGGATAAAAACGGCCCAAATTGAATCTTGTAAATTGATCTCAGAATTGTAAATTCCATCATTTCACGGAACGGCTCGCGGTATACCAAATCAACTACAGTGTATATTTAATAATTATTTTGTTAATTTTGTAAGCGCTTTGTGTTCCTTTATGTTAATCTATGTATGTAACCGGCATTTTCACCATGTTTATAGTCTCTCACGGCTATTTTATAAGACACGAGACATATTAGTTATTGAAACAACGTATTTATCAACGTTAGTGCTATACGTACTAGGGTTTTCTATAACAGTAGTACCACGAAAATATAATATAATATACCAGCAGTGTCAAAAATATAAAACTTAATTGGTAAAATATGTGCGTCCGATATTTTGGACTATCGATATAGATATCGATATACATTGGACTGTCGATGTGAACCATATTGCCCAGCATAGTCATTATTAGCTAGTTGGGAACTTAAAAAAATATGTCGACGCAAAAAAGCGAAAACGTAGTAAACCACATAATGAAAACATACGGACATCATGTCTGTTTCCCGTAGAGGTAGGCAAAGACCACAGATGTCCATCTGTTACTGTCTCGGCATGTTTTCCTTGCTTCGTCCACACTCATTACTCTACTGTAGCGTGCCAGCCGTACTGCTTACACATGGGATCTTTAGGGCATTTTTTCATCGATGTAATTGAAATTCTTCCAAGTGAAATTAATTTATTTTTCTATTAATTGTATATTTATATAATATCTTATTCATACTTTATTAACACTCTTCACTTTACATTTTAAATCTCAATATATATAATTTCAATTTCTTATGCCGGACGAGTGATATGTCTATTGACAGACGTCAGTCAAACTAATGTTTTTTTTTTAATATAAAACAAGTTATTTCATTTTTTATTTTAAATTTTCAAGTTACGAATAATATGTATATATATATATATATATATATATAAAATTTTTAATATATTAGTGATACATTTATCAATGTATTACTACACTACTCTTGCAAAAAACTTCAGCAATTTGGTCAAAGTATGTTTTCCGTTGTCTTCCCCTACCAACCCTTCCATCCGCAACGTAAATTTCGTGCAACTTTGAATGATAGAATAAGAAATGAAGATATAAGAGAGCAATGTGGAGTAAAAGAAGGTGTAGATGGCTTGGGCACAAACTTACCACCAGAGCCAAAAATTGTTAAGTTTCTATTGGTCGTAGAGCTGTGAGACTCCATTCGAGGATTATTATTTCTGACCCAAATATGCAATATATTTTTTTGTCTGTGTCACATACAGCGTGTCTGATTCTTTGCGTCGATATATAACGTTTGTTTCTACATGACATTGGCGAAATCATCCGTGCTATTCTGTCACTATTCAAATGAATAAAGAGTGTGTTTGTTACGGTAATTTACTTCAGTTCAATGTTGGTACCACCTATATATAAACATTTTACTTACACCCTCAGTATTTGCCTTTAATGACGTCACAGTATCCGACACAAAAATCGATCATAATTAGGTTATAAATTTATTTAAGCAAATTATAAAGATAATAAGATTGATTTTCTCTTCGAAAGAATCTTAACGTTAGAAATTTGTGTAACTGTTTTTTTGGAATCGATTTGCTTGATCACAATAAAAAAATTAGGACACGCCTTCGATTCGATTTGCGACTTTAATAAAAACATTTGGAAACTAATCATTTACTAGCTTTTAGTGAAACTTGTTCTAGTGTAGGTATGTTGTAAATATTGGCGAAAATTGCTTCAATATTTTTTGACACTTGTGTTATTTACAACGATTTTGCTTTTTTTTTGCGTCGATATATTTCGAGAAATATGTAAATATAACCCAAAGTTCATAATCGAGGTTTTATACGTGCGTTCACATTATCTGGAGATGTTGATTTATTTTTACTGTGCTGGGAACAAAATCTTAGAAATGCAGGTACACCTGTTAAACATGGAGATATGGCAATACTCTATAATTTTGAGGGCGCCCCACGGCTCAGTAGTGAACTGTAACGGTTGTATTGAAGAAAAGAGTAATAATTTTCCTTTCCCCAGCGCATAGCCAAAATCCTATCTGATCAATACTTGGATTGCTATACAAACCAATCTCATTGCTGACCATTAATATATATTGTAAATATAATAAATTAATTAAGTTGTTACCTGTTTTTATATGCATTTCTATTGCAAATTTAACAAACTGAAAGAAATGACCTAGTCCTTACTATCTGATATTTTAATATTTGCAAATAGTTTATATTTCATTCATTGTATACCAATTTGGACTTTCTCTACACAGCTATATACGTTTTTGCGAAAAAAAAATAATTGTATATAATAAATTTAGTATATAATAACAGTCAATGGATTTGTCAATTTAAATATATTAGGAACATTTTATTTTTATGTTTTTAAACTATTTGTAAAAGTTATATGTATAAATAACTATCGAATGAGACCAATGTGTTCAGTTTGTAATCGTACGACACTAATCTTTATATGCAATTTATTATTTTTAGTGATTTTAATAATATTTATTTGATATTTTACTTTGTATATTATTTATTAAATAAGTATATTTATAATAAAAAAAATAAAGACGCACAAATGCATTAGTTTAAACTGTAACAAAAATAAAATAATATACGTCATATATATATATACAAGAATGGCTACCCATTGAAACACGTGATGGCTACTCATAAAAGTAAGAAATTAAACTACCAAATAAAAATATTGTCATAAAAAGTGTAATCACTATAGAAACTCCGTAAAAAATTCACAAATACTAAATTATACTATTAACTAATATAATAAAAATTATCTATTGAATATTTATAATAATATGAATTAAACCATTAAAGCTGTAATCGGTATAATAGCTTAACTCATATCATATAATTACACGAAGAACATATAGAAAAATAATGCATACAAGTTTATGTCGTACGATTTATAAATTATTGGCCTTGTATTGTAAATATATCTCAACATATTTATATATAACAATAAGCTTCCTGAAAGGTGCCTTACCTTTGAAATGTAAGTATCAATAACAATACAATAGGTGCAAGTAATAATACTCCGTAATTTTAATAATATACCTGCGATTATAATGTAAATATTATGTATAAATATGAATGAATAAAATGAAATTATTTTATTACTGGAAATTATTTTTTATTATTTTAATCCCAATATCCTTAACATTTTCCTCATCCTAATATCCATACCATATATTAGTTGGAATGATTCTTAAAAAAATTATGCAATATGAATTTACGAATTTTATCAGCCCTTACGATATGATAATTGCTCTCACGACGATGATATTTTTCTGGTGGATTTATATCCACTCTGACACACACACACACACACAAACACACACACACACACACACACACACGCACACACACACAGTGACTTTGGTACTCAGAAGGAATTATTTCCTTCTGAGTACCAAAGTCACTGACAAAGCCATTAGAGGTAGCCTACTGAAGTGGCAATTGGCTGCAAGATGCAACCGCGGACGTAGGTTTGTGTTGGAATGGAGAACGCGTCTTCGATAAAACTTTCGCAAAAAAATATTTTTAAGGAATGTTCTACACAGCTTATACTACTTTTTACGTTGGAAAATTGGGTTTTTAAATCGGACATCAGTTCGATTGCAATAAAGAGTATTTGAAAAAGATAATCGAGTCGAAGACACTTAAAAATATATATAAATTCTGCGCCGTTAACGCTTTCAGAGAATCTCGGAAGTTGTTGTGACCGAATCGATAAGAGAATATCGTAGAAAGCGCAATGCCACCCCTTTTCCTTTCTTTCTTCCTCTCCCTCTCATAACTTACTTCTTCCCTTTCCATTATTCACATTCTTACACCAAAGAAGGGGACGCATAGTGCCCGTACCACTGCAGATGCTCACGGATTTTAATCAGATGAGTCGCTTCCACAAAATGAATAAATCGTCATCGCATCATTTTATCGATTCTACAAACAGTTTATTTCTGTTATTCGAACATTAGATAAACAAGTTTAATGTAAGCAAAGACCCTGAGCTTACGCATACTAATCACAACAACAGTTTTGTCATTTCATAAATATTTCCACACTCAAATAAACATACATACTAGTATAATTTAAACATAGATAAATATGTTTACCGAAGTAAAATCGTGGAAAAACTGTCTAGCCGATTCAACTGAAAAACCCGCAAGTGTTAATTGCGCTTTGAAATTGCCTGCTATATATTTAAATACAGCAGGCGTTTTCTTCTCCGCCAATCCACGGTCTGCCGTGCCAATGGATGCGTGGCTAGGGGAGAGCTTAGTCGCAAGCGTGCCGACGGTCCCGGGATCGGGCTTCCCCGGGTACTATAGTGCTTTGTCTCAGCTAGCGGAGCTCTGCTGGGGCTGACCTCCATTCTCCCATATACCTAATTTGAAAATTAGGTATATCCGCCACCCGTCACGTCCTGATTCCCACAAGGGCGAAACGCAACTAACGGAGAGTCGTTTCGCTTCGATGAATGTAAGAGGTAGGCTGGATGAGTGTGGAAGAAGCTTGGAAAGTTTACCGGGATCGTGGCGAATGAGATCTGTGGTCTCTGTCTACCCCTACTGGAGACAGGCGAGACGATATGTATGCATGCATGTAAGCACTTTCATTCGTATATATATACATACATACATATATATATATATATATATATATATATATATATATATATATATATATATATATATATATATATATATATATATATACAATTACATACACGGAACCAAACACTAAATTTTATTCCTACGTTAAATAAATCCTAGTTTCGATCGGGACGACTGTTTTAAACATTACCTAAATTATTTTGTAACTGTTTACACGTATTAAAATCTGCGGTAATTTAAGACAGCGCCAAATTCATATGTTTCAAAAATATGATTGAACTCTTCACAAAAATAAATAATAATAATAAAATACAATTATGTAAAAATTATTTTGTACATTCCTTGATATCATCAATCTCAATTGCTGACCTAGCTGCTGGATGTATTGGACAAAGTGAGTCAATCTCAAGTTTTTGCCGCGGTTCGAGAAAAATCTTAGATCCGGGACTGCTGACTTTTAACAAATATCAATTCCTATATTGAAGAATTGTATTTTTTTAGTTATTTAGTTCTTATAAGAACACAATATGAACAGAAATTTCTAGATGTATAAATTACTCAACATTTAATATCGAAACTTATTTCATACATAAATATCAACTTGACTAGCGGGTCGAGCCGGACACTAGTCCAATAGTACGTGGGGTAGAGGCGCTTTAGTGAATCACTCACTGCCTTACTACAAAAAACAAACTTAAATATAGCTGGCGACCTAATTGTCTCAAAGCCTAAGCTACCGTTTCCGTGGTTAATAGTCACCGGATCGATTCCCGCATCGGAATAAATATATGCATGACCTACAGCAGTGTTCTGCAAACTTTTTCTGTACAAGTTACACCTACAAAATCAGGTAATTTTAAAGGTAATCATTTTTTTAGCTTTTGTTTGTTTATTATTAAGCAATAAAAGTATAAAGAAGACATGTTTAAAGAAAAATATGAGACTGTTTGCTTGTAAAAAGGCGGTGATAATTTGAAGAAATCGTTGAGAAGTATAAAATAATTAGCACTTATATTTCTGTCTTAATACATTTGCCTTTTTTACTCTGGCACATACTTTGCGAAACCAAGGCTTACAGTGAGTTACATTACACTTCTTATTTCGAATTTGAAAGTCGTGCCAATACGCCTCGGACAAGCGCGATAGGTTAGTGTCTTCATCCAGAGACAGGTAGGCACTTCCTATGTCTGAAAGAATGAACTAAATCACCTTGTTAGCTGAGTAAAATTCTTAATAGCGATATTACTTGAGAGTGTTAACTCGATTGAACTAGCAAATGTATACAACCGATGCTCTACCCCTATATATTTGTGTAGATAGAGGCATTCAAGAGACGAGTATATGTACTTATGTGTTCCCAAAAGGCCGGCAACGCATTTCCGCTTCCGGCGTTGCGGACGTCTATGAGCGGAGTTGATCACTTACCACCAGGTGACCTGCATACTTGCTTGCCTGCTTTGCTATAAAAAATAGTTTTCTTTTATTTTATAATTTAATAATATGTATGTCGTCCTCAGCTTAAATGGCTGTCTTTCCAGAGGAGAAACTCCCTCAGATCTCTCAATTTACTCTTCTCTATTATTAACGATCCATGCACTCCTGTGTACTAAAAAGAGTTACTTCCATGTTTTAGGTAGTTCCAACAATCGCACTCTTCTTGGCTCAGGAAATATTCTTCTCGAAGTTCCCTCTCACCGTGCCGATTTTGTTTCCAATTCTTTCACGGTACCAGTAATTAAACTTTGGAACGTACTTCCCCTTATAGAATATTTAATTATATAAGAAAATCCCTCAGCAAACCTTGCGGTAAAAGTAAAATTAATTTTCATTTTAAAATTTTATTTCAAATCTCTGCTCTATTTCATCCTCCTGCGTCACAATTGTACACACGTACATATATGTATGTATGTGTGTATTGAATTGTAGTATAGTTTTGATAAAAAATATGTATATATTTAATCAACTAATTATTTTTAGTCATTTATACCTACACTTGAAAAATCTTTTCCCAAAGGTTGATTAGCATAGAATGTCTTCCGGTATTAAATGCGCCTTTGTAACAAAAGTTCTAAATTAAAAATAAATAAACAAAAAAAATACATGCATACTGCACATGCATGCAAGGGTCTATCTATAGGATGACGCCACCCCACTTCTGTGCTAAACACGTTTACCAGATCCAGTTCTCAAGATCTTGTTCCATTTGCATACTGTATCGATTATCTCGCACAGGGTTCTGGTATTGAAAGTGTCAACAGAATCATATGAAGCTATACACATATTAAATACTCACCAAGAAAATGATAAGCAAACAAAATTTTTACAGAAACTGACAAACATGACATTTTTATAGAAACTCATAGCTCAATTATTAAGGACTAAGCTTGCAATATACCTAAGGATATTTTTTTTTTATTTAACTACGGAGAACTAGAGCTTAACAAATATATATATATATTATATATATATATATATATATATATATATATATATATATATATATATATATATATATATATATATATATATATATATATATATATATATATATATATATATATATATATATATATATATATATATATATATATATATATATATATATATATATATATATATATATATATATAATAAAAAATATGGGAAAATGCTGTAAATGACACATTCCAATAATATTAAGTCTTTAAAAATTTAATACAATTTATGTATTATGGCTATACAATACGACGATCGACGCAGAGCGGCTGGCAGAAACGAGATGCAATTAAGCCGAAGATCAGGGTGGGAGCACCCTTTAGAGAAGGCCTACATGGGATGCTTGCTGAGGGATGATGACTAAAATTTGTGTGATGGCCATCATGCTTAACACTAATATCTAATAAATTTATATTGTCATGTTTATCTATGTATATGGTGTTATATCTACATGGTGTTACAATTTTATCAATTTGTGGCAATTTAAAAGTAACTGCCGGGTTTCTTTCCGGTATTGGACACTATCGATTTTCTAAACTAGAAGTATATTAAAAAGTTACAATTAATCTCCCTACCCCTACGAGAAACAGGCTTGATAATGTGTATGTAGGAGTTTTATATGACGTTATTTGAATGCCAAAGAAGGGAGAAGAAAGGAGGTCCCAAGTATTTATATATAAAATTGTTGGAACAACAAAAAATGTAATGGTATAAACAATTTATTTTAAAACATTTTTAAATGTTTAATCAATACACGAATGGGGGCTCGCCATCACCGCTAACAGGTTAGACGTCTTAGTGAGACGTCGCTTCAAAACAAAATTAGGCGGCGTATACACTAGCGAAGCAGTAATCTGCATATATTATTTATAAATAAAATATATATTTTTTCACACTCATATACGTTCTAGTGCTGTGTACTAGCCTCCGCATTTCAAGAAGAACAGACACTAACCCACCACGCTTGTACAAGACGGATTATTGGAGTAACCAGACTCAGAATAAATATCTGAAGGCCATACAAAACATATATGTATTTATTCTGATACTTGGATCGAACTCACGACTATTGATTGGGTCCGTAAACGACAGCCCTAGCACTAATTCGATAACTGTTTTACTTATATAATATACGTATTGATTAAAACATTAAAAAAGGTATTTTCAACATATTGATATAAGTTACCCTGCCAACAACTGGTTTGTGATAAGTGTTTAATGCATATTGATGTGGATTTTAAACATACAAGTTCAAGCACGTATGTACATCGCCTTATTTCGTTTTCCAGTTGTAACGCAAATTGTAGTTTGTTACAAATACCGGATTTCTTATATAAAACAGAAGGAGGACATTTTCTTTACAGTTCTCTCATAGTGAACAGTGCACGGTGAGATATTTTAAAAGGTTTTTTTGGTGTGTTCACCTTTTATTGGATTTCATAAACAATGGTAAGGGAAAAAAATTGACACTAAACAAGCATTGATAAAAAACCTGTTCGTAAATAATTTAATTTTTAATTAATATTGATATCTGTAAATAAGTTAATTTATTAACGATGTAACATTGCATTGTACAATTAATTTTAAAAATTGTATGCAACTGTTAACAGTCTAGAAATATACTTTATAATGTTACCAGTGGCGCAGCGAAATGGCATTTATTCTTGGGTAAGGTAGCACGGCATATAGGACTTTCTAGAAGCTGCTAGATGTCCATATATTACTTTTAGTAACCACCTAAAGGCACCTTTACTGTATATCTATTTTTGCTCTTCTCACATTCCACGCCTTCTAAGTCATTTACGGTTTAAGTCACTTTTACTTTTTACCCCTTGAATGTACTCAGAAAATTTATTCCGAATAAATCCTGCTGCTAAATTTCAGTATCATCATCATCATCATCATCATCATCATCATCAAGACATTACAGCCGCGGGTGGGCCTTAGACTGGTTCAGTAAATTCTTTCAGTCGGATCTTAGTTTGGCTTTTTCTCTCCAGCCCCTCACACCGATTGCCTTTAAGTCGTCCTCGACTCTATCTAGCCATCTGAGCTTAGGCCTTCCCCGGCTCCTACGACCATCTGGTTTACCGTCGAATAGACGTTTGGGAACTCTAGCCTCGTCCATCCGTATTACGTGCCCAGTCCAACGAAGGGGTCTAATTTTGATGACGTTCGGCTCATTGTCCAGCTTATAAAGCTCAGTATCGTATAAATTTCAGTATCGCATAACCTTTCTTGCCATTTTTATTAAAACTTCTTTTCACGTACCACCACTCTGTGAAAACAGGTATATTCAAAGTTATTTCCGAACCTTATCAAATACATTGAAACCTTTAAATAACCAACAGATTTTCACATTGATCGTGCAATGCTTTTGTGTCCACATTTTTTCACGCACAATTCTATAAGAATTACACATACTACATTATATACACATACATATGACATCCATATGTCATATGTATGTGTATATATCTATATATTTGTAAGTATATAAATATGTAAATCGTTAAATATGTACCTATTATGCTTATTATATTTCTTTTTTAAAGTTGTGTGTTCGTTTCATTTCAACGTTTTCGTTTTTGTTTGAGTTATGTTTGCAATAGGAAGATTCCAATGAAGGTAAACTCTCGTTTCATATGCAGTTATGTAATTATATTATTAACTAGATGAACCAGTAAACTTCGTTTCACCTACAATTTATTTCATTATAACTTTTGATCAGCAAATATCAATCCTAATCAGCCATCCGATTCCAATTCACCAAGATCAATAATATTCGATAATTGCTGCATCGTGTACGATTTGAATTTCGTTAGATTATTAGATGCAAGTTGGTTGTGATTTAAAATAATTTAACGTCTATTATTTATTGTATATGACGGATAATTACAGTTATTTGATTTAAAGTTTTCTGATAAACAACGTTTAATATTATTAATTGTTTGTTAACAATAAATAGTTCGATTACCAATTTCGAAATATATATAACACACTCCATATACATATGTTCATATGTTCCAATGTTGGGCCATCATCAACAGCCTGCGACAGTCCACTGTTGGACATAGGCAACCCCTATGAAGCGCCACCTGGCCCGATCTTCGGCTTCACGCATCCAGTTTCTGTCAGTTGCCTTACGCAGATCGTCGCACCATCTAGCCGGGGGACGTCCCACACTACGTTTACCCAGAAGCGGTCTCCACTCCAGCACTCGTTTGCTCCAACGATTGTGGGATCTCCGACGAACGAGACCAGCCCATTGCCACTTTAGTTTGCGAATTTGAAAGGCTATGTCAGTGACTTTAGTTCTCTGGAGGATTTGTTTATTCCGAATCATATCTACCAAAGAAACACGACTCTCAGCTTGTGAAACAGACGGACTTTTAGCGTCCACGTTTCGGCTTTTAGACTGCTGGGCGTCCCTCCAAATTTCTGTAGGAACGATAATCAAAACACCACTCTTGTCCAAGATGGACACGATTTATTCCCATACGAGAATTGAACCCACGACTAATGATCCGAAAGCGATAGCTTTGCTCCTCTCTAAATGGCAATATTGATTAATGAAACTAAATAATACATCTACATATATCACAAATGAAACCTTATATTTTTTAAACAAAATTACTTTTGTCATATAGTATTTTCACAAGAACACTGTACATATATCATTATGTGAACATGGTTATATCCCATACATCCGCTCTAGTACTGAAAAATTGCTTTCCTAAATTTTCAAGAGATTTTTGGGTACCTATATAAAATCCGAACGAAGAGCTGAAGAACTGTGGAGAACCAGCAAAGAGGACCCAATAGATGTCCAGATACGTCGACAAAGATGGAAATGGATAGGGCATACTCTCCGGCGCCACGCCAGTCATATCCCCAAACAAGCCCTCGAATGGAATCCGCAGGAGAAAAGAAAATGTGGGCGCCCAAAACACACCTGGCGGCGTACTGTGACGGCCGAAGTGCAGAAGATGGGCCTATCCTGAAGCGAAGTAATGTGTATGGCCCACGACAGGTCGAGATGGAGAAACGTCATATCTGCCCTATACCCCACTAGGGGGACTTAGGACTCAGAGAGAGAGAGAGAAAATACGAAAATATTTGTAAAGAGAAATTTGTATTTACTAAAGAAATGTTTCATTTAGTTTTGCTCTGTTATTTCTCATTCCCAGACATCATACACGGACAAGGGTCGGAAGCCTGCAGACGGAAGGTTCCTGGCGTTCGATCATCTCACTTTCTGGGTCTCGAATGCTAAACAGGTAAAATTAATATTTTTTACACGTTCATATTTATTTATTATAAAGACGTTTGTATAAATGAATCTTTATAATAAATATAATACATTTATTATAAAGATTTATTTACACAAACGTCAAGACGTTTTTTTCGCGTATTTAATACATAGATATATAAAGTTAAACCACAATACATAGATAGAGTTAAAGTTAAAAGGAACAACATTTAAATTTTAATTTTCTAGCTTATTTTACTACTTTTTTTTTATTTTAAAATACTGTGTTTAAATTAAAAATTCATCATGTATGTATTTATATAAAGGAGTGTCTCAACAAGGATCTCAAAAATTTGATCTGGAACATATGAAGAAAAGGGATCAAAGAACCCTTTATAAAGATAGCATACATGTCTACATGACATAGATTTTCCACACGTTTGTGTTTTACAATATGTTTAATTTGGTATGAAAAATAAATATATATATTTAAAAAAAAGGTATTTTATAAAATACCAGATATCGTTTTTAAAAACTATTTTTTTTTAACACCGAAGAAGACAAGATGGGGATAAGAAAATATTATATATGTATAGTATCTGTACAATCTATATATCGAGTAATCGCTTGACTTAGAAACTGTATGTTTTGTACGATTTACGTCGTCGCATGACGGCCGGTTTGCGTCAAAATCTTGTGACTCGTGACCTTTTTAAACATTACTTTTATTATTGATATCGTCGATGTTGTTCTAGGCGGCCAGTTACTATGTCACGAGGTTCGGATTCGAACCGTTCGCTTACAAAGGACTCGAGACTGGTTCGAGAAAGATAGCTTCGCACGCTGTCAGAATGAATAAGGTAATAATAATACTGCGTAATTCCATGAGATTTCCGCCATGTGGCACGTTGATTCAACTGTCATTGTACCCATAGTGGTCTCTGTGAATGGACTTATCGGTAAAAATTTGGACGCCCATCTGTCCAAGTTAGGTTTAGGTAAGTGGGTTAAATTCAAAATTCAAAAAGCAGCCATATTGTGCACGGCTAGGATCGTGAGAAGGTTCCTTTCCTTGGAAGCATAATCCTTCGTGTGCTTGGTTTATCCCGCCACGAAGGATTAATAACCCTAATGATAATATTATTTTTATAGATTTTTTTTATATTAATAATATTGTTATTAAGAGAAAATTATGTAAATAAAAGATACTGCGTAATTCAATACGCATGGATCATGCAAATCATTAATATTACTATCGTTTCTATATAGAATTTAAGAACGAATAGTTGATGGAATCGCGCTTTAATTTGCGAAAATTCATTATGAAGATGGGACAGCCAAACTTTGCTAAGATCCGGTATCAGAATAATAATATTGTTATCTGCGAAGAAGTGTATAGGGAAATAATACTACGTAATTCAATATACATGGATCATGCAAATCTTTAATATTAGTATCGTTTCTACATAAAATTTAATAACGAATGATTGATTGAATTACGCGTAACTTTGCGGAAATCCATTATAAAGATGGGACAGCCATAATTTGCTAAGATCCGGTATTACAAATCAGAATAATAATATTGTGTATATGCGAAAAAGTGTATAGAGAATTACTTACCGAGAAACGGCTGTCAGCAAATCCTCCAACACCTCGCCATGGTTATTAACGTTGATGATGATGACCGATTGGCTCAGTGGTGAGGCCCTTCGTCCGCGGAATCAATGGTCGCGGGTTCAATTCCCGCATCGGAATAAATATTTATATTGGTTTATTCCGAGTCTGGTAACCCCCCCAATCCGCATTTCCTTTCCTGCCCCTTCCTTTCCTCTCCGCCAATCCACGGTCTGCCGTGCCAATGGATGCAAGGCTAGGGGCGAGCCTAGTCGCAAGCGTGCCGATCGTCCCGGGATCGGGCTCCCCCGGGTACTATGGTGCCTTACCTCAGCATGCAGGGCTCTGCTGGGGCTGAGGTAAGGCACCACCTCCATCCTCCCTTGCAGCTCGTGGGATTCACTAAGACGAATTTAATATACCTAATTTGTCGAAAATGACGGCAACGTGGTTTGCCACCCGTCACGTCCTGATTCTCACGAGGGCGAAAAGCGACCAATGACGAGCCGTTTCGCTGCGATGAATGGCAGCGGATGGAGCTCTGTGGTCTCTGCCAACCCCTGCGGGGGATATGCGTGAATAAATAATAAAAAATATAATATAATATATATATATATATATATATATATATATATATATATATATATATATATATATATATATATATATATATATATATATATATATATATATATATATATATTAGGTGTACAAATAAGTTTCCGCAGTTTTTTATA
Source organism: Baronia brevicornis (assembly GCA_031353405.1). NCBI lineage: Eukaryota > Metazoa > Arthropoda > Insecta > Lepidoptera > Papilionidae > Baronia > Baronia brevicornis. The sequence continues at coordinate 147,509 of JASFAT010002429.1, read as the reverse complement.
AAAAATTAGGAATTTATTGTAAAGGAAAAGTACATTACGTTTTATTCAAAGTATTTTCCATTATTTGCCACTACTTTTCCCCATCTTTCTGGCAATATTCGGATACCCCGTCGAAAAAACTCTTCATCTTTTGACGCTATCCACAAATCTACCCAATTTTTGGTGTCTTCATATGATGTGAAGCGCTGCTCAGACAGACCATGTGCCATCGACCGGAACAGGTGATAATCAGAAGGGGCTAAGTCTGGTGAATACGGCGGGTGGGGTAAAACTTCCCAGTTGAGTGTTTCCAAGTATGTTTTTACCGGCGCCGCAACATGTGGACGAGCATTATCGTGTAAAAGAATAATTTTGTCGTGTCTGGAGTAGTAATGGGCGCGTTTTTCCTTAAGTGCCCGACTCAATCTCATCAATTGTGTTCGGTAGAGAGCTCCAGTAATGGTTTCGCTTGGTTTCAGCAATTCATAATACACGACACCAAGCTGATCCCACCAAATACACAGCATGAGTTTTTTTCCATGAATATTCGGCTTAGCTGTCGATGTTGATGGTTCGCCGGGCTTAACCCATGACTTTCTCTTCTTTGGATTATCGTAGTGAATCCATTTTTCGTCACCAGTGACTATACGATGCAAAAAACTCTTTTTTTATTCCTGGCAAGCAGCATTTCACTCATGCATAATCGGCGTTCAACGTCTCTCGGCTTTAGTTCATATGGAACCCAATTTCCTTGTTTTTGAATCATTCCTAACGATTTTAAACGATGTGAAATTGCTTGTTGAGTCACTTGTAGAGTAAGTGCAAGTTCTTTTTGCGTTTGGGACGAATCTTCCTCCAATAGTACTTCTAATTCCATGTCTTCGTACACTTTCGGCCTTCCACTGCGTTCTTTGTCTTTAACGTCAAACTCACCGTTCTTAAACTTTTGAAACCATTCCTGACAACTTCTCTCACTTAAAGCAGCTTCACCATATGCTTCTAGAAGCAATCGATGCGCCTCAGCTGCAGATTTTTTCACATTAAAGAAGTAAATCAAAAGTTCCCGCAAATGATGCTTATTCGGAATAAAACTTGACATTTTTGCACGAAAAAAATTACGTGATGCTGATACGGAATCACTAGTACTTTAAGGTTATGGTGTTGCCAGATGACTAAACTTGGGATATTACGTTTTACATCTGACAATTTCTCCATAACCTTCTGGTGGGGCCATCTTTTGACAAACCGCGGAAACTTATTTGTACACCTAATATATATATATATATATATATATATATATATATATATATATATATATATATATATATATATATACGTAATGTAAAAAATACACAATACCATTTTTCATAGACTCTACGAAACAACCGTAAGGTCACGTTTACTGTTGTCTGCTGTAGAGTTTATTACACTTGAGGATACCTCGTGTCGAAGAGAAACACGTTATGTTTGCGGTGAAAAGAACGTTTACCATCTTTAAGAGCGTTTAATTTTTAACGTAAATTCTACAGTAATCTACAACGGCATAAGCAGAAGATCGGAAGCCGTATGTTTCAGGAGTAAATCAGAGTGGAACAAAGGACGCAATTTTGGCTCTAAATGACCCTATATACTTTTCCAACGTTTTTCTCGATTCAAAGTTAACGAAAATCATCATTCATTCAATTCTTGAACAACAACTTTATGGAATCATTTTCCTTCAGCTTTGAAGAAACAATACTTTCTGAAAGGCCGGAAATTTCTCTTCTATTTTTTTAGTGTAACAAGTTATAGGCGCAGATTGTTTTTCATCATTCATTTTCTCCTCTTCGCTATATTTGTAATAAAAAAAATTAGCTTATTTTACTACTTTATGTTTACAAATAAATTAATTCGAAGTTAACAGTGGTATCAGCGTGTCACGTGATGACTTGAATATCACTCTTCGTCTTCCGTTGCGGTAGTATCATATCCCTATCATCCTGTCTAAATCAATCTTTCTTTTCCCCTTCCCTTTCCTTTCTTCTCTATCCTTTTCCCTTCCTCTCCGCCAATCCATGGTCTATCTTGCCAATGGATGCGTGTTTAGGGGCGAGCTTAGTCATAAGCGTGCCGATCGTCCCGGGATCGGGCTCCGCAGGGTACTATAGTGCCTTACCACAGCATGTGGGACTCTGCTGGAGCTGTCCTCCATCCCTCCTTGCGGCTCGTGGGATTCACTATCACGAATTTGTGTAAACCTAATTTGTTAAAAAATGACGGCAACGTGGTTCGCAGCCGTCACTTTCTGGTTTCGCCACAATGAATGTGAGAGGAAAGATAAATGAAAAGATGGATGAGTATGGAGAAAGCAGGGAGGGTGTGCCAGGATCGTAGCAGATGGAGATCTGTGGTCTCTGCCTACCCCTACGGGAAACAGGCGTGACGATATGTATGTATGTAACAGTGGTATTATGAGTTATGGCACTTTTTTTGGAAATGGTATCAGAAATATATCTTTTTGATCAGTTTACGGATACCTTTACTATTTTCAGATTGTCTTTATTTTCCAAGCGCAATACGAACCAGAAGAGACTGAGTTTGTCAATGAAGTCGCTTACCATGGCGACTTCGTAAAGGATGTTGCGTTTCAAGTTGAGAACCTGGACTACATCGTGGACTACGCCAGAAGACAAGGGGCCGTGGTTGTCCGCGAAATATGGGAGGAGAAAGACGAATACGGTGTGGTCAGAATGGCTACACTCAAAACGGTAGGTTTGACGGTATTACAGCAACACGTCATTTCAGTATTTTCGTAAATAAGACAAAACAAATGTATGATTAGCTATGTTTTTCATTGGGCGTTTTGAGTTCCGTATAAAGCGAGTGATAGCATAGGAATCCTCGATCATTGGTTTCCATACTTCCATGTACGCGTCGCTTAATTTGCCGATTGTTTTGAATTTATTTACATGATACAACTGTGTCAAAACCTAAGAAGTCATTACCTAGTTTTTTATATTTTTTTTACGGCTTGCAACACCACGATTAACGCGTGTTTTGTGGCCTCTACGGAAAAAAGGTTGATTACCACTGGTCTAGATAGTACTTGGTTTGTATCAATTTGCCTACGCTCGCGTTGGCCTAGGCTAGTCCAACATGTATAGCCGGCTTTAGTTGGAATGCTTAGTAAGAATTCTTGTAGTAATATCGAAACATTGTTGGTCTTTTTAAGCGAAACATAATACCTACTTAAAAGCCTTGTCTGTCTCCGTTACAGTATGGGGACAATACTCACACGTTGATCGACCGATCTCAATACAGAGGACCTTTTCTGCCGGGGTACGAAACCTTACCACAAGATCCGATCAATAAATATTTGTGAGTAATTTTCATTATTATTATATAAATAGCGATCAGTGAATTTTCATAATTATTATATAAATAGTGGCCAGTCATGCTCAGGATCTAGCTATCGAAGTAGTAGCCAATAATATATCATATATATATATATATATATATAGGCTATATGCTAGTACCTAGCTATCGAGGCAGAGATAGGTATCACTAGTCGATATAGCTATATATATATATATATATATAGTATATATATATATATATATTATAATTATACATAAATACATTACGACCTATATATTACGAAAGAATTTAATGATTTGTTTAATTTATTAAAAATACATTTGATTTCGAAAGAGTCGAATTAAAAAAATATTTTAATATGTATAAAAAATTATGAGTTGGCCAAGGTTCAACTCAATGTGAACCCCCAACCCTCTTGTCTACAGCCTTGGTAGGATTCGAAGGCAAAAGACATTTGCAGCAGACAAAAAAATGTCAGTGTGTCTAATGTTTGCTACTATAGGATGGTACTCAATCAAATTAATCGGTTTATGCACATAGCCCTACACTAGGGTACATCGTACCCTGGGTACCATAAAGACATGAAATGACAAAGATAAACACTTAGATTCCGAATAATACAATGATGTCCTTGTTTTATATAATGAACATTTCGCGACCGCGCGGGTTGTCAATTAATTTTATTTATGCAATACATTAGTGCCCTATATTATTTCACAAATGTCTAGCGTGTTGTTATTTCAACAGGCCCAAGGTGGAGATCAATTTCGTCGACCACGTGGTAGGCAATCAGCCGGACCACGGTATGGAAGATGCGGCTTCTTGGTACGAGCGGTGTCTGCAGTTCCACAGGTACGGGATCAAACATATCTTCATTCACTCACACACTTCAATTTTTATAAGATTTCGCGTATTGTTTTGAATTGAATTATGTTTTAATGTATCTTGTATATGTGTATATAATAACTTCTTATTTCATTACACATTTAATTTTCAGGTTCTGGTCGGTAGATGATAAACAAGTGTGTACAGAGTATTCTGCGCTCCGCTCAATAGTAATGGCAAACTGGGAAGAGACCGTCAAGATGCCCATTAACGAGCCCGCAGCGGGGAAGAAAAAGAGTCAGATACAGGAATACGTGGAGTACCATGGCGGTGCCGGGGTTCAGCATATAGCCATCAACACTGAAGATATTATAACCGCGGTAAAGATATGGCGAAGGATCCGAGATCGGAGTCAGCGTTCATGGATTCTATTCATTTTTATTTATTTATTTAAACTTTTTTGGCTAAAGGGCATTGAACTTAAAGCCATTGGGAATTTTCTCCCAGTAAACGGTGCCGCTTCGCGATAAATTTATTATTCCACACATAAATTTCAGCGTATTAGAATTAATGTCATTATTTAATTATTTTATGCAATAAACAAAACTAATTTTATATGTTTTTTGGCGCTATCTGTTAGCAGATTATGTAAGTATAATGTTTGTTTATATAAAATAAATATACTAATTGTAATTGTAATGTGTGTAAAATAAATTATTTAGAATCATCTAAAATTCATATAAATATGTAATTTGAATATTAAGCTGTATTATAAGAATTGTTTTGCAGTAATTTCATTAATTTATCAAAAAATATATTGTGACTATGCTGAAGTAAATCTATCTTTAGATTCTTTGTTCATTGTTTGTTGTCTTTTTTGCCTTCTCGATTTTGTGTATAAACGCCGAAATCGGGTCTTAGTTTGGCTTTCTCTTTCCAGTTCTTCACACCGATTGCCTTTTCTTCGTCGTAGGTTGTCCATCTAGCCATTTGAGATACGGCCTTCCGCGGCTTCTACGATCATTTGGTGTGCTGTCTAGTAGGCGTTTGGATACTCTAGTCTCGTCCAGCCCAACGAAGGCGTCCAATTTTGATGATTTTGATGACATTCGGCTCATTGTACAGCTCATAAAGCTCGTGGTTGTAAAATGTAAGCCATCGCTCATTTTCCAACACAGCACCAAAGAGATAAGCCATGAGCAAATACATTCGATATATCGGATTTGGGAAGATTAAACCACCAAAGTTTGAAATCATTGCATGTTGCATTTACAGATTGAGAACCTGCGTGCTCGCGGTGTGCAATTTCTCTCCATACCCTCAAAATATTACAAGATAATCCGTGAGCGTCTTCAACAAAGCAAAGTACGGGTGGCGGAGAGCATAGACGAGTTGGAACGTCTCAACATACTGATAGACTACGACGACAACGGATATCTGCTGCAGATTTTCACGAAGAACACGCAGGACAGACCCACACTTTTCCTGGAAGTCATTCAGAGGAGAAATCACAACGTAAGTCTTTCAAGTGTCAACAACCACATTTTAGATCAAAAATTTTTTACTTGTTATTCGACATTTCTTTAAAATTATGCATTTTTTTCTTTACTAAAATATCTATCATTAATGTTTTTGTTGTATTTGTAGCCGGCAATTTGTATAATTCGTTTTTTACGAACATTACATTATATTTCATTTTTTACAATTTGCCGCAGCACGTTACGAACAACGTTTACTATCTCGTATTTTTTTTTATTTGCGTATATTATAAAAAAATAATTTTCTTATCTGTCTTCAGTATTTTACAAAATGGCCAGTGTTTCTAAAGGGCGACACTGTTCATGAACGAACGAAATAGACAAATTGCCGAAGACATAGATATAGTTCAAACTACACACAAACCCTTTTCTATTATCTTAATTATTTCCATAGTTAGATGTATGTCTAATTCATACTTCACGTTAAGTGCTTTCTACTGATGATGAGTGCAATAAAATATGTTATAAATTACACAAACATTTTTTTACAGGGATTTGGCGCTGGTAACTTCAAAACACTGTTTGAATCCATTGAATTAGAGCAAGACAAGAGAGGCAACTTGTAAGATAGTTTTGATGGCAAATTAAATAAATACATTATAATCACTCATAGGTCCAAAAAATAAATTTCTAAAAAAAATAAGCGTAAATAACGCATAAATAAATGTATTTTGAATAAAGGCTCATTTCTTGAAAGTCAACTCTGATAGAAATAACATTTGACCATGATATATCGCATTCAGGTATGGGTGTGATTTCTAATTTTTTCTGCTTTTTAATTTTGTATAAAAAGACCCTGAATATAAAATAAAAAGAACAAATAAAGTCGAAAAAAAATACATAATCTAATTGTTTATGAAAGTAGTTATTCTAATATTTGAATTATTATCCATTAATATAAGTAGATTTGTTCACGTGCCCCTTTTCACAGAAAAAAACAATAAGTTATACATGTGTGCCAAAATTGTGTGGCGTTGTAATTAATTTTAAAAATAGAATATCATGGCATGGCAAAATGGTGTTTGTAATTTTACATGCAAACCGTAATTATTTAAATCGTAGATACGGTTTTTAACGTAGGTACGAATTTTAAATCTGTAGGAGAATATAGATTGTTATCTTTCGAAGAAATATTCCGTTTCAAGTTTATATTTGGCCAAGATCAATCCAGTAAAAAGATCGCCACTGTAAAATGAAAGTTATAGCCTATAACGACAGCTGTCAAAATGACTGATAGGTTACTATGGTTATGGTGGAACTGACGTGTTGTTTTTATTATTAACATTTTTTCTTAATTAACAAAGTTGTACTTTACATTAAGAACGAAATAAATTATGCTTATTAATTGTTTTTAATATTGCATTTGTAGCAAAGTTTTTATTTTTGTCATACTTGTAAGATATTAAGGTCAAACAATAAAACACGATTAAAAGAGTATATTGTTTTATTTAATAACGTCAAACAACGTTAATATTACACCGTATCAACATCTATTATATCATAATACGAGAGGAACGTATTTACAAAACATAACATGTATTGTGGATAAAATTTTAATTTTAAGTTCAACGCGTGAATAGCGTGTCATCGAACTAAAAGCATGACGCATCAAGAAAATAAATATAAAATTATTTTCGTGTATCTGTGTAGAAAGTAATGAGTAGTTCAGAGGTAGTCAACCTTTTTATACCTACTACCCACTTTTATAAACCAGTCAGTAGTAAAGTTTTTTATTTAAATCATTTTCACAATAATAGTGATTTATAAAGCAGTACAGTAGTGTCATTTTGGTATTGCGGTGCAACCCACCATAAAAGCTGAAACATGAACTACGAGGTGTTAGGGACTAAATTGACTACCACTGGTTGAGTTCTTAATTTCAGGTTTTTTTTTAATTAATGTCAATTAATCCATTTTGAATTTTAAAGATAAAACATTACGTCGATTATTTGTTTATTTAATTTAAAATCATTTTTGTTGTAAATATTGGATCAAAACTTACAATAAAACATGTAATTTAACATATAATTATTTATTTATTGCTTTATACGTAAAAACTTGTCATAATATAAAAAGAAAAACGATATATCGCTTTAAAACAGTACTACACGTAATATGTCAGTATCAGCACCAAAATATTAAATCACAAAAACAATTCGATATAAAAGATGTAACTGCAAATCAAACAATAATTGCATAAATTATAATTATATTATTAATAATTTGTCTAAAATCACCCCTATAGCTAAACGCGTAGGTTTGAAATTGGGACATTAATTTCACTAAATTTATTAATGACAAATATTTTCAACATCCACTTTATACGTCTACCAACACTTCGTACAGTCATCGCAAATGACAAACGAAAATCAGTCTTACCATAACCAAAATATAGTCTATAATCGTATGTCCAATGTGTTGATGATCGTACAAAGCAAGCATTAAATTATGGGCAACAGTATAAGACGTAACTTTTTTGGATCTTCATTCGTGTTAGAAAATTAAATAGTAAAATAACTAATTGATTTTCTCCATTAAACTGCATCGAAATATTTTATTTTTTATTCATGGTAAATATATCGTTTTGGTAAAAACCCATTGATTAATAAATTTGTCCCACACTACAAACCTAAGCACGTGCTCATGAAATACTTTAAAAATTTACCCTAATTCGTGATAACTATATATATATCTCTCTAATATTTTGCACAAATGCACTGGGACCACCCTTACAAATAAATACACAATGATCTTAAATATACACAAATATTTCTGACACTTCACAAAGGCAACTCTGACAGATGTACACAAAAAATAAAATGATTAAAACAAGAATTTCATATCAGATCATTTATAAAAAATACAATAATTTATTTTATTACTACCACAACTAATTACACTGTAAAAAAATATTGTTTCTATGACAAAAAAAAACTGTTTTTTTTTATTCTCAAAATCTAGTAGGTAATCAGTCGGAACGAAACAAATTTAGGCAAACCAGTTGAAAAAATGACTGAAATTTACAAACAGAATATACACATTGATAAATTGGTCAGTTTTAACGTTTTTTGAAGGTCGGATCATCAGTTACATAATGGGATCAGAGAGGCTTACATAATATTACAAAGGATGGCGGAATACTACATGTTATAATACATCCGCCTAGTGTGTCAGGACTTCAAAAGCGTATTACTCTTATATAGTCAATATATCATTTATTTATTAATATATAAAATATCTATCGCAACGTATTAGGCTTTTCAAATTCAGTAAGAGAATCCGCATATTTTTTCCAATTTTGTAAATTACCTGTTTTTAATAGGTCAAATTATGGTAGGTACTTCAAAACATACAGCCTTATGCATAAAACATCAGTAACTGTGATCTTAAACATTATTTAAATAATCAACTAATTAAACTTTAAACAATGCTTAAAATTTTGTCATGATCATATAAGCTACTTTGACATTTGCTTAGTTATATCATAGCTTATTTATTTACACACTTGCAACACTGTGGTATAATTTGATTTTATTGGTAAAAACCTGGCATTATTTATGTCATCGCAAACAGCTGTTCATTGTATAATTTTTGTCCGCCATTTTGTTGATTATCTTTTAAAGGGCGCGAGGGTGTTTAATTTGACAGCTACCTAAGTAACAGATTTAAGCAGATGATTATCTCTAAACAATGTTTATGAATGCAATATTTGTTAAACATTGTTTAAAGAGTTGCTAACAAGTTAATTAATGTTTATGAATGAGGCTAATAATTTGTAATTTGCTTCATAACAATATAATTAACAATTATATAAATTAAATATATAATCTGTCTGAATTTTTTTTTATAATTATAAAACAAAGTGTACGAGCTAAAAAACAAAATACTTTTAGTACACACATACAAGAAAAAATGTCAATATTTAAAACAATAAGGACCTGTCTGTCCTGAACATAATTTTTGTCAAAAAATTATTCCTAAATGTTTTAGATCAGAGGTTCCCAAACTTTTTTGTCATCGCGCACATGCCTAATAAATTTTAAATCTTATGATCATACATATTAATGCACTACTTTAACCGTTTGAGGTACGAAATTTTAGAAAATGGAAAATAACCATGCTGCATAGAAATTTTATATCGTTCAAAACTGAACAAAATTGGGGTATTTTAAATTAAAAGGATATACTACAATGATATAAAAAAATATAAATAATTTAATTCTGGTAGTAAATATGGTATAAGTTGAGACTCAAATAGTCCCACCGTGCGACGTGGCATAAATGGTACGTGAACATGCTCATAAATGGTATTTATTAAAACACATTTTTTTCCAACGCAATCAAATATATTTCTAACAATTGCTAATGATTTTGCCCACTACTTTAAATGACAAGTATCACAAAAAATGTATGAGCACGCAGCTATTTTTTTAGATTTATAATATTACGCATCAAAAAGGTGGGACAATTTTAATACCACCATGCCCCAGAGGGTTAATTAGATAATGAGAATATTGTGGCAAGAAAATCAACTAGAGAAAATAATACACCTAGAAATAGAAAATTAAGATCACAGGTGTCTATACAATGTTAAAACATAAGAACTATATTGAAAGAAAACAAAGTATTATATCTATATAATATGTGTAAAGAACTATTACCCCTTTTTTAGAACTTACATGGAAGAGTGAAAGAGGATATTAATTAAAAATTTAATCAATTATAATACAATTTTGCCCCTAGTATGAAAATAATATTTTAAGATAATATTTTTTAATATCATTTTTATTACTGCTATATATTATCAGTATTTTAAGGCTACACAAATATTGTGTATATTAATTCTCGAATAAATTCTGAGTATGTAAAAGCAATATGGCTGTCTCCATATTAAAATCTGTACTGGCATGGTACAGTCCTGACTTCAAAAACTATTTTACAGGCGCAAAAAACTGATTATATAGTGCATAATGCACTTACTGAGAACTGAGGTTCTTCTTCTTCTTTCTGGGTCATATACATCCACACACATGAAAAGAATATGAGTTGAGATTATAACTTTAGTTACTTGCAGAAATGTCAATGCTTGTAATTATAATGGAATCTTAGTGGATAAGTCAAATATACATTCAATTAATTTTTGAATACAATTATTTACCTTGTGCTTATAAAAAAAAAATTACAACTCATATATGCTCCACAGTTGTGCTTAAAGCCTACAAACTTTTGAAAGAATGAACATTAATCTACTATACTTGTCCAAGTCGGATTGAACTCAAACTCGGAATAAATTATAAATAATTGATATTATATCCCGATGCAGAAATTTTACCCACTCCGAAAGCATAATTTCTCTACTGACCCACTTACGTTGTCAGATTTTGATATGAGGACAGCCATATTGTTAGTGGTTTGAGTCTATTATATTTAAGTCCTTCCAGGTAGAGGCCGGTCGGCGAACTTTCATGATGAGAGTGATGAGTGTAGAGGAAGCAAAGGACGCGTGCCGAGATCGTAGTAGACGGGGATCTGTGGCGTCTGCCTACCCCTACGGGAAACAGGCGTGACGATATGTATGTATTTATGTTAAAAAAAAAGCTTGCCTTTATTAAATGTCATGTAATACTACAGGGTGTGGTTGGTGCGTTTATATGGTCCCTCGCCAGTGCAGTTCCCTATTTAGCGGTAGTTTGTCCCTCACTCTCCACTAGATCGCTTGTCTCCACAATCTCAAAGTCTCTATCAGTGGAGGAGCGTTGGCTGTTTTCTGATTCCGACTCTGACAACTTGTCAGCTGCGGCTATTTCAGACTGATCTTCTCTGAAACAAGTAAAGGTCATTATCAATATATTGTAGTGTATAATATGTAAACAAAATGCTTGCCTATAAATTGCATATCCCTAGTATTAATAGTGGTATTGTTTGAGCATTCGGCACTGTTTGACTCCTATCCTTACAACCTTATTCTGGCGGTCCACTGTTGGTCATATGCATTCACGATGCATCTCCTAGCCTTCGATTTTGCGGTGTTCCTCTTTTACGTTTACTAAGATGCGGTTATCATTTCTGTGAGAGAGAAAGTGAGAGAGAGAAGGAGAGTAAGTGTGTGAGAGAGAGAGATAGTGAGCGAGTGTGTGTGTCAAATTGAACACATTCACACGGAAATAATTATCATATTGTTTATATATTTATATAAAATATAAACTAAATATTTTCTTTAATATTTATATAATAATTATTTTCTATTTTCAATGAGTTCTAGAGCATCATTTTTAAATATTTTAAAATTCGAGTGAAATATATCAAGAGACAAATTTTTATTATAATTTTTTTTTAGTATAATTACGTTGTGTTCAGAGTATAATAGAATTTTCGGCGAAGTTAGTTTAAGTGCCCTTGACTTTTTTATTAATATGATTATTAATAACATTATAATTACTTGGTATCTATTTCTTGTACAGGCGCATCCACACTAGTCTGTTCTCCCGGCTGGTGGAGTGGATTATCGTGAGTTTCCTCCTCTGTCTGCTTGCTAATTAACGGCTTCTCTTCCGCCTCGTCATCTGACTGTTTGTCTTTCTTGCGCTTCTTCTTGCTTTTCGACGACTTATCGCTTTCAGAACCCGGGCCACGGTATTCGTACTGGAATTTGATCATATATGTACATAGATTAAAATTCAAAACTTTACAGAATGATTTAAACAAATAAAAAAATTTTGCTCAACTATTGTAGTCAAAGTCTAACGTCAGTCAATGTAATAAAAATAAAACACAAAAATCATATAAATTTTTAAGACTGATATAGAAACAACAAATCAAGACTGATATAGAATCAACAAATGCCATTACTTATTATACCGTTAGGTATTTATTTTTTAACTTTTTTCCTATTCCTCTTTTTTTTTAACCTAAACGGCAATCCATTCTAATAGAAATATCTTCAAAAGCAGATACTTCTGTTTCTGGTTGCCTTATTAAGATATTGAGTGACTGAAGAAAGGGACAACGAGAAGATAAAAAATACAGAAACGGTTAAGCCTTTAGGTATTCTAAAGAATGATTACAAAACAGATACAAATTTTACAAAAAGTCACCAACCTTATACAAAGGCCAGAAGGACGCAAAGAAGCCAACATCCTCTGTCAAGTTGGGTAGTAACCAGAAGTGATGTCTCGATAGAGTCAGCATCCACACAAGACAGAATACCACCACACGAAGTACTGCTAAGACAATTATCATAACGAGGAACCCAGCGGCAGCGAGACTAAGATAGTACACTCCTTTTCTGAAATATTAAAAATTAAGATTCTAAATCAAAGAAACATAAAATTACAGATATCTAAAACAATCCGAAATATTTATTAAATAAATATTAAAATGTAATGTCGCGCAAATCTATGCCGTAACAATAATTGGTTGGCAACCCCACCAATGACATTATATCCAACCGTTATATTTATCAAAAATAGTTTTTTATTGTACACCACTCTAAGGAGATATGTATGGACGTGCGCACGACGGAACCCGTGAATATGTACGTACGTACGTGCATGCGTGCATTTGTGCTTGCGTTTGTGTGTATGTGAAATGAGATCTAAGTTTATAAAGAAGTATAAAGAAGATTATCAAATTAGGTGATCGCACAGAGTCTAGTTAGTAAACAGTAAATCTTGGGTTTAATCAGGTTGACCGCCCCCGGCATATAATAACTTAGGTTATTATTTAACTTATGTATATTATGTGGACAGTCAGAAGTTTTACTTAGTTAAGATCCGCGACAAGCAAACAAAAATAGTAATGTGTTTTTTACTGGAAGAAGTAAATTTACAGGAAACTAAATACTCTTACTACACTACAACTATATACTCTTACTATACGTCACTTAACGGTAGTCAATCAATCGGGGGACATCTACACCCTGTTAGGAGTGTAGGAGCAAGCCTCGGGGTTGAACCCCACTACTCGGACATCTGCTCGATGTTCAAGTTCCCTGTAAATCCACTTCTTCCAGTAAAAAAAACAAAAATTATTATTTTTCTATATTTGTTTGCTTATTGCGGATCTTAGCTAAGTAAAACTTTTGACTCTCTACATAGTAATGGATTTCCGCAAACCAACGTTTGACTCTACTGATCATCTTAATTGCATTATTTATTAAATTAATTTAACCAATCGTACTAACCTGACGGTAGCAGGCCATAAAGGAAACATGCATACAGTGATGGTACCAAACACTACAAGAGCGCCACAAACCCAGTAGTACCACGGCATGGGGTCGTAGATCCAAACGTACGCATCCGCTGTGTCAAGAAACAGTTGTTCCATGTGCATCTCCAAACGTATCTTGCGTTTCTTTTTCTCTTTTTCCTTCTCTTTGCTATCTTTTGTATCCTAGTTGAATGCAATTTTTTGAACAATATTTTAATATGCTAGAATAAATAGTTCAATATCAAGCATGAAGTGACTAACCTAAAATATGTATATTCAAAAGCTATAAAAATTTAGTTTTTTTATTTTTGTTGCTAATAACAAAATTGTATGTTTATATTATAATTAATGATATTCCACCTGTTTTCACAAATCAAAATGGAGTTGGCATGAGACACTATTATACTTTTTTGATTTACAAGCAGAAGAAAAAACTATAAGTAGTATTTCCTCTTTCTCTCTTGTTTATTATATAGATGAGTGGTATACCTTTCCTTCACAGGCACTCGCTTGACTTTTTTCACCATCTTTTTCATCACCACTCTTGCTTGACTTGTCAAGATCCTTCTTCTTTGATTTTCCTTTCAGTTCTTGTTCACTTACTGGCACCTGAAAAAGAAATTCACATTGATTACTTATTAACAGTACAGTCATGTGTAACAGAAAATAAGCGCCTTTGTAAAAGAAACAGCACCCTGAAGGCTAATGAGTGAGATTGCCCTATTCAATATTTTCGGTTTGGGCAATTATTTAGTTTTACTAGGTAAGGCAGGTGAGAAATATTCTCATGCTGTATCTAGAAGAATATATTTCAAAAATGTGGTACTTAAAGGAATTATTATTAAATTTTGCATTAATTTAGAGCGTATAGAGTCATTCCTCAACGTGTTTGAGCAACAGCCTTAAAGCTATTATTAGTGATGATGATGATGATGAAACAAATTTGAATAACAACTAGGTTTGAATATAAGAGTATATCGTACTTAAAATAATTACTTACCTTCTTAGCTCTGTGGAATAGTTTGTGCAGTAACATCTGGTGTAGGAAGTCCGTAACTTCGAGGCGGGTTGTGAATATTGGATTCTTGCCGGTCGCCCATTTTGACGTCAATAACGCATCAACTGCCTTAGTACCTGATGTTTTTTTTTTAGTTAAAATTAAGTTGACTATGATGACTGTGTATAAATAAATTTATTAAAATAACAAAAATCTAAATGACAATGTGTGAGTGTAAGTAAATGTGTGTATGTATGTATAAATATGTGTGTGTATGTATAAATGTGTGTGTGTGTGTACATGTGATGTGTGCGAGTGTGTGTGTACGAACTTGTCTGTGTGTTTAGGGAAATGGTTTTCATTCGCTCTACCATTTCAGAGTAATTTTTAGAGTACCACAATCATTACTAAAATAATGTAAACAAAAAACATTGAGAGTTTACTTTGAAATATAGGTCGATAATTGACCGCGCGGTTGATCCTACAATCAAAAATAGCTTTAATCGCTCAGAATATAACATTGAAATCGCACAATAAAAAGTTTTGAAGTTCCAGAGGAAAACATAACACCAATAACTAGCGTGATATTTAACACACACGGTTATTAAACAATTTGATGAAGTCATGAAATACACTGATAACGAGAGAGAACATTTTTTGTTGAATATGTATAATTAATGTTAGACGATAATTCAAGGCAGTCATTATCCAGATACAATTATAAGAAATACAATATAGGATATAAAATATTGTTAAAAACATTCTACCTTGATCGATTCTACCTTAATAAAATAATTCTACATAACGAAAATTTACCTTCCTACAAGGTTGACCTGTATTAAAGGGATGTAAAGAAGTGCATCTTGAACAATCAATCTCACCTACATACGATTCGTCCTTTTGATAGATAGACGTAATATAATGGGGTACATAACGCACTTCAGTAGACTAAACTATGGCGGTTTCCATCACGATTCATTCTGTTTTCTGTGTTTTGATTCTTTTAATGGACAAATGAGCGACTGGATGACTTAATTAAAAAAGCAATGGTTGGGGAAATAGGAAAGGAGGAAGGAATGAAGGTTTCGCTTTAGACTTTTACCGCATACCGATCGAGCTGGCCAATGAACGTTGCAGACAATAAGTAGACAAACGGAACTCAACCGCTCACCGAACGAAGCGCGGTAGCTAAGCTACCACTCAGACGCCGGTTTCTGCGAAAGTGTGGTACTTCCCCGGGCGAGCCGGCCCGTTCATGCTACAGACAAATAATATGCCATTCTTGACAAAGTATCCGTCTGCAGCGTGGCTCTGCCACTACTAAATGTAATATGTAAAATTAATGCGAGAAATTATACTAACGGTCTTGAGCCAGTTTTTTATATTCACGAGGGCAACAGCAAATGCGAAGTATGTCTATAACTTATAGATATACTTCGCAACAGACCTTATAGACTATAAGGTCTGTTAATCTCGAACGATATTTGTTTTTCAAAAAAGTCCTTTTTGAGTAAGATATATTATAGATTATTAAATTATACATAAAATAGTAAGTAAATTATATAGGTATATTTTACAACATGTGGAGGTGCGAGGTTCGATCTTCCGTGGTCCGCCCGTTGTCGACCGCTAGAGCACAGCTTAGGTTACAAATGGGGGTGGTACCACCAACTAGTGGGAGCTGGAGCTTTTCATGGTAGCGGGGCCAAAAGCAAATGGCCTTATGACATACCGTTAGTAAAGGATAGGCGGGAGTCCATAAAAGGTTAGGAACCAATGGTCT
The DNA here is from genome assembly GCA_031353405.1 of Baronia brevicornis. Lineage (NCBI taxonomy): Eukaryota > Metazoa > Arthropoda > Insecta > Lepidoptera > Papilionidae > Baronia > Baronia brevicornis. The sequence continues at coordinate 130,822 of JASFAT010002429.1, read as the reverse complement.
ACACGAATAGGGTTTTGAGGGATTTTAGGATATTTGCGGATTACGTGTTGGATCCTCCAGACGCCGGTCAAAAGTTCACCACAGATGCAGGACCCACCGCCTACAACACAGCGTCATCCAGCGGCATGATATTGACACAACACAACAACTAGATGTCGCTGTTACAAATATTTGTACATCCACTATACCTGTAAAATACTCGACGTGGTGATTCAAGAACTTTGTTTTCTTTGTGGGAATGTTAGCTTTCAGCCATTTGGCGACCGCGTATTCCTCGCTCGTAGGCTTCTCAGATTCCGGCGGCTCGCCGAACTCCTGAAATTGTTTGCATCACAAATTACACAAGAGTTTAATAACATAATTACATTTTAATGAAACTCCCATTCTAAAGTAAACGGTTTATAAATTTATGTATGTATCTATATATAGTTCTTCTTTGGTCCTGTGTTGGAAAATGAGCAATGGCGTACTCTTTACAACCACGAGCTATATGAGCTGTACAATGAGCCGAACGTCATCAAAACCATGATTGGAGATTGGACGCCTTCCTTGGGCTAGGCACGTGGTACGGATGGACTAGGCTAGAGTACCCAAACGCCTACTCGACGGCAAACCATACGGTCGTCGAAGCCGCAGGAGGCCTACGCTCAGATGGCTAGATGGAATCGAGGACGACTTAAGGACAATCGGTGTGAGGGGCTGGAGGGAAAAAGCTAAACGAAGATCCGAATGGAAAAATTTATTGGAACAGGCTAAGGCCCACCCGCGGCTGTAATGCCTTGATGATGATCTATATATAGATCTATAGATATTTATTACGAGTATGGGTACGCTGCCTACAGAAGAAAAATATAGCAAGTGGTAATTTTGTAGTCACTATAGGCAAAACACCGCTCTATACAATCGTTTTGGATGTTAGTTTTAATACGCTCGTCACATCATGCGCTATTTGCTTAGGTGGGAGTTCAAGGTAGTTCTTAAAGTAGATTTAAAACACACTATCCGATAAAGGAAAATATATTATATGTATTTAAATTTATATAGTTTTTGTTGCACCACCTCCAAATCAAATTTCTCAGTTTCGTTCGCAAGTTGACTCTGGTAGAGAATGCCCAATGGCAAGCCTGCCTGATGTGCATTGTGTACAAAAAAAAATTAAATTAATTAAAAAAAATAATTAGTCAGATAATATATTGTATTAGTGATCCTGTAGATCAGTGGTTGGAACCCTTAGGGGTTGGGAACAATGATTCTTTTTAATCTTATTTTATAGGTTAAAATATTAATATAATAATATTATTTTAATTTTTAAGAAATCATTTTGTGGGCGCACTATAAATTGATTACGGGCGCATCTGCACATGCTGGCCTAAGGTTAACCACCCCTGGTTTCTCAAAATTTTATGCCAAATCTTTATCTGCAGTATAAATCGGCTGGATGTTTACGGAATTAACATAATCGAACTGACATTTCTCAATGGAGGGTTTGCTTCTGTCATTCGTGAGTATTGAAACCGAGGCTTGCAACCTTTCTCCTTCTCCGTCATACCTGACTCCTTCCCACCCTTTTTGTTTTGTTGCCGAATATAATTAAATAACTATATTTCATACGTTTGTCGGAGAACCGACAATCGTTGCAGTAGACGAGTGCTGGAGTTGAGACCGCGACTCGGCAAACGTAGTGTGGGACGCCCTCCTGCTAGATGGAGCGACGATCTGCGCAAGGCGGCTGGCAGAGACTGGATGCGTGTAGCCGAAGATCTGGCTAAGTGGCGCGCCTTGGGTGAGGCCTATGTCCAGCAGTGGACTGATATTGATATTTCATACACCAAAAATAAAGAAAATATTGTACATCTAAACTTTTTTCGCGAATATCCTTTACAGAAATATAACACTTGCGGAATAATATTAGGTAAATGAATTAGTTAATTACACATGTATTATATATTTTGTGTGACATTCAATTTTCGTTCCATACCTTAGTTTATGAAAATAATGAGCACTGATCGACCAAGATAAATAAACAACCGACAAGAATGACAACGTCACATTCTTAGAACTATGGGAATAATTTTTATTATATTACCCGGCACCATAGTACCCGGGGAAGCCCGATCCCGGGACGGTTGGCACGCTTGCGCCTAAGCTCACCCTTAACCACGCATTCATTGGCACGGCAGACCGTGGATTGGCGGAGAGGAAGGGAAAGGATAGAGAAGAAAGGAAAGGGCAGGGAAGGAAATGCGGGTTAGGGGGAGGGGCTATCAAACTCGGAATAAATATTTATAAATCCATACATATATTTATTCCGGGGAATAATTTACTTAAAAAATAAAAATTAATTAAGATATGCGAAATTAGGAACTACTGTAATGTGTGCATAATCCACTCCAATGCAAAATACTCGAGTGTTACAAAGTCATGGCCATTGGGTTGTGTAATATGAATTAATCTTTAATAAAAGGCTCTAAACGTTTATTAGCATAGTTGAACGAACTGTTAAAAAACACCAACTGATCTTAATAAAAAAGGTATATTATACCAAACAGTTTTTTTAAAAAGGTATTATTGGGTGGATATCATTTGAACGGATTCTTTTCCTATTCAGTTTTGCTGCACAACACATATATGAGTTTTCTTTTGTCAAATAGAAGATTAGTATTTTGTTTTAAATTACTAGAATTCTTGTTAACCATTCCAATGAACTTAATATAATAATGCTTGTGCTAGGAAGTGGTACGCATCAAAAGTTCATTGGAAAATACAAACTCACGATCTCAGATCGTAAGATCCATCCTTATCGACTAGATTAGGCACCTTTTTCTTGTAAATAATTAATTTGTAGTTGTTTTTGTGGCACGTGCATACCATATTTTTAATCTTATTTATTTAAACTTTAGTACAAAGAAGTCAACCTGCGGGCGAAACTGAGAAAAATGGTTTGAGGTGGTGCAGTTTATACTAAAAAAATTAAAAACAACCTATATATATATATATATATATATATATATATATATATATATATATATATATATATATATATATATATATATATATATATATATATATATATATATATATATATATATATATATATATATATATATATATATATATATATATATATATATATATATATATATATATATATATATATATATATTAGGTGTACAAATAAGTTTCCGCGGTTTGTCAAAAGATGGCCCCACCAGAAGGTTATGGAGAAATTGTCAGATGTAAAACGTAATATCCCAAGTTTAGTCATCTGGCAACACCATAACCTTAAAGTACTAGTGATTCCGTATCAGCATCACGTAATTTTTTTCGTGCAAAAATGTCAAGTTTTATTCCGAATAAGCATCATTTGCGGGAACTTTTGATTTACTTTTTAATGTGAAAAAATCTGCAGCTGAGGCGCATCGATTGCTTCTAGAAGCATATGGTGAAGCTGCTTTAAGTGAGAGAAGTTGTCAGGAATGGTTTCAAAAGTTTAAGAACGGTGAGTTTGACGTTAAAGACAAAGAACGCAGTGGAAGGCCGAAAGTGTACGAAGACATGGAATTAGAAGTACTATTGGAGGAAGATTCGTCCCAAACGCAAAAAGAACTTGCACTTACTCTACAAGTGACTCAACAAGCAATTTCACATCGTTTAAAATCGTTAGGAATGATTCAAAAACAAGGAAATTGGGTTCCATATGAACTAAAGCCGAGAGACGTTGAACGCCGATTATGCATGAGTGAAATGCTGCTTGCCAGGAATAAAAAAGAGTTTTTTGCATCGTATAGTCACTGGTGACGAAAAATGGATTCACTACGATAATCCAAAGAAGAGAAAGTCATGGGTTAAGCCCGGCGAACCATCAACATCGACAGCTAAGCCGAATATTCATGGAAAAAACTCATGCTGTGTATTTGGTGGGATCAGCTTGGTGTCGTGTATTATGAATTGCTGAAACCAAGCGAAACCATTACTGGAGCTCTCTACCGAACACAATTGATGAGATTGAGTCGGGCACTTAAGGAAAAACGCGCCCATTACTACTCCAGACACGACAAAATTATTCTTTTACACGATAATGCTCGTCCACATGTTGCGGCGCCGGTAAAAACATACTTGGAAACACTCAACTGGGAAGTTTTACCCCACCCGCCGTATTCACCAGACTTAGCCCCTTCTGATTATCACCTGTTCCGGTCGATGGCACATGGTCTGTCTGAGCAGCGCTTCACATCATATGAAGACACCAAAAATTGGGTAGATTTGTGGATAGCGTCAAAAGATGAAGAGTTTTTTCGACGGGGTATCCGAATGTTGCCAGAAAGATGGGGAAAAGTAGTGGCAAATGATGGAAAATACTTTGAATAAAACGTAATGTACTTTTCCTTTACAATAAATTCCTAATTTTTTATAAAAAACTGCGGAAACTTATTTGTACACCTAATATATATATATATATATATATATTATAGGAGACGAATTCTCATTCTTATATATATATGTAATGTATACTTAAAAATTTCTGACATTACAGTTCAAAAACGTATTTCTTTGAGGCTTTTTTATTGTCACGAGGACCATATCAACTTTGTAAAGCGAGTTTTGATGCAAATAAAGATTTATAACTATAAAAAACTCACGTATTCCCTCATGACGAATGCAGGTCTAGAATACACGCGTATACCGTACAACTATTGTGACCGTTGTGAGCTCGGTCCAAGCAAGCTAAGAGTACGCGTGGTGAAAGTGTGCCAGTTCTATATAGAACGAATTGATGACAAACACACCGGCTATGCTGTAGTCATGATCGAAATGATAAGGTACGATGATAGAATCCAATACCATAAACATTTTGTACGACGTCTTGTCTTTGACAAAAAATATATGTAATTTCTATACAGCACTTTATTTCTAAATTATAAATGCTATATACAGTACTCTATACGGACAACTTCGAGAAAGAAGCCGATAGAAGGATTCATCGAACTAATCTTTCAAATTAGCAAATTAAAGTGGCAATGGGCTGGTCACATTTGTCGGAGATCCGACAATTATTTGGTGCAAACGAGTGCTGGAGTGGAGACCGCGTCTCGGTAAACGCAATGTGGGACGCCCCCCGGCGAGACGCAGACGGAGACGGCAGAAACTGGATGCGTGAAGCCGAAAATCGGGCTAGGTGGCACTTCATGGGGGAGGCCTATGACCAGCAGTGGACTTCCGCAGGCTGTTGATTTATTAATACACTATACAGAGTTTTTTTATTGATGAAGAAGACAAACGAGCAAGTGTGTGGCCTGATGGAAAACAATCAGCACCGCCTATAGACGTCTGCAATACCATACGCATTGCAATAAGAAAGTACTATTATTCGATTTATTGGTCCAAATCTGGATGACTGGAGACCTAGTACGGTGCGCTTTTTCCGAACCTTTCACGACGTTAAAACCTTAAAAGAAAAGAGCCTACAATTTCTCAAAGCCCGGCAACGCTTCTGCTATGCCTAGGGTTGCAGACCTCATGGGTGATGGTGTGTGCTTTCCATCAGGTGACACACTTGTATGTTTCTCTTCCTACCCTATATATTAAATCTTTAGACTCTTGTAATCGAGCTGCAAAAAAACACAGATGTAAAGTTATGTTGACTGCAAAAAATTCCTAGCATTTATTTCAGTTGTTTCAGTTTCAGGTTTATTTCAGTTGTTTGTTTAAAACAATTGAACACAACATTATTTAAAAAAAAGCCTGTATGAATGGCTAATAGATGCCAATATTTATAATATTAAGGACTTTTTTACTTTGAAAGATCTATCAAATGTATATAATAGATAAACAAAAGTGATATATAAATGTAATAGTAAATTATAATTTTAGTGTCAATATTATAGTTTAGTTATGTATTTAGATCTGTAATATTTTTTTTAGTTATTTTTAATTGTATGTAATATCTTTAATATGTTTAAGTTATTTTAATTGTATTTAATGTCTTTAATATGTACTTTAATTTGTATGTAATATTTTTAATAATGTGATGGAGCTTTTATACGTCTTTTTTTCATCTTGTTACACCTCTCATTATATAAATAAAGAATTATTATTATTATTACAATTTAAAAAATCTATATTATATTTATTCCTAATTAGTAACTAATTTTCTAGATTTCAACTTAAATGCCCTATTAAAACTTACGTGCAAAAGCATACACGTGAACTGTTAATGATGCAAAAAAACGCCGCGTGCAGTGTGACATTGCAGGGTCAATTATTTCTAGGGCCTCTAGAGTCCGAGCTAAGATTTTAGGATCTCGGTATCGGACTTATTTCGTTTTTTCTTAATTTTTGTTGAGGTTTTATGCCGCATTCTTGTATAAGACAGGCTATTTAACTATATTCAGAGAGAGTGGAACCCGCTTTTTGGGAATGGAGTAGGTCAGGGGTTCCCAAACTTTTTCAGTTACAGGTTTAGAATTTTATTTCGGCGCCCTAACTAGTTGAAATAAGGTAGGATCAGTATCCTACCTTATTTCAACTAGTTAGGGCGCTAGTTACTGATACTAGGTAGATAGGCACAAAAATTAAAACATCCACAATATGAAGCTGCGATTTATAATTGTATTGATACACAAGAATACATTGATTATTTAAGAAAAATAGGAAATAAAATAAAAATGTTAATAATAATGCGTTACTGGGTATTGAGGCTAGTTGAGTGAAGCCGTTTTTTTTTTTATTTTTGTAAATGAACTGTTAAAAAAAAACTCGACGCAAAAAAAATATTAGTAAGCCAAAGTCCAAATAGCTATCATGCCTTACGGAGCACACTTTGGGAACCCCTGTAGTAGGCGATAGATATCATACTAATCCTAATTAAAGAAAGACAGCATCTACAGTGCTGTGTGTTGTAGTCTCCATGAGCTGCAGAGATTAAACACATATAACGACTTAATTCAATGCCAGACACTACATGGCAAATTAAAATGAAGAGTTGTTTAATTAAAAATATATAATAAACTGCTCACCTTTACTTATGTGCTTGTTAAATAGTAATAAAAATTCAAGTCGCATCGTCATCTATTTCGATGATCTCGATTTTAGAAAAACTGATATGATAGTATACGATGCTGAACAATGATACGGAATTATCTATATAACAACATCTACCTCAACATTAATTACAATTAATATACAGATAATCTCAAAGGTGGTGTGAAATGTTAATTCAATTAAACCTTATATAAGTCCAAACATTTACATACAGTGTAAACTCTATAAAGCAATACTTAAGTGACTACAAAGTTATAAAAAAAAATATATTATTTTACTATTATAATATTTAGTAATAAAGCATAAAATTGACAAACACCAAACATTTATCTTAATACAAAAAACAACACTTATTATAAATAATCTGTTGTCTTCATCGGGAGATTTTTGCTGCTCCAGCATTTTAATTGTATTTTGCTTATATATTCATATCTTAGGATACAGCGAAAAGCAACAAAAAACATATACACCTGCAGTTCTTAATAATTTTGTTATAATAATATATTGAGTGTGATTCTTATGCTACATATGTATCAATGTTTAAATAACCAATTTTACCAACCAAAGTAATTTTAATGTTTTGGGGAGTTTGTCGTTAATTACTGAGAAAGGAGCTTATGGAGTTTACACTGTATATGCAATTACACAATTTTTACAAACACAAAAAAATTAACACTACAATTGCATAAACAATCTATGGGATTAGTTAATGGTACTAAAACAAATATATACACCTCTTCAAATAATTAAAAACCATTTAAAATACACAGGAAGGTTGAATTTATACATACTAAAGTTTCGAAATTTCCCTTTTTATAAATCTTAGTGCAGGCACTACATCCAAAATTAATTATCATTAAAACAGATTCCGAAGGAGCTTTGACAACAATTTTGAATGCAAAAGTAGAATGAAAATTCAAATTACATTATATCTAAGAAGAATAACCAAAGTGAAAACATTGTGTAAATACAGAAACTAAACAAAAATAAATTGTGATAAAATTAAATTCAAATAAAATCAAACCTTTCTTTTCTGTAAACAAAAAAATTAATTATTTGAATGAAATTCATAAGAATTATGTTACACGCTCATCTTTATTATTTTTTAAAAGAATAGAATACTTTCTTAATACGAAACATTCAAGCGGTAACCACTATTTGTGATCAAACTAAATAGCATTATTAATACAATTTTAGAATTGATGAACAAATTGGAAGTCGGGGAGGCACGTTTAATTTCGCTGCGTAATGTGCAAACATGAAAATAACTGCAACAACGTCACAACGGATATGTTTTGTGACGCACACACAAATTTAAATCAGTCTTATCGATTTAGCAAAGTTAATTAAAATTTTTTTTTATTAGAAAAAACAAACTTTGAATCATATAAATATAACAAAACAATTACATATACTAAATTAAATAATTTTAACAATATATAAGCCACGTAACGAAAAATGTAGCGACTATAACATACCTCTTTTCGTTTTTTACTTTTTCTTTTATCAGCCATCATAAAAGAAAAATTGTCAACGTAGCGGTTTTTGCACTGTTGACGAAAATCTACACTTTAATAAAATATATGACGATTAGTGGATAAGCTGTTATTATCACAGAATACAGAATCACTGAATTCAACCAACAGAGCACAGATAAATAACCTATAAATATTACTACAATGAATATGACAGACATGGACAATGTTACCAGTTGATATGAAATAGAATAGATAGTATATAAATAACAAGTTAATATATACATTGTTTAAATTAGTACTCAGTCACTTTTTAACTTTTTATTTACAGTGACAAAAGAGATACCTTCTTGAGGCCCAGTTTCAAAAAACTATCATCTGATACTTTATAAGCTTTCCTAACGCTGACTTCAAATTATTTTCAGATGAAAAGTATATAACTATATTACTAAAATCCACGAAAAAAAATCCAAAAATAACATTGTGTGTACACATATTTTGTTTCAAAACATTTTCTAGGTATTTTTTACTCAACAAATTAAATATAAGCAAGTGATAGCAATTTAATAGTCTTAATGAAGTATGATATTTTAATGGTTAACCATAGGCAACTCAGTGTTTTTGGCATCAATTCTACAATCAGTAATTTCACCGTGTGTAATTTAGTGACTAGGTGGACTAAAACGTAGTGGTTATCTATATTTCATTTTCTTTATAGATTATTTATATGGCATACAATAATATGATCTGTGGTAATTATGATTACTCGAATATACCATTTCTTATATACTCTATGTACCAACCAGACAACAAGACCACCAACCGAACCGAATGAAACCGAACTGATGTCATACATGACATAGTCAGTTGTCTTGACTTGTCATATTGTCATTGTCAGTCACTGTACAGTTTCAGTGATAGCTGTTGTAGTTTGTGTTTTAGTTTTACCATTAAACCTTGAAGTAGAAAGGTTTTTGATATGGTGAAAGTTTTGTTGGAAAATATGCGTGTTAAATGTATTTAATATTTGTGCGCAGCGTTGAATAAATAAAAATCGAACTTATATGTGCCATTCTTATATTGGCCGTTCTTATAGCTTATTGAAATTAATTTTAAATTAGAGTAAAAAAATGAATGGACATCAAAATAATGATGCAGGTAGGAATTTTATTCTTAATTTAGAATTTTGTCAGCTTATTAATGTTATTATAGTGTATTCATCTTATGTATATTATTATATTTGTATAAATTTGATTTTAATTTATTTATTTGATAAAGAACGTAAATAAAATATCTACAACATTGTATTGAATTGAATGTATTAAAGTAAATTTTACATTTTTTTTTAAAGTACATTTATGATTAATTTAAACAAACAAAATTCCTATGAATTTTATATATTTCTATTTTGAATTTCATCTTTTGTAATTTTACTGTATTTCATAGAGTAAACACTTAAATAGGTTTAAATAGTAAAACAAAATTGTATTGCTATATTTGTCACTGTTGTATAACAAGTCGAGTTAGTTCTCCCTAATCAACTAGTGAAAAAATTTTCTTTTGTCATAAACATTGGAAAATATTCCAACAGTATCATTGGAATTAGAGTATATACACTAATAAATAAATGATAATATGGTGAAAAAATGTTGTATTTATGTAATTTTTTTTAATTTTCAGTGTATTATAAAAGTGCTAATAATTTTTTATTCTAAATAAAAAATTATGATTTGAGTATTTAATCTTGGTAGATATATATATATATATATATATATATATATATATATATATATATATATATATATATATATATATTTATGTATGTATGTATATATGTATATGTATATGTATATATATATATATATATATATATATATATATATATATATATATATATATATATATATATATATATATATATATATATATATATATTGGCTCAGTGGCGGGGCCCTCCGCCCACGGAGTCAATGGTCGCGGGTTCGATTCCCGCATCGGAATAAATATTTACATGGATTTATAAATGTTTATTTCGAGTCTGGTAACCCCCCCAATCCGCATTTCCTTTCCTGCCCCTTCCTTTCTTCTCTGTTCTTCCTTTCCTTTCCGCCAATCCACGGACTGCCGTGCCAATGGATGCATGGCTAGGGGCGAGCCTAGTCGCAAGCGTGCCGATCGTCCCGGGATCGGGCTCCCCCGGGTACTATGGTGCCTTACCTCAGCATGCAGGGCTCTGCTGGGGCTGACCTCCATCTTCCCTTGCGGCTCGTGGGATTCACTAAGACGAATTTAATATACCTAAATTGTCGAAAATGACGGCGACGTGGTTCGCCACCCGTCACGTCCTGATTCTCACGAGGGCGAAAAGCGACCAATGACGAGCCGTTTCGCTGCGATGAATGGCAGCGGATGGAGCTCTGTGGTCTCTGCCCACCCCTGCGGGGGATAGGCGTGAATATATAAAAAAAAAATAAATATATATATATATATATATATATATATATATATATATATATATATATATATATATATATATATATATATATATATTATCATAATACGGAATTTAAATCAAATTTCCTGGTGACAGAGTTAAGGAAATACAGTCAAATTTCAATTATAATGAATGTTAAAGACAAACTTTGATTCATCATTTTTGGCTGTTTATACAAGAACATTTACTATATATAGTTGTTTTGACAACTTTTGTTATTATTTGTTGTTACTAGAGATTTTTCTATATTAGGTAATTAAGAGCCCTTAATACTTCAGCTCTAATTCTTATTTCATTCCCATCACTTCCTCCATCCCGCTCAATTTTTGTTGATCCAAATGCTGAATCAATAGTAATATATGGGTAGTGCAACACAGAAGTCTGATTATAATATGATGCAAGGTGTGAACTTTTACATAATTTATTTTTATATAGTTACTTAAAACCCCATAATACTTTAGTTCAAATTCTTATTGCACTCTCTCACTTCTTTCTCTGTCTCATTCTATTTCTATAGTCATATCTAGCTATTCAAGCTGGAGTGATAGTAAAGCTGTGAACTGACGGAATTTGATTACAATATGGTGCAACATATGATGATCAGCTAATAATTTCTTTTTATGAAAGAGTTATGCAAAATAGCAAGCTATCTGTATTCCCAACCGCTCATAGATATCTGCAAAACTAAAGGCACAAGAAAACCATTGCCTATTTTAGAGCAATAATGTGATTAATGGAAGGGGAAGATGGATGTAATGGGCATTAAAGGGAAGAGAAATTAATTGGGCTTCCAAATCCCCACACTCATACCAAATTTCATAATGGATTGTTCACACATTTATCCTTCATTGATGATTCAAAATTAATTATGATTCGTGAAAACGAATAAACGTTCACATTCACCAAATTTTGATATTATATAATATGATTGGTCATTGACGAAAGTCTTGATTCATGACTTTTACCCAGTGTAACGTTACATGACGTTAACAAGATTCTAATTTTGTGATGGTATTATCGTAGTTTTTTCGGAGGAACAAGAAAGAAGACGAATGAAAGAAGAATCGCATAAAAATAAATGATCCGTCAAATAATTCGGACGATTGATCATTTCGAAATCACGATCCTGTAAAATAACGATTCCTTGATGTGTGAAAACGTCGTAACACGGTAATAATTAATTCTCGTACCACGGAATCGTTCACTCTGGCTTGTAATCTTATCAAACATGAATCACGCCCGCTATAATTTCCTTCGCCGTTGGTTATTCTAAGCGTTTGTCGTATTATCACGCAAGATATCACGCTAGTTTTTTTGCGGATATCTAAGCGTGAGATAGCGTTGCGTCAGAGAATCGAAGTTCATTTCGCAGTTTTGTCGGAATTACAAAAGTATTAGACTACTAGACCAGCGATTCTCAACGTGTGGTACACGTACCTAAGGGGGTATGCTGGGTCCCATTGATCCATTGTGGGATACGTGAAAATTATATTGGTAATGCAGGAAATACTGAGAAGTTAAAACAGTTAACTTATATAAATATTATTATAATGTTACATTATGTAGTTTTAAGCGAACCTGTCATGTGTGTTAAATAAAAAGGAGTCCCTTTATGTACATACATTGTGTACAGTAACTCTCTATAGATCAGTAGATCAGAAGGTATATTTCAAAGTTAAGATTGACAATAGATAGATAGATCTTGAGAAACGAGATATTTTTTTAGGAGTAGGTATGAAGTTATCAGGCCCCTCCCCTGATAACTCATAAATGAAAAGTTTTATTGAAGGGTACTGGAACTAAAAAAGTTTGGGAAGCACTGTACTAGATAATAATGTGGTGATAGATAAAAATGGCACGATTTCTTAATAATTAACCCAATGCGTTGTATGACCAACTTGTCAGGCTTGAAATCTGCTGCCCTATGAAACATATACATACAAATAGGGATTTTTCATTGTTGCAGATTTTTTTTATTATATATTATACAGATGACCTATTGGCGCACTAAAGAAATAACCGCTTACACGTTGACTCTTTAAGCGCGGTTCTTGGGTTCAATTCCTGCATCGGGATACACATGTATAGACTTTACCAGGGGCGATCTACCGGTCGATCGCAGCTATTAACCCTTTTCTTGATAATGTATCTGTAGAGATACATCAGAATTAAAAACGTAATATATTTATCAATGCTTTTGGCAATGTATCCCACAAGATACATGTGATTTTTTTAAACTACCCTCATGAATGTTTTTAAGTTTTTTTCTAGACACCTTGGGTCATTAGGGTTAAGTGCTATGAATATTATTTTGATATTCAAAAAAATAAGTCTGCCAAGTTAAGGGTTAATACAATCCATCATGACAAAGCCAAAGAAAAATGTAATTAATAATAAGGTGAATTTGATATCAAGTTTATGAAGAAGTACCAATTAGGAGCCATAAATAACGTTACATAAATTTCATGATTATCCATCCCCCCCTCACACACCTTGTCACACTTGGAGTTAAAGTTTAGAGTTTTAGCAATTTAAATTTAAGCATGCGGTGCTACAAAGGTTATGGCTCATGTCTCTCTTGTCACTCAATGTCACACTTCGTTGACCCCTTCTCCCCTTGACGTTGACGTGATTTATGGATTACGTCACACTTTATATACACTTATATAATTGCATTCTAGTTCGTCAATTGGACCTTTGGTCTACACTACAGGTATTTATTTCAAATCTGATATTCTGCCGCTTTAGATAATATCCATTATCGTATTGGGTAATATCCATTACACCGGAAATGGGGTGGCTATAAAGGATACAAACACCTGCATTGAAATCTTAGAAATCTACAACAATAAGACAATGTACTGAGATCTAATAACCTCAAAACCTAGTTAGTGTACACGCACTATGTTATGACCATTACTTGGTGCTCTCGTGTAGTATTGAGTTTGAATCACTTATTAGATGTTGATACGGGGCAAGCCGCATTGTTGAGTATCATTCGGAAATGATTTAAACAATTAAGATTTATTTTAGGTCAAATATATCACCGAACAGATCTTGATATATGTACATTTTGCACCTACAATATATAGCAGCTATTATTTTAAAAATCTAGAAAAAAGGAGAGCATTTTTATTGGCTTATTTGATTTGGGATTTGAGTAATTTAATAGTGGTAGAGCTATTCTGAAGTATGAATTAATAGGCCTTTTAAATGACGGAAGTACCAAATACTTGGCTTAACGATGTTGTTTTCCAAGTGCTTGGTGCCTACTTCCGTCTGGTAAGCGTGTGTTACCGTTTATGTGTTACCGCGTTTCGTTTTATAAATGTAAGGATTCGAAGGTCAACTCCTTTCTCCCATCCTTGATTTTCTTTTCCGCTGTAGCGGACTCCACAATTTAGTGTTAAAATTATCAACACAAATAATTCTCAGTAAACTAATACCGCTTATGGTATGAATAGGTATGACTAAAGTAATACTAGGTTTAGTGTTGAACAATAGATATTTTTCTCGCGTTGTATAGCAGCCCTCTCGGCAAGGCACCATACGTTTTCCCAGTTTGCGCAGGCACAGTATAAAGATTAATCGAGAGGGAAACAAATGAGAGATGATAGTAAACAGTCAACAGTCAGCGCACACGCTCGCTATAATCATCTATCCATTAGTTCTGTATTTAACACTCTTTGTATTATGATCGTTTGTTGTATCATCATCATCATCAAAGCATTACAGCCGCGGGTGGGCCTTAGCCTAGTTCAGTAAAATTTTCCAGTCGGATCTTCGTTTAGCTTTTTCCCTCCAGCCCCTCACACCGATTGCCTTTAAGAATTGGAGTGCTAATTTATTGAACACGCAACCTCAACCATGATTATATGGACAGTCAAAAGTTTTACTTAGCTAAGATCCGCGACAAGCAAAACAATAACAGAAAACTTCTGTTATTGTTTTGCTTGTCGCGGATCTTAGCTAAGTAAAACTTTTGACTGTCCACATAGTGATGGATTTCCGCAAAGTAACGCCTGACTCCTTTAATAATCTCAACCATGATATTCACCACTAGCACACCACAGAGACCATCCACACCCCCTTTCCCTCCACATCCATAGCATATGATAGGCAACTCATCTGTCGTGTTCTTTATGTAGGAGATGTCTATGCGTGGCAGTGAGTACTTACTGTGAAGTGATCCCCATTCTACTTTTAAGTACCCATTTTTCATAAAAATGTTGGCGCTAAGCATCTAACGTCGTGGATTGCTTTTTGAATCTTTTTTTTTTAACGTAAACCATTTCGTCGAATACGATCACTTTGATTATAACAACAGATGTTAACACAATTTTTATATTTCTTTTTCTTTTCTTTGTTAGAAAGAATCTAGTTTCAAGTAGCGTGCTTTGTATTATTATTACATAAATATTTTTTATTGTCTTTTTAATATGTTATATTAGTGGGTACCTAGCAAAGGACCATCACATATTGCGCATAATTGACAGATAATAAGTTTAAGAATCCAATTATCGACAACCTCGTTAGCTCACTGGTAAAATTGGCATTAACCGCATGACATCCGACATTTTAAAATCTCACTTGTGAGCCCGAATGTATAGAACATTCTAAAGAATAAATTGATTGATACGATAGAGTCCTGAATCCAAACACGTAATAACTAACTGTAGGCCATACATATATTGATTCCGATGCGGAATCGGACCGGCGCATTGACTCCCAAAGAGGTAGTTTCTCCACTGAAGCAATGAGGTCAACATTTCTTAGTGATGCAAACGAACATATCGCCTGTTGTTAAGTAACCAACCCCGCCAATGGACATCCGCAACACCATAGGTATTACAGATGCATTGCTGAACTTTGATATATGTATGAGTAGGCTTTTTTAAAATTTACAATGTGCGTGGAATGAAGTCTCGAGTAAAACATACCGTACTAGATCGCCGTTTATCCAGATGGTGGGGATGAAACTTTTCTATCGACATACAGGGTGATAAAAATTGATGTTTCATACTCGTTATTCATATATGTATCAGTATATACAGGTACGATTTACGCATAACATTTGACAAGTTTGACAGGTAGATTCACTAATTGTAATATTCCCTTATCGCCGTGTGTAGACGGATAAGCTAAAGCAATAATGTTACAGAACATATGGATTACGCTTAATTATACGTCACATCATTACACTTCATATATACGAGAGGAAGAGTTATTTTTTTATATACATATATGTATATCTACTCAGAGGCAATACAAACTTCTCTTTGATACAAAAATCTCTTACTTTAAAAAAATCTGTTACCATTTTTTTTCTCGACGACCACCACTCTGTGGAACCAGCTACCTTTAGCGGCGTTTCCGAATCGATACATTGGCACCTTCAGAAAACAAGCCTACACATAACCTTAAAGGCCGGCAACTCTACCGTGATTCCTGTGGTGTCGCGGATGTCTACGGGCGGCGTTGATAGCTTTCCATCAGGCGACATACTTGCTCGTGTGCCCTTCTATCTCATAAAAAATCCTATCATGTATCTATAAATATATATGATTATTTGTTCAGCTATTAATTAAATGTAATATTTACTCTGTAGGCGCTAGCCTACAGAATAAATTGTCCCGTTCCAAGCGCATTGGGATAAATATATGCATTATGTATGGCCTACAGATATTTATTTACTGCAAGTCTTGTTACTTCGCCTATTCGCATTGGACAATCGGGGTGATTTAATGTCCGTTCCTCCAGAAATGGGAGGCCGTACGCAGCAAATCCGCTGGTGAACCAAAGATACCGACATAGCTCGAGTTAGCAAACTGGCGAGGCTGGACTCTTGATCCCTTGGAGTCGATGACAGCTGAACTGGAGAACTGTTCTCGGTAAATGAAGCTGGCAGAAACTGGATGCGTGAAGCCGAAATCGGGGCTAAGTGGCGCGCTCTGAGACAAACTTATGTCCAGCAGTGGACTGCCGTAGACTGACGATATATAAAGTATATCTTAATTATGAACTATTATTTATATTGTATTTATTATGGTATTAGAATGAATCCCCTCCCCCGACTAAATTTCGACTTTTACACACAAAGATAGGATCAAAGAGAATATGCAATATAGCAACAATATATTTTTTATAACTAATAAATGAAATTACTGCAAAACAATTCTTAAATTATAGTTCAATATTCAAATAACTTATTTATATGAATTTTAGATAATTATAAATAATTTATTTTACACAAATTACAATTATCGTAATTTATATAAACGAAAATTATTATCCTCACATAATCTGCCAACAGTTGGCGCCAAAATACATATAAAATTAGTTTTGTCTATTGCATAAAATAATTAAAAAATGATATTAATTGTAATACGGCAATATATCGCATTGTAAACTCTCTTAAAATATTGCACCCGAAGATCTAAATTAATGTAGTTCTTTTTGTTACAGATTTACCTGCCGGTGTGAAGGTTGAAGAAATAGAAATACCGGTGCCATGGGGCCATGTAGCCGCCAAATGGTGGGGGCCCAGAGACAAACAGCCATTGATAGCTATACACGGCTGGCAAGATAATGCCGGCACTTGGGACAATCTCATACCACTTCTACCGTGTACCACGTCCGTTCTATGTTTAGATCTCCCTGGCCACGGTTTATCTACACATTACCCTGCCGGTATGGTGTATTACGTCTTCTGGGATGGAATAGTACTGCTGCGGCGAATTGTGAAACATTTCAAATGGAATAAGATTAGTCTCATGGGACATTCGTTGGGGGGTGCATTGAGCTTCATGTACGCAGCATCATTCCCCGATGATGTTGACAGGATAATATGTATAGATATAGCCAGTCCTGCTGTGAGAGTTCCTGAAAATATGGTGAAAACTACGGGGCCCTCCATAGACAAGATGCTGGAATATGAAAATTTAACTGAAGATAAAATACCGTATTATGATTATGAAGAAATGATCGATATAGTGGTCGATGCTTACAAAGGCTCGGTCTCGAGGGATAATTGCAAGGTATTGATGAGAAGAGGAATGGCGCCAACGCCCGCGCATACGAAGAAAACTGGATACTTTTTTAAGAGAGATCCCAGGTTAAAAGTATCGGGGCTTGCTATGATGTCATTGGAAACTGCGCTGGCGTATGCTGGTAAAATTAAATGTAAAGTATTGAACATTAGAGCGATTCCAGGACAGAACTGGGAAAGATTAGATTATTATTTAGAGGTAGTAGAAAAATTGAAACAGACTGCCGATGTACAATACGTGGAAGTCGAAGGAACACACCACGTACAATTGAACGCGCCGGAAAACATTGTCCATATAATTGAAGATTTTCTCGAAGAATTTTAGAAATGCGTTAGGCTTAATGAAAATAATGTGATGATATGTGATGCAACGGTTAGATAGTAATTTGCACAGCACAGATTAGAATTAAAATGGAACAAATTATATTTTTTTTATTTGGTTTTAATGTAATAGAAGACAAAAAAACAATTAAAAGATAAGACGCGTAAAACGTAGTCCAGTCTATAAATGCAATGAGACCACGATCAAAAAATATAGTGGACTTTTCCCGCCAACTTATATCAGTGACCTTGTGTTTTTATTTCATTTTCATAATCTTATATTTTTATCAGTTATACTGTTTAATTGTGGTGGCTTATTTTTCAATATACATAGTTCATTTAAGGCGTATAAGTGGAGTGGTATGAAATAAATAAATGAGTATATCGTGACTTTTTAAGTTGACTGAAACAGTCCATAGAAGCTTTTGGTAAAATAGCCACTATTTTATCAAGACGTTTTAACGTGACAAGCTGACTAGTTACATTTCAAGAGATTTGATATTATTGTATTTTACTTGACACTGGCATAATAGTTATATCTAATTACCATCAAAGAGAAAAAAAATCTATTTTTTCTATTTTTCTTTTATATTTGTTCCTAATTTTCGTAATGTTATTTATTATACGTGCGTTAAATTATTGAATGAGTCATTTGTTAATGTAAATTTAATTTACCTCTTTTATGTTTTCATTGTGAGGTTGATTTAGAACAATACCTTTTTAATACACTTAGAATTACACACAAAATACATGGTACGCGATTTACATGGTAATTTGAGTCGAGCCGTCAACTCGTGTCCCCGAGTATTTTTCATTTTATTCTTCAAATAAAATTTCTCAGGTCTTCTTATTTAATTCTTTTAATTCATTTTTAATCGATTGATATTTGTGTAATTTTATAATTAATTTAAATAATGACAGTATATTGCATACATTATAAAAACATATTTTGTTTCGTTCGAAAAACATAGATTTATAAATTTTAAAAAATTAACTAAAAATAAAGGCTAGAATTATAAATGTCGTATAAAATTCTTACGTATCGTACAATGTCAAACAGTAGAGAAAACAGGTTTTAAATTGTACCTTGATATATATAATATATATGTATGTATGTATATGTTTAGCATTGGTCTTTTAATTTATGGAACCTGCCAATTTTCAGGGGTTTTTTTAAATTATTAGAGTAATAGAGTTGTCGATAGTTATACTTTAACGCTATTCACAAGTCTTCGGAAATGTTCTTAGAAGTCCAAATACCGGCCATAAATGTAGATTATATTTTTATTTATTTATTATTATATTTCAGGGTATCCATGTATTAGTAAAATTGCTTAAATAACTATTATAAATATATATAAAAAAATACAAAAGTATATAACAGGATTGTGCAGAATTCAAATGAAATGTTAAGAATTACTTTGCGTAAAAATAATATTGCAAACAAAAATGCAATATTATTTTTCTCATTAGTTGTGGCGGATCTTAGGAAAATAATACTTGACTCTACATCTGAAATTCTGCAAAGTAACGCCTGACTCCATTAAACGTCAACTTAATTAAATTGCATTTCTGATCTAAATGATCAGAAATTTAGATTATCGGTAAAAGTTTATTTATTAAAAAAAACTTTTATACAGTAATATATGAATAGTTAAGTCCCATAAATTCATTTTTATTTCGTTGCATAGAGTTACGTTTAAAGTAATATTCAAGTATATATTGTAGTATGTAAATAAGGTCTGTTAAAATTAACAAGATGGCGGCCATTGTTCGACAAAAATAGATGCAATGACTTTGAATATACACACATTGACATTTCAATTTAATTCATTATCACTTAACCTATTACATTTACTTACAATGCAAAACTGCAATAGATGTTTTTTAACCTTTTATGGTATAACCTTAATAATAATAATAATAATTCTTTATTTGTATAATATGAGGTTATAACAAGATGAAAAAAAGAGACGTATAAAAGCTCCATCACATTGCCACTTACGGCGTACAAATTTCATTAATAATGACACACTATTAGAAATAAATAAAACAATTATTACAAATCCAAATACATAGCTAGATTATAATAATATCATTAAAATTATAATTTATTATTACATTTATATATCACTTTTTACTTTACACTATATATTTATCTATTATATACATTTGATCGACTCTTTAAAGCAAAAAAGCATTTATGTAATCTTTTTTTAAATAATGTTGCGTTCAATTATTTTAATTCATGAGGTATATTATTGTAAATGCGTATTACACGTATATACACATGAACAGGCAACTATTTATATATTTGCTGGAGTCTGGAGGAGAGTCTGGAGTGATCATCCAACACTAATCTTCGAGGATCATGCCGAGAAAGACCAGCGTTATCATTAGCTGTATTAAATAGTTCTTGAGGCCTCGATACAAATACACACACCTCATATATATAGAGAGCTGGCAATGGTAGTAGGCTAACCTTAGGAAATTAATACATATCGTCACGTCTGTTTCGCGTAGAGGTAATCAGAGACCACAGATCTCCATCTGCTACGATCTCGGCAATTAATTATGATAGAAATAATGTTCACCTTATGACTACCTTATGTTTAAGATTTTATTTTATATAAGATAAAAAAGTAAACGCTTACGCATAGAAAAAATAACCCCAAAAATCGCTGGTTCGATTTCTGCCTTCGGTTATATTGAGGAAATGTGTTTTGTCTGTTTCGCTGTAACAGATGCTAATAGAATCAATTGTATGTTGGTTATTCAGTTGGTTACATTTTCAGACTAGCCTATTAATACATCCTAGATCATTCGACTACGAAGAATTCACGAAGAAAAATATGTGTAAATCATAGGGAGATTGTGTAGCAGCTAGCGTTTAGGGGGGGGATCTGGAAAGCTAAAGTGTAAATGAGAATAGGTCAATGCTAAGACCTATTCCCATTTACACAATTTGTCTATTGATCTATTTGTGGGTTGTAATGTCATGATAATTATATAAATTTTGAATGTATTAGCAATTACAATAAGTATAAAAAAAAACCGTAAACATACTTCTGTAACTCTTAAGAGTTACAGAAGTATGTTTAGGGGATCATATAGCACTATGCATCTATATGATTATTGTTACTGTACATACATCAGTATACATAGCTTAGTTGGTAAGCGATCACACTTACTCAATTGGACAACTGATGGGAACAATTTTCAGGCGGAAGCATATTAGCTTAGTTGGAATGGTTAAAACACCGTGGAACAATTTACCCCGTGTCATGTTCGCAAATAGATGCGACATACGGGTATTCAAGAGATTAGTTTCTTTCTTATGTTAACACATTAAAGGCGGGGGATTTTTCGTAAATAGTAGTACTACGACTCCCGCCTTTAAGCTACAGTCGAGATAAATCGTAGTACTACGACTCCCGACTTTAAGCTACAGTCGAGATAAATCGTAGTACTACGACTCCCGACTTTAAGCTACAGTCGAGATAAATCGTAGTACTACGACTCCCGACTTTAAGCTACAGTCGAGATAAATCGTAGTACTACGACTCCCGCTTTTAATGTGTTAAAATGTTAACCAATTGCGTGTTTTTATTGTGGTATGACGTGAAATTATTATTATAAAACAACTCTGAAATAGGCTAATGAATTGACGTGATTAAAATAATACCTTCATTGCTATTTCCCAATCGATACGATAAGCGGACCTCCAAAAAATATCATACGCATTTCTCGGAGGCTAGCAACGCTTCTATAATGGCTCTGTTGTTGTAGTCCTTGCCATCCCATAGAAAAGTAATTTTGCTTCATTTTTAATACAGTCAAAATCATGATTTGATTTCAGAATTTTAGCGAAGTCGGGCGAATTTTGCTTGAAAGATGACACAGCACCCCACAGTCGTGAATATAGGTTTAGGAAACTGCATCGATAATCGCTTAGCAATGGCTTTTAATTTATTTGTAAATTTTAAAGAGAGAGCTCTACAAAGTCGGAGACCCATTGAATAGACGTGTTTTTTTATTTATTATATTATCTGTTCTCATGCACTTGCGTATAAATTAAATGCGTAGTTATTACAACCGATTGACATTGGCAAATGTAAAATGCAAAGTAATAGTAATAGGAAATAATTGGTCTTAAAGGTAATGTGTAAATATTGTCATCATTCAATCATATCAACTGGCAATGTATCTTCCTTCAACACAAGTATATTACATATATTTTTACTTTAATGAAAACCCTAGTGGCCATCGCTAAATATCCAAATCCAGTAGATATTTTAACACATCGAAGACGGGAGTCGGGAATTCCCGTCTTTTATTAAACTGTTGGCGACGGATGACGGAAATTCATGTTTTTTAGAATCTGATGCATTATTGTGTAATTGCAATTAAAAACAACATAAAGACATGAAAAAAATGATAGTTGTAGTGATATTAATAAAAAAGTGCGGGAACTGAGGCTAGACACTTTTCAGCGCATACCGTCTTCAATGTGTTAAGGTAGAAATTTAAGTAGATTTCAATGTAAAACCAGGACGCACTATAGAACTATGTAATGCGCAACAATGTATTGAAAACAGAGCTAATGACTCTGTTAGTAGCAATCTCAGTTTCTAATAAAGTGTTTAATTAAATAATGGAAAAACTAATCATAGGTTAAACAGTACCTAAGTAAAAAATAACTTTAGTCCATTGTTTAACAAATTCTTACACTTTTAGTGTATCGGATCGTGAGAAATTGTTTTTATATTACTATTGTGAAGTAATACGTATATCCCACGCCATGGAAAAGACGATGTTAAAATGGCGCCCTTTAAAGCGCTATAGTTAAACTATAGATCTGTTTATATCCTTCAAATTATAATGTACACGCAATAGAGAAGGTAATTGTTAGAACACAAGCACCTGTCAATACTTAAGATAACCGTTCGGTTTGGTTAATATATTATCTACTGCGTCCTTCAGTATCCGCCGCCATATTTGTATTGAATTCTAATTAGTTGTTTCATTACTTATTTTTTTTATACTTTATTTGTAACCAGTGTGTGTAATGCAGTATATAGTAGTGTTTTAATTTATTAGAATAAGTACATATATATCGATCACGCCTGTTTCCCACATGGGTAGGTAGAGACCACAGATCTCCATTTGCTACGATCCCATCACACTTTCTTTGCTTCATCCACACTCATCAATCTCTTCATACAAGCTCGTTGCTTATTAGGGTACTTTTAACCTGGCCCCTCTTGAGAATTTCAGCGACTTGGTCGAGATACGTTTCGATCGACGATCTCTAATTTAATTAAATTAATTGTTGCATATTACATAAAAATTAAATTGAATTAATATTAGTTAAATTTTAAGGTGAAATATTGTTGCATACTCTTGCTGTTATTGTATTGTAGAATTGATCATCTCAAACATTATTTTATTATTAGTCAAGCTGGATTATTCTTATTGCACCACCGTGTGAATAAGTCACAATTTTCTGCCGCGAATGGTGCAACATTGGAACGAGCTACCATCTGTAGTATTCCCAAACAAATTAATGACATGTATAATAATGGATGGCCAGTATATTTGTGACGCTTTCTGCGTTGCGGATGTCTATACTATATACGATCACTTACCACGATGACTAGCATGGTTATTAGTTTACTGTTACTGTTAGTTAGTATGTCCCACCATGTGAACCTGTGAACCTAGAGAGGTTCACAGGTTCGGACCTACACTCGGGAGATGTCCGCCTCCCGGTCTGTATGTCGCTATTTTAGCGGATTTTTGGGGCCTATATATTCGGCCTAAGCCATTAAACCTGCTCCCCATTTATGGCGGGCAGCTAGGGGCCGAGTATATTGTGACGTACCGTTAGAGACATATTCAAATGAAGCTGTGATATGAACAAAAAGTTTAAAACTTAGTTCATCTTCATATTTATTTATTATAATCACAATGTAGCAAATAGATAACTTATGGTTGAATAAATTGCAATATAAAACTGTTGTTTTATTTAAAAGTGTGTCTTATTTTAGTAAAGACTAGCGGACCCAACAGACGTCCTGACTAATTTTAGTATTTTTTCTGTGAACTTGCAATATCCATCCTGAAGACATAACGAAGAAAACAAAAACGAATCGGATAAATATACCTGTCCCTCTCGTCACAACAAATTGGGATTTTAACAACATTACCTTTTTTGTTCCGATTATTTTCTGAAAACTTTTCCAGGACCATAACGAACAAAACAAAGTAATGATCATCGTTAGCATCGTGAGTTTAAACAAAAAAAAAATTACAGCCCATATATAGGATTGGCGGGATTACCAGACTCCAGGAATCCAAACCAGGAATAAATATCTGTAGGTCCTACATATATTTATTCCAATACGGGGATCGAACCCGCGACCATTGACTCTGTAGGGTAACTCGCCACTAACTCAATTAGTCGTCACATATAATAACTTTCTTTTTATTCTATTCTATTTATTTCATATTTCCCTCTCTCTCTAAAATCTAATTCAAACTATCGCAAACATTTAAAAAAATAGCCAAATCGATACATACATATGTATACTTAGTCGATTATATGTTTATTAGAAAATACATACATTTCCCAAATGCGAAATGTTCAAAGTTATTACACAAATAAATGTCCAACATACATAAACGTATTGCTAAGGATGTAAACCGTCATTTGTTACTGTCATTTTCACAACTTGGCGAAGGTACGCTAAAATAAATATAAATTTTGAATTTTTAATCGTAATTTTACGTATGAAATATAGCTTTAATGCATCATTAAAAGAAGCGGTTAGAAGTGTAGAAGACATCTGGTGTTTCTACGCTCAGTATTGATAGTATATTCATGACCTGATTGTCTTAGTGAACTTTTAATTTTATTAAAGGATTAGTATTTTAAAATAATATACAATCTTAACTATAGATTGTATATTTTAAATAGAAGTAATTTAAAATATACAATCTATAGTTAAGATTGTATATTTTATCTCCTTTCGCTCGCGCCTCTCATTTCACCACGCTTTGCGTCCCGTATTACGCAACACATGAACTACGCGGCTAGTTTAGCTTCACCTATAGGTAATGCATCTATTATTCTACTAAGAAGAATCTACTTTATACTTCTCTACCGTCAAAACGTAATTATAGCGGGCCATATATATATACTATCCATGTCGATGGACCCTCATCGGACCGGATTAAATACTTTCGCGGGCCGTTCTTTTGCCCATCACTAATCTTAACAATAATTATTGTGCAACCAACGATATTACCCACATCTTATTTAAATATAATATTTAACCGCTCACACGCTTTTTGGCCCAACTTTGGTTTTTGGCAATCGCGGTTTTCAACCACACACTTTATATAAACTTGTTGGTTAAGGGTACTTTTAACCTGGCCTTTTTTAAGAACTTCGCCGAAATTCCGGACATACTAAATAATAATTAAGAGAATACACAATAACTTATTGTAATGTAGACTAAAGATCATGAAACTTGTTTGACGTAATTAATGGATGAACGTTTAATCAAGAAATATACATATCATCTTAATTACAAATTTACAATGAAATTTTTCCCATGAAGAGGCTACGTACTGGCCTTAGAGTCAAGAAGGCCATTCGAAAAACTTATTATATTTAAGTGCATGTACAATTAAATAAAACGCAAAGAAATTCGATGAAGATGCTATCGCATTATTTCTTTGCTTCCTTCACACTCATCATTCTCTTCATGCAAGCTTGGTTCAAGAAATTCCTCTTTTAATACGTAAAGTAATACTGATTATATAAAAATGTCTCAATCTGCGAAAGAAAATCAGTTTTTGCTATACTTGTACAATTTATAGATAAAGATTTACAAATTCTGATAGTAAGACCGATGATTTATAAAATTAATGAAATTTGAACTCATAAAATTACTGCATTTTCCTAAAAAAAAAGTAATTTCCATATAAAATTCTATATTTGCTTACTTTTGAAAGTATCTTCATATCGAGGCAAAAAAGCGACGTTGTAAACCACAAAATGAAAACTTACCACCAAAGCAAAAAAAAACTTAAAGGTTTCTGAAAAAACTTAAAAGCAAAAATTCCAACAGTATTTTTTCTTTTTATGTCGTACAACTGAAAATATGACTTATTAAAAATATATATATATATGTGATAAATGAAAGACAAATTAACAACACGATATTTATTATAAGTCACTTAATTATTTTGACAAGTGCTTCAAAAAGATTGTTTTGAGCATCGATCAAAATCAGCAATTTCTTTTATCTGCAACAATATAATTCACTAGTCAGAGAACAGGAAATTAGTCAATTTATAAAAGAAGCATCGAACTATCCAATATTTTAACTTAATGGATTTTCGAAAATGATCGATATAAATCTTTCTATTATATATCTTTCTACCTATTTGCTATGGCTACGGTACAGTAAAAAGCTGATAAATATTAAACATAACCTAAAACTATAAAGCTAAACTTCAACGAAAATCTTTAATTTATTTCTAGTCCTATCAACATATAATAAGAAAATATAAATAATTTTGGAAGTGATGCTTTAATTTCATAATTTCTAAATGCAGAATTACAAAATATGTGACACAGAGAGGGTCACATATATGTGACATATGACAATAGGGGGAATTCAAAAATACTTGTCATGGAACGTTCAAAAATGTGGATGGCCCCGTACGTTGTCGGAATGTGGACACGGATGGATAGTAGAGTCAGGTTGTAGACGGCTTCTTCGTCAGCAAGAAGGGATAGACCATCAGGGAAAGTTTATTAAAGTTTCTGTAGATGCACATTGTCTATGGGTAAATGAACCCGATTGCCCCCTACAAAAAACTGATTCTACGGATCTTTTCATTGATGACAGAGTCATTATGTTAAAAATAAATCCAGTCATTGACACATGCGGTATTATAGTAATAAGTCATGAGTAATACGACGTTTGTTCGTGTGTATTTAAAACTGAAGGTATAATACAGGGGTGGCAAACTTGATTCGTCTCAAGTGCTATTGTTTACTCACTAGACTTAGCGCGATCTACCAATTACACATTCAGTATTTCTTCGTGAACTTACCATCGGTTCGTGTTTTATATCACCCATTAATATTCTGAGTATGTTTACCCTTATCAGTCGTAAGTCACCTCTCGCGTGACAACAATGCTTTGTCGCTGCGGTCGTAAGTCACGTGGGAGGTGACAAGACGAGACATGTTGAAACTCGCTCTTTGTGAAATGCAGGCAATATTGCCTTATAAATAAAATATCCGTAACAGAGCAATTGATATCTCCAATTATATATCATCGCCTGTTCCAATTATTTTTTAAAAAATTGGAGCCCAAAAATGAATAAAGTCAATGAAAACTTCATCTGTATACAACCAAGCGAGATTCACGTATAAAAAGTTAGCGAACGATAAGATTTAAATTATATTTTTATGCTATGCCACGACTGACTTGTTGGCCACCCCTGGTATATTTGAATATATTGACAAATGGATAAATTATTTAAATGAAAATCTATCACGTCTCTAAGAAGTTTTGTTTAATTTATTATTCGAATCTATTTTTATGATAATGATTTATCATACATATATACTACATATTTTTCTGCCAGTTACGACTAGTGTTTTTAAGTTACCGCCTTTTGTAATATCAGAATATTCTGATTCAGATTGAAAAAACATGAGTATGCAATAGTAATATGGATGTCTGTCATATAAATAAATAATAATAATAATTGTATTTAGAAATACATGTTGATCTTTCGAGCCGGACACAATGTCACTCAACTAAAATGGTGAAACGAAACGTTATCCGTTTTTTAAGCTAAAGTGAAGCTAAATTATTCTATTCCAGCATCAAAACTAATACATATATGAGTGTGTGTGAATATAAAGTTGCATTACCACTGACTGACATTTTATTTGGGATACTGTAAGAGATGAAGGGTGAGTTTGTTGTAGGGAAATGTTCGGATAGGACTTGAGACAGAGGAATTACATTCAAACATTGAAAATCTGAACCTGGTAAAAAGGTAGCTCGACGGCTCGCACGAACCGTAAAACCTATGCCCAGAACAAAAAATCGTGACAAGTGCGAACACATGGGTGAAAGAAGAATAAATTCAAAATGGCTGAAAACAAGATGGCTGCCATATAAAGCTACAATCGTCATTTATGGGCCGATTTCGCTGAAATTTGGCAGAAGGCCGAAACGCTCGCGTAGCTTTGAGGAGCCGCCACAAGCTAGTACATATGTAAATGACTGACCTCTATGAATTTGTACGCATTCTGGGAGTGCATCTGTGAAATTTGTGTTGCACTGTTACCCACATCATACTTACATCGAATGTATTTTGTGGGTTTACGTCACAACGTAATACAATCTTATTTCCAATAGCACTTTGTGCGACCAGCTTTTCGTGTATAGATCTCCAAATAGCACTAGCCGATCGAAGGACGGTCATGTTACCGAATATGTAAAATCCTGAAAGAAATAATATTTTATTCATATAAAAATTAGATTTGCTGGTATTTCGTTCAGTGAGATCTGTCAATGAATTGAATATGGAGAGACATAGTCCCAGAGATTTGTGTTCGCGGATCTTAAGCAAAGTAAGTTTGACGGTCCATCTTTACAGTCTCCGTTTTTGCCTGATTTCTTTTCACTTTCTCAGTCCGGGGACAAATGCGTTGATGTCGTCTTCCATTTTATGTATACAAATTAAGGATTGTGAGATTTTTCGTGCCTTGTTCATTCGATTCCGATGAAGATTCGTATAGTTATGATTGGCACTAGTTTGAAAATTTCTGAAACTACAATCATCAAAGCATCAACTCATGGTTGTTATGAAGATTGTTTTTCTTAGCAACGATTGCTATAGAGATAATTAATCATAGACGCATTATTTTAAATTACGTCACACTGAACAAATAAAAGTAACAGTGCGCAACGCAATTGAGGTTCAGCTCGGCTCAGCAACGGTAGCAGCTAGTCTTCTATAAAAAAGACCTTTTAAAAGAGATCACGCAAAAAAGCCTTTCAGATTGCTGAAAAAGAACATACACACCTTTCTTAGCGCGCGACAAAGCAACGCAATTCTGTTTCCAGATGCAAATTAAAAATAAGCTAGTCTTCTATAAAAAAGACGTTTTAGAATAACTCACGCAAGTAACCCTTTCAGATTGCTGAAACAGAACATACACACCTTCCTTAGCGCGCGACAAAGCAACGCAATTCTGTTTCCAGATGCAAATTAAAAATAAGCTAGTCTTCTATAAAAAAGACGTTTTAGAATAACTCACGCAAGTAACCCTTTCAGATTGCTGAAACAGAACATACACACCTTCCTTAGCGCGCGACAAAGCAACGCAATTCTGTTTCCAGATGCAAATTAAAAATAAGCTAGTCTTCTATAAAAAAGACGTTTTAGAATAACTCACGCAAGTAACCCTTTCAGATTGCTGAAACAGAACATACACACCTTCCTTAGCGCGCGACAAAGCAACGCAAATTCTGTTTCCAGCTGCCAAGAAGCCAATCTTCCTTTCCTTGTTACTCCTAACCAGAGACAGTATGACTATCCTGTTCTCTTCGCCTTGGTAATTGTCCACGACCGTGATCTTCACGTTGTTCAGTAAATCGTACTGTTTGCTTAACTAAAAGAAAAAATTAATAACATATTTTGTATTTTAAAAATAAGAAATGAAGATATAAGAGAGCGATGTGAAGTAAAATAAGGTGTCGTGACAAAAATTGAGAAAAGGATGTTTAGATGGTTTGGGCACATAGAGAGGATGGGTGAGACGACTGGCAAAAGAAATTTACTTTGCGGATGTGGATGGAAGGGTCGGTAGGGGAAGACTAAGGAAAAATTACCAAACTGTCTAAGTTTTTAGGAAAGGTCAGGTTAAGAGTACCCTAAACTGACGAGCTTGTATGAGGCGAGTGATGAGTATGGAGGAAGCAAGGAAAGTATGCCAAGATCATAGCAGATGAAGATCTATGGTCTCTGCCTACCACTACGGGAAACAGACGTGACGAAATGTATGTATTTTAAGAAGATAATAGATGCTGAGATGATTTAGGTCTGTCTTGTGCATCTGTCTCTAGTTCTCGAACTGGAATTTCCTTAGGTTCCTAAAATGAGATCTTTACCTAACCTAAGTAAACTCTCATATCTCCCTTAGGATCGTGTCGATCAATTTTGACAGCCGTCTGATGAAACTGTCAGGCATAGCCCTCTCTTATTTTCTATTCAGAACTAAAAATTTGTCTTTTGCTAACATTGCTATTTATTTGAGCTCGTTATTTTTTAGTTTTTCAATTTACGCTTTAGTACCCTACATATCATACAACAATCATTGGCGAAGAAGAAACGAATCGCTTTCGGAGTCAATGGTAGCGGGTTTTAGCCTAGAGGTATTTATTCCGAGTCTAGGTGTCCCGCCAATTCGCTTTGGACAAGCGTGATGGGTTATGTCAAACCCGTCAGAAATCGGTAGGTCCCGTGTCTCATAATGGACCATTAAGAGTATTAAAAAGGTATTATAAAATTATTTTACTATGTTCCTAACCCTTGACACACAGACACAAAACATTTTAAAGGTGTTGTTTTCTGTCTTGATATAGCACCAACAAGCATATGGGCTTCAGTTTTATTTTATTCGTGTCAGTACGGCATCATCTAAAAAGGATTTTCAAACGAGCTTACTTCTTTCATGAGTGTCGCTTGTCCGGTGTAAGTAGCAAGGATTGTTATCTCTTCAGGCCCATACTTCATCTGTCGCAAGTAATTCGCGAGTGCTATACACCATTTCGCCTCCCACGTATTCTTGTGACTCCAACTGTCATCTAGGCCCTGGAAAAGATTCTTCTTAATGCTTCTGCATTATATCGTCGTATCTATTTATTCATCTTCGAAGTATGCTACAGAGGTTGAAGTGGTAGAATCAAATGGACCGACTCGACTGGGGAAGCATGACACTATCGCGGAATATTGACGTAAGTGGAAGCACTTTAGTGTGTTACTTAGTTCCTTAGTGAGTGCAGGAATCTGGATGATAGAAAAGGAGTTGCTTTTCCTCTTCCTTTATTTCCTTCTCACTCTCTCATTACTTCTTTTCTTCCCTACCATTATGCACATTACACTATAGTGTCTGTAAAGTCTGTTGTAAAAATATTAATGGGTGACGGTGGGTGATTATTTACCATGAGGTGACCTGCTCTTAGTCGTTTACCTAACGTTTACAGAACAGCAGTCAATTCATTTTCAATTCATTCATTCAAAGTGCTATTTAAGTATTAAAATTTACATAATTTTTGTCGATTTTATTGACGTAGCTACCGCCTTCGGAGTCAATTTCCGGGCTCGATTCCCGCGTTGAGATAAGTATATGGATTTCCTACAGATATTTATTCTAAATCTAGATGCCTCGCCAATCCGTCTTGTGAGAAATGAGGAGACTCGCACGCACGCACGCACGCACGCACACACACACGCACGCACGCACGCACGCACGCACGCACGCACGCACGCACGCACACACGCACGCACACATGCACGTACGTTCGCACGCACGCATGCGCACACACACACACGACCTATTACATATAGATATACAAAATGCTTTAGTAGTGGATATATTTTAAATATAAGCCACTTATTACTTAGTACTTTTAATATAACCAATCGACCTATCCATATTTTTTTAACCAACGAATCTCTATATATTTTTTTATATACGTTAATATAAAATATAAATCCTTAATTAGCATATGAGAGTGTTAGCATATGATATTCTGTGGATTTTGTTTTAAATATTATAATTGAATATGGAATACTTACATCCGAGTCTTCTAGAACATCGTGGTCATAGAAATATAAGTTGCTCATCATGCCCCGCACGTCGGGATAACTAAGTACGGTGGGATGAGAATCTAGCCGTTGGTATATGTCCGGGACGAGCAGTTGAGCGAATTGTGGTCGCATTCTTCGTTGGGTGATAAGTGTGCGGGCGTGCACTCCATTACGTATCATTCGCTCGAAAAGCGATACCTCCAGATTGTAGTCTTTGGCCAGTTTGTAGTGGGCTGCTGACGGTCGAAGTTGTTTGTGGTCGCCTTAAAGGTATCAACAGGATTGTACGGAAGATGTATTACAGTTTTTTTATACAGCACATCTACAGGTGTTGATTTTCTCCTATAAATAGCAGTCTAAATGTACAGTTCAAGTAAAATGATTGTTTTACAACTTTTTATTTTAATTTTTTTTTAAATATCTGTTTAACCTCTTAGGCACGGATGATCTTTGTACGGGGCTGTTTATGTACGTGCAGATGTAAAGGCAAGAACAGGTATAAAACAATATATGAAAATGATTATTTAATTTAATGGGTGGACGAGTGTGCTAAGAGTACGCCATTATGGCCCATCGTGCCTAAGGGATTAAATTAAAAAATTCATACATAAAAATAAAGGTCTGTCAAATTCGAACTCAACAGTTCGAACATATGACGTTACTTAATGATTATTTAAAAGTAAAGGGATCAATGACCTATTTCTAAGTAAAGAGATCAATGACCTCTTCAAAACGTTGCGGTTCATTGCCACATATCCTCGTGAAATAGTGTCCACACTTTTGTAATTGTATGACACAATAATTCTTATTTTGTATGAAAATAAAAGATATAAGTATCATCATCATCATCAAGGCATTACAGCCGCGGGTGGGCCTTATCCTGGTCCAGTAATTTTTTCTAGTCTGATCTTCGTTTAGCTTCTTTTTCCAGCCCCTCACACCGATTTATTTTACGATAGACTTCAGAAAAATGTGTGTTAATATTTTTTGTGGTAAAATCAGAGGATTAGCCAAAAATGAGGGAACAGATCCCGAACCTATTCCATTGATAGAAATGGACCCTTCAAATGGTGTATGTGTCTTTTATAGTATGGAAAATGCTTATTGCCGATGTATACAACTTTCTTCCTGTTGGCATGACAAAAAGAATAGTAATAGTTTAATACACTACCTATTAATATCAGATGTTGGCAGTGGTTGGTGAGCGATGCCACTATATGCGCCTCGAGAACTTCCGCCGCCTCTTCGACAATCACTGAAAATATATGTAGTTAATGTTACAAAGTTTTGATTTACATTTATTTTATACATCATCGCTCGCAAAAACAAAGTTGTAATATTTATATTGGCGTTTATATAAAGTTATATTTATATTGACGACCAATGGCCAACACCAGTGGCGTGATCCCATGGAGACAATGGTGGCGGGTTAGATCCCCGCATCGGAATAAGTATATGTATGGCTTACAGATATTTATTCGGAGTATGTTAACCCCGCCAATCCGCAATGGTCAAGCGTGGTGGGTTAAGGTTCGTTTCTCCAGAAACGGGGGACATATATGGGCTGTGAAAATAATATATATATTTATATACAGATGACGGTTTATCGCTAACAGAGATTTCTTTCAGACAGCCGTAGGATGGACAGTGTTAAAAAGATAATTTGGTGTAGGTTGGTGATACATTATAGAGGATGATAGAAATTAGTAATAAAAAAAATTGAATAGACATAAAATATAAGTATATTTTTGCTTATGGCTATTAACTTTAAATAAGCAAGAAAAAGCAAAAAGAAAGAGTGTCACCTATAGGCGAATATAATTTCCTAAGTAGATCGTGTCTCCTTGCAGCAGTGCTTGTGGTTACCCCTACAACCCTGGCCGTTTTCATCACCTCAACATCTGTCAGTGTGCTTACTTCGCTTAACTCATCACTGCAAGTGTTATGCTGTTCCTATTAAGGAGCAAAGGGTATATATAAATATACGATTTACACAATTCCATAATAAGCAAATCGAAAGGATATTTTTATTAATTTCCTGATTGCTTAGGACTCGCAGCTGAAGTCTTTAAATATACATTGTAAATTCTCTCCTTAATTAGGTTTATTCCAAAAAACAACAAATATAGATACATACAATAAAACTCATGAGTACATATGTACATCTAGAGGTAGCTATACGCAACCTGTTCCAGACCTCGTCATTGTAATATTTTCGTAAATACGACAAATCATACATACATACATACATACATATCGTCACGCCTGTCTCCCGTAGGGGTAGGCAGAGACCATAGATCTCCATCTGCTACGATCTCGTCATACTTCCCTTGCTTCCTCCACACTCATTATTCTCCTCATGCAAGCCCGCCGGTTGAGAGTACTCTTGACCTGGCCTTTCTTAAAAAATTCAGCAATTTGGTCAAGGTACGTTTTTCGTGGTCTTCCTCTTCCGGCCCTTCCATCCACATTCGCAAGGTAAATTTCTTTTGCCAGTCGTCTTTCATCCATCCTCTCTATATGCCCAAACCATCTAAGCATCCCTTTTTCTACTTTTGTCACAACACCTTCTTTTACTCAACATTGCTCTCTTATATCTTCATTTATTATTCTATCATTCAAGGTTACACCACACATACTTCTTAATGTTCTCATTTCCACCGCATTCAGTCTGCTTTCATGCTTCTTCTGCCAAAACCAACTTTCACTACCGTATATTAGCGTCGGAACAAGCACCCCCTGATGAACCGCCAGTCGGGCCGTTTTAGACACATTCTGACTTTTAGACATAAAGGAGCTGTGTTTTGATAAGCGATGTTTTGCATTGGACATTTTTGGTTGCGTATCGAGCGAGTAAGACTGCAGGAATTCGTTTTCCTTGGCTTCCATACTTCCATATACGTGTCTTGGTCTCACGTGGTTGTGATTTTTGTGTTAAAACCTAATTTTTTTTTTCAGAATGAATTCCGTGAGTGAGTAAATCCGGGCATTCGGTTCGACATGACAAATTTATTTTCGATATCGCGAGAAGAAAAATTTAAGGAAAACACAAAAAAGAACAGACTTTACAGATGAATTAATGGTAGGGACATATAGATAAGTATAGGGGCCTAGGATCAAAGAAAATTGAAATTGCTAAACAGTTAAGTTATTGTTGGCTCACATAAAACATTTTTCAAACACAACTGCTATTACTTCGCTTGGACAATTTTTTATGGATTTATAATTAAATTTTTATAGACATCCCGCTCGCACATAGAAAAAATAGTATTCAACTATCCATGGCGTAGACGGCCAATGGATACAATATAGGACGCGCACTTCAGAGCATTAGCTTCAAGAAAATAACAACAAGATAACAGGAAGAAAATAGTAATAGGAAGATACTGTGAATTAGCTTCAGTAACATCAAGATAATAATAGGAAGAAAGTATCATGCCTCCGAACCAATTGAAGAAAAGTAAAGTGTATTTATCTCATCATATAATGAATAATCAATTCACTTTCACTATCAACAGTATGGAGTGGGTAACAGTAAGCGAGGGTCCCGTACATTTTGGTTATATTTTTCATGATTCAAAAAAGATTAAGCTGGAATTTTCTACTTATGTGGGATATAGGGTTTACATTATGATAATGTAATAAAAGTAATATTAGATTTCATTAAGTTCTACAGAATTGTTAACATATGAATTAAGTGTAACCAACCATTAAATCGTTCATTTTTGATGTTAGCTCAGCTTTTAAAACACCAACGGCATCAAAGTACACGCGCCATCTTTGTTCAGCTGTCAAATCATATAAAGTGGCTATTTCCGGAACGCTAGCGTTCAGTTCTTTGTTTTCCAGTGTTGCCATGTTCTTCTATAACGAATAAAATATAAAGATTGAGTAAAAAATTGTATTCCGTAAAGATACTAATACTATATCTTTATTTTTATTACCAACGATTTTTAATAAATTTTAATAACAAATTAAAAACAATTGTTACCTTAAAACAATTCAATCTCTTTTGGACTTTCAAAATTTCATTCTGAAAATTTTCAATCATTTTTTGAGATTCTTTCTCGTCATCAGTAATATCCTTAATATACTTTATGCTGTTGGTCATAGAGTCTATTTCTTTTTGTGCACACT
Source organism: Baronia brevicornis (assembly GCA_031353405.1). Classification (NCBI taxonomy): domain Eukaryota; kingdom Metazoa; phylum Arthropoda; class Insecta; order Lepidoptera; family Papilionidae; genus Baronia; species Baronia brevicornis. The sequence continues at coordinate 94,389 of JASFAT010002429.1, read as the reverse complement.
GTTCAGAAAAACATGTCTCTATTTTGTCACTGACAGTTAAATCTTCATAATGTTTTTCCCAATCTTGTAACTCATCTCCTTGCGTTTTATATGGAATATCATCCAAATGTTCAAAGAGCCATCTAAGTATTGAATCTTCTTTTGATATATCTAATTTGTATAATTTATGATGAACTTTTAAATAAGGCTTTAGACTTTTATAAGATATTAACTCTCTTTCACACTTCTCTATATCACTTTGTATTTCTGTCATTTCTCTATAAATTCTTTGTAATTCTAACCTTTTTGTTGCATAAAGGTAAGAGTACTTTGATTTAATCGACCCTCTTCTATTATTTAAAGTGTAGTTTTGTAAAATGCTGCTTCTACTTTGACTTCCTAGTCTGATAACATTATTGGTAATTTCTAAGATTCCTTCTAGAAATTGATCTAGGGCGTGATTGGTATAACAGATAACCAACATGGGAGTGCCTTCTAAAGACAAATTCTTAAGAAGTGTGGAAGCAATTTTGACCCCTATAAATGTTTTCCCTGTACCAGGCGGGCCCTGTATTACTGCAAATTCTTTTGTCAAGGCAAATTTGTATGCGCTCATTTGAGATTCGTCAAGACCGAACGTATCAGTAGATGGCCATTGTTCTGAATCTAAAACAGGGAAATAAAGCTCTTCTTGATTACCTGACCTGTGTACGCTGTAAATTGTGTCTTGTGTTAGGTACACTGGAGGTTGAGTTTCATTCTGTAACAATAAACTACATGTAATTTACTCAGAATGTATATTAGTGTTACTATGCAATGAATAAAATTTACTCTATCAAGATACAAGTATAACAAACTATTGCTGGACATTGACCTCTCTCAGATATGAGGTGTGTTATCATTATTCCCACGTTTTGCTGCCGGATTGGGATATATAGATTAATTTTCATTTCTCGGTTACTGGTCTCGGGCAATGCCGAAAATGTTTCTTTCACAGTTTCTTCTTCAATCACCATCACAGTTCACTTCAGTCGGGTATCTCATAATAAAATATTAGTAAAAAATTATTAACAGACTAATATTTTATAAATGCAATGCAATTTTTTTCAATCAAATAAAATTTTTAAAAATACTAATATTTATTTAAATATGAAGCGAGTGACGAGTGTGGAAGAAGCTGATCTGTGGTATCTGCCTACCCTTATCGTAAACAGATGTGATCCTATGTAAATAAGCATACCTGAACATCCACTATATATTTCTTCATTGGTAAGTCGTCACATTTGATAGTCTGTAACACTTTCAGAACCCGATGATAAGGCTCGAAGAATACTTCACTCTCCACCATTAGATATGATTCACTGAAAATCTTGTTTGAGACAGGATTTTGAAATGATACTACTACCTGAAAATACATATTTTTTTAAATTAAAATACAATGCTTTATTTTATGATTAAGACTATATAATTAGTATTATATTCACAACTGATAAGCTTCTCTTACAACTTAAAATCGACTGAGCAATTGTAATAGAAAAAAAAATTTGGGAGAGGTAATGTTACTCTAGACACAAATCCATCTGCCCATGGCTGCAGTTAAATCCTCTCTACTACAAAGAGTCTACAACTACCTACAGGTTTGTATTTACTATACTAATGAAATATTATCATTATTAAACACAATTTTGAAGAGGCGTTTGGCCTCTTTAAAGTTGTGCCACCTGGCCCAATCTTTGCGTACACTCCATCCAGGTTCCAATAATCACCCTGTGCAGACCATCGCACCATACAACCAGGGCGCATCCGACACTATGTTTGTCAAGATGCAATCTCCACTCCAAGAATTATAGTTCTACAACAAATGTACATGCCAATTGCCACAATAGAAGATAAATATTTCTACTTACATAACCATCACCAAGTAGGTGTAAGTTTGAATCAAGCACAAAAGCGCACAATATTGTCTCAAATTGATTGTTTGTGAACAATAACAGAGAGCCAAACATTAACCTTTTAACACTTGCATACTTCTTTTTGTCAATGTCTCCACTTGTTAAGCGGTCTTGCCATGCTATGTCAACTAAATGACCAACTTTATTGTTGCTTACATATGTTTTAATAATTCGAACCTTCGGGTACACTCTGGAAAAGAAAAAACAATTTTGATAAATTTCATAAATATACCAATAACTGCACATGTGCTGTTTAAAAAATGTAGAATAGATAAACAATTACCATGAAACTAGTTTTAATGGTATATATGTATTTAACCTTTTGAACTAAGAAAAAGCAAAGAAATTTTTCGTTTTTAATGTCTGGATAGTAGACTCTACGGAAGACACTTTTCGGTTGTCTTCCGTAGAGTCTACTATACCTGAAGATGCCTCGTGTTGGGGCGAAACACGTGTCGTTTACAAGATGGAAAAGTGATAATGTGTGTTTGGTGTTGTGTATAGTGGTTGGTGAGTGGAGAATTGATGGCCGATTTTCGGTAAGTTTTTGGTTTACGTTCCAAATAAATCCACTTAACCCAACAGAAAAACACACATTATTAATTTTCTGTTATTGTTTTGCTTGTCGCGGATCTTAGTTAAGTAAAACTTTTGACTGTCCATATAGTGATGGATTTCCGCAAAGTCTGAATTCAAACGCCTGATTCCATTAATAAGCTTTTAATTTACCTTTGTCACAAATATTTAGCCTCCTCTTTAACCCATTTCAAACATCATCATATCAGCAAAACAATTGTTATTATCACTATCATTTAAAATGAGTGATGGATGCAAACAATCTCCCCTATTCCACGCTGAACAGCTATTGTGCTCATAGTAAATTTAGTTTAGGTACCAGATTTGCACTCTAATGATTAAATTATATTTCTGTCTATAAAGTAACACTCACTAACCTTATATTTTCATGTCTTCTTCTAGATGGATTTTCCATGTATTTAGCTGAAATGAAATATTAATTATATCTTGTTATTAAATGTTTCCTATTGAAGAAACTTACTGTAAGCAACTACTGTGTAATTGTTTACCAACATATTCCTTCTCGCAATGGTGCGTAACAGTCTTCTCGTAGTAACTTAAATTGTAAATCAAGATATTGTTCTACACTAACATAGGCGCCATTTACAATATTGGGCTTTATGTCAATTTTATTATCTTGTAGTAGATCATTTTTAGTTGGAAATATGTTAAAGCTTCTAAAATTGTTGGGATCTAAAACATGTTGTTCGGGTTTGGTTTCAATTGAACCCTTCCTTTCCTGAAATCATAAAGCATTAGTAGTCCTTGAATTTATTATTATAAATTATTTAAATAAAACAAAAATGGACAAACAATAATATGGTGAAATAAGTATTTTCTTATTTTTTATGAAAACAAGAAAAGTAATATTCAAGCAATTGATATTGTATCGAAAACTATTCAAAATCGAATGATTGTTATTACCATTTTAATAAAGGAGAAAAAAGAAGTAGTTTATGAGAGAAAAAAGGAAAGTATGTTAGAATTATGTGATTAATAAGAGAACACATATATTTACAAATAATACCTGATCTTTTGTACTTAGTATATCCAATTTCAGTTTATTTATTTCAGCAAAAAGATGATTGCTTATTGTTTCACTATGTTCTTCTCTTACACCTAATCCACTTATTTCGAGAGTTTCAAGCGATGTCAATACTTCATTTAAGACAGCGTTATTACTTCTATGAAACCTAGCAATACCTTCATGTAGTTCAAAAACTAAAAAGAGAAATCCTTCAACATCATCCCACAATTGCATATTCAATCGTTTATCTACAATCTTGACACTAGGTAATCTTTCTAAATACTCTCTAAGCTTAAATAAAAAGGGAGACTTAACCAATCGTGTCTTAAGTAATGTAGAAATCTTTGATGTTTCTTCTGGTTCTAGAGATTTATAAATATTTTTTAATATTCTAACTATTAGAACAATGAAATCTCCTTTGAGTTCAGCATCTAAAAGATGCCAAAATCCAGGTCTATTTGCTATTTCCAATGTCAGGATTGGGGGCTGCAGAAGAGATAAATCAAGTAACCTTTTAAATCCTATGGGTTTCTTTTCTAAACTTTGTAACTTTTCAGTTGGCTGTAGTTCAGGTTCTTCTTCATCTGTAAACTGTGAGGTACTCGGTACACTTTGCCTTGAATCTTCTATTACAGTACCATCAAACCAATCTATACGAAGAGACGGCTTGCTACTCTCTGTCATGTTTATATTTGTGTATAGCTATGTCTGAATAACATCCGAAGTAGTTTATTGGCCGAAATATAATAAATGGAACTTAATTTACAAAAAATCAACTTTTGTAAATAAAAATATAATAATAAATATGTAAGATGAATTAAAAGTTTTTGTAAAACATGCTGTCAACACGTATTTAAAAAAAGAATCGATTTTATATTAATCGATTATTTGTTTCTTATAATCGAATAAAATTAATCATAATAATCTTAATGATAACAATCAGTTTTAATAAATCAATTATATAAATTAAATTAAAATACAGTGTATTCTTTTAAGTAAAAATGATACTCGGCATTGTTTCAAACCAAAATAGCCAAATTACACATTTTAATTGTGTTTTCAAACAGTGCCATCTCTGCAAGCGAATGACAAAAAACGCGAAGGTCATTAAACGTAAATAAGTCATAAAAACGGCGCGATCTGTGTGTACTTATGTAAAACAGTTTCATATCTGTCCAATGATTTTCTTTCTTTGTGTACATGCGTACATAAATAATTATTAGTTTAATAAAAAAAACATCTTTTAATTTAAAACACCTGACATTAGCTGGTGGAAGTAATATATAATAATAAGGAAAGAAAATGCCACAGCAAAATGCAAGAACTAATTAATATTCTGCAGTAATTTTTATTCTAGTTAAATGTATACTGAACATTTGTGGCAATAATTTTTTAATGTTTTTACTTAAAGAAATTTTTTTATTTTAGTTTTAAAACCACGTTGCCGTTTTCTTTTTATTTAATTGTTTTATTCTAATCCTAGTTAAATAAGAAAATTTCATATTCGTTTTATTTATATTTCAATAAAATGATGAATAGAACTTAACAATTTGTAAGAATAATTCTGTTTAGTTTCTTTATTATTTAAGCTAAAAGTTTAAAAAGACAAATGTTTTTTTTTAATTTTTAAATCAGAACGTTGTCGTTCTGGCTATTTTTGACATTTATCATTTCAATTGATCTTCGTTTCGAATGCATTCTTAACATTAATCTGTTAATGTCAATATTATATAGAAAAAAATGGATTTTCCCGCAAAAATCGTACCCTCTAAAATTTATTGATTTTTTTCACTCGAAGTACATTCCTGGTTGTCAATGACAAAAAAGCTGTCAATTTTGAAATTCGCATGATTGCTATCGCGCAGTAATGTATCGAAAGCGTAAATTTTTAATGCCAGAGAATCAAAAATTACACCCAGGGATGTAGAATATAAATTTATCCAACCTTTTTATAAAAAAAGGATTTCGAAGTTCATATTAACAAAGTTTATAGCATCGACATAATAGTCATAATCTTTCAAAGCATTTGAAAGTATTATGAAAGTATTCGTGTCTGTTTATATCTAAAGCTATTTATATTGAAGCATTGTATATTTTAATTATTCATCTCCTATTTTGTTTTGTAGTATTTATAATTGGGAACTAAATCGTATCTGTGTGCCACAACATATTGGTATAAATATTTATGTATTTTTAAAATTCACTATTTATCATGTTTTCATTTGATATTATAAATTTTCACTTTAATAATATAACAGCATACCTAATCAGTTTACGAAGTCTAGACTTTGCAATTACAAACTTTCCCGCACCTAACAAATAAGCTTTGTCACGACAACAATTGAGATTATCAGATGAGGATAATAATACCATTATTTTAGGGGTTTAGATGTAAAGGTGCTCTGCGGGTTTAATAATGAGTATTCTAGGCATTCACGTGAATTAATTTCTCTCAAACTAAACATACAATGTGAAATACAAAATGCATAGTGATTTTTTACTTTACTTTTACTGTCTCTCAGACTAGCGAAGATTGGCAGTCAATCCAGCAAAACTATCTCTGTATCTAGACAGACGAAATAATTCGGTAACATTTGCTATCTCTAATCACTTCCTGATGTTATGTGGCCAGGATTTTCCTCTCCGACCGAGTTTTCTTCTTCGCCTTTGGATCGCAACTAAGTAAATATAAGTTAGAATTTACTAGAAGTAATGTCATTTTTTACGTTCAATCTAAACAGTCCCTTCTTAATACAAACTCCCCCGTAACGTGTAACGTAATATATGGGATGGCCCACTGTGTCAATTTAGTGCTCGCCTTCCGTTCAGGATAGTAAAGTCAACAGTCAGTCATGGTAATGATGTTTGACTGATCCTAAAATGTAGATAGGGTAGATATTGTCCCAGAGCAGTGGATTGTTTTGTGGTTCCCGAGAAAAAATAGAGCCAAGTTATTCGTGGTGTATGAGGCGACTATAGGAGCAAATACTAGTAGATGGGCGTTTGTTTTTAAAACCTCTAAATAATGCACAAGAATTAAGGCCACATCCAATTTCAAGGAGGTTAATGTCTAGAAGAAAACTATTACGTTTCTATTGATGATGATGGACAACAGTGTTACCAGTGCAAGAAATATGAAGAAATCTTGTTTTACTTTTTTCTTTATTAGGGAGAGACCTACGTTCAACAGTTTACTGCTATAAGCTGTTGTCGTTGACGTTAAATGATCTGAAGTGGAATTCAAGTCTTCAGTATATACATAATGTAGATAAAAGAGAGAGACAGATAGATATATAGAGAGAGAGAGAGAACTACGTATTCATATATTGTTTTAGTATTTGAACGCTCAGAGCGTAAATACACATTTTTATTTCAAAAATCAGATAATAAAAGAAATCTTTTGATAACTTACTTGGCGTTCTGTAAAATAATATATTCTTTATTACTTTTGAATTTACTCAAGGCTACTTTGCTCAGAGTTTGAAATATCTGGTTTCCAGGTTTTGCGTAATTATTGAATACAATATTAAAAACTATAGAAGGTATGTAATAATATAATATTAGCGAGAAATACTAATATAACAAAAAATAGTGGTTTTAATATTTTAGTCTCATATCCACACAGTTGATATAAGAATAGAGAAAGAGTTAACGCATGTCTTCTGTGACTTCTTAAGTACATTAAAAATGTTTCAAAATATCGTTTAGGATATAAATGCACTTTGTGTGTGTGCTGGATGAGTGATAAAGAATCCAAGTGTACAATATTTTTTTTAACAGCTCTTATATGTCCCACTGCTGAGTACGGGCCTCCGCATTTCTGGAGGAACGGACATTAACTCGCTACGCTAGTCCAATGCGGATTAGCGGAGTTTCCAGACTCGGAATAAATATTCTTAGGTGATTTATTCCGATGCAGTGATCGAACCCGCGACCATTGACTCCGTGGGCAAGGGGTCCCGCCACTGCGCCAATTGGTCGTCGTTAATATTAAACGTGAATAATACAAGGCTTTATAATTTTACTGAATGAAAGGTTTTTCTAAGAAAATACCACTAGTACCCTTATAAAATATATTGCTAGTATGTGCCGCTTTTCTACGGACAAAACACCAGAGAGTAATAAAATTCTCATACGCTTTGTAAAAATAAAAATGGAACAGTTCTTTCCGGGAATATAAAACAATATTTTAAGTTTAAATTGATCAGGGTAGTGAATGTGGTGGAAATATTTTAGAAAAATGAAGAAGATTCAACAACAAGCGGGCTGTTGATCATGATAATGACGCTTTAACGGTAATGTTATTTTTTTTTGTTTATATTTGCACTTGCGCGGGAATTACCGGGTATAAAATTTTGCCCCGATGACTATGAGCAGTAGCGACTACATGACAATAAAAACCAATCTGCATACTCCAATCCCGCCAATTATTGGGATGACAGCAACACTTATCTTATTTGAGAGAGGCTAATGTTGAATAGGTCCACTATTGTTTTACGGCTACATACATACATATCGTCACGCCTGTTTCTCGTAGGGGTAGGCGAAGACCACAGATCTCTATCTTCTACGATCTCGGCATACTTTCCTTACTTCCTCCATACTCATTACTCCCTTTATGATAAAATGGTGTTTATTCTACTAATACCTTCTGTGAAATTATTCAGTCAAGTCTTAAAAAGTCACGACATATGCATTTATTTCATATTACTTCACTTATACACTTTAATCGAAATATATTACATAAGTCGCCACCAAATTAAACAATATAACGGATAATTATATAAGATTATGAAAATAAAATAAAAACACAACGTCACTGATGTAAGTTGACGGGAAAAGTCCATGGTTCAACTTGTGATAAATTAAATATTAGGTACGTTCTGCATTCTGCTTGATAGCGTCAAATCGTTTGCGTTTGGTGCCACAACAAACCAGTAATAAATTACATGGGTTAATCTTACAAAGTGCCACTTCGAAAATCTATGTCATTACTTTAACATAGCGATTAAGAATGCGTAGGATGTGCCGAGGTACCTACCTTATCAATTGAATTAATCAAATGGAAATAAGTCTTCGGAATTAATTATTTTATTTTATTTTTGTTTTTTAAAACGTAAATTGTAGAAAAATCAAATTGTAAAAAAAAAAGATATTAATGTAACAAAGATTTTAAGAATGATTAAATTTTTGAAGACAATTAGACAAATTTTGATGTACAGAAAAAGTCCTTGGCCATAAACAAAAGAGAAATACTAATATCTTACAATTAAAATTTACGGTTAAAATCAATGCAATCAAGCAAGAATTAATTGTTAAAGCTTTGATGAAATAAGTTCTGAAAATTGCTCCTTTGATCGTAATATTTTAATTACAAGAAATGATTTCTGCGAATGGAAAGTGACATTTTAACAAGACCTAACTCAATTTATTGTATGAATATATATTTTATATATAACTAAAAACAAAAGAAGAAACTGACCTGAAAAGGATACTCTCATAATCGTTAAGCAAATTACAATTGGGATTTACGGACTATGATTTCTTTACAATATTCTACACAGATATTAAGGGTCCCAATAAAAATCCCTTTGCTTATTTGTTCGTATATTATTTATTAGTGTATGTTTCATGCAACGTTATTGATTCAAATACAATGAAATTTTGTACAATAACGGCGGATTTATATATATATCTATATATATATATATATATATATATATATATATATATATATATATATATATATATATATATATATATATATATATATATATATATATATATATATATATATATATATATATATATATATATATATATATATATATATATATATATATATATATATCTATATGAGACACTCTTCTAGTTAACTGTTGGTGATCACGTAAAGAACAACCGAACTTTCCATGCACGTGGTAAAACTTGTACTTCCTCATACAGGCAAGACTCTTTCGACTGGTGACATTAGCTCTAAAATTGAAAATAGGCTGTAAAATGTCAGGCTATAAAATTGTAATGGGAAGTCGGATTACTATTGTGAGATGCTTAGCTTTGAGTTCGTTAATATGTTCATCATGATGACTAAGAGCAAATCCTTTCATTTTGGAAGAGGCCTAGTTCAAGTAATTATCTTATATTTCACGTCATCTATTATATTTCCTTCTGTGACTGTGATGACCTGATGAAGGCAACAGATGATGCAGCGTCAGTGACTGTGATTTGGACTAAAAAGATCTGATGCCGCTCACACGAAAAAGAATTTCCTATATAGGGGTAAGATGGCAATTACGGGAGAGGAGAGAGGAAGAGGGAAGTCATAGGAAGGGTAGAAGGAAACAAAAGCAGGACAAAAAAGAGAGGTGTTTTGATCTCTGCAATAACCCAACGCAGAACGCCGATATTTAGTGAGAATGTGGATACTTCTCTAGACGGCCTCAAGAACTCAACCGCTCACCGGACGAAGCGCGGTAGCTAAGCTACCACTCAGACGCCGGTTTTCAGCGGGAGCGTGCTCGTCAGTGCAACCCATTCATGCTACAGACAGCAGCAGACATAATATGCCATTCTTGACAAAGTATTCCTCTACAGCGTGGCTCTACCACTATAATTATAATTAGGTTATAGGTCGAATAGCCCTTGTTTGAAAGTAGTTAAGGTAGAAAACCTAATTGCTTAAACCGGACACCATTTATATACGTTTAATTATGAACGATATGGTTTAACTAGCAAGCAAGATTACCTGCTAACTACAGGCATTGTTTATCAGCGATTGCTATCCAAAGACAAAGGCATTTCAACTTTGTACAGGCTGTCCTGCGTCGATTGGAGGCGACCCACATGTTTTAGTTGTAACAGAATTTCACCAATGACATACACACTCGAATACCATGAAGATTGTTGTTATTGTAATTCGCCAAAAATTAAATGAAATAGAAAGATTTTTTGTGACGCAAAAATAAACTTGACATAGCTTATAATTTTAAACACGAAAAATTAAAAACTATAAATAAACAGAAAAAAAGCTAAGAATCTGGTTTAGAAAATGTCACAAAATGGTTCTCATTCAGCCAAAACCTGGCGCTAGTTTTCAGTACGAACGAAGATAACAACCAGCTACCTTCGGCGGTCTTTCCGAACCGATACGACATTTTCACCTTCAAAGAACAAGCCTAGACATACCTAAAAGGCTGGCAACGCTTCCGCGACTCCTGCGTTGTCGTGGTTGTCTATGGGCGGCGTTGATTGCTTTCAATCAGGCGGCACGCTTGCTCGTTTGCCCTTCTATCCCATAAAAAAACTGACTAAGACCATCCATTTCCCCCACCACTTCACCATGGCCACCAATGATGACGACTTCAAACACACACTACAATTTTTCACTATAAACACAACGCGTATCACCTAAAAGTTTTTTAAAAATTTTAACTCAAAATTATAGGGGCAGATGTTACACGCATGATGCGAAAAGAAAAGTTCAGTAGGTATTTGACTTCCAAACTTCGCAAATACGAAAGGCGTGCATCAACTTTTCATCGTTTCCATCTATATTTTTCACAGTAACGACTTAAGCTTTCTAGGAAAATACCTTTCCTACCGGTTAAATTGTCGACCGTAATTTACCGCAACGAGAGTTCCTTTTTATAGTATTTGTCACCCTAACTGAATCGTTTGTTGTCAATAGTAGAATAAATATTTGAAGCGTATTTGAAGGAGTTACCACACTATTGCTGTATGGTTACTCCTCTCCCTTTGATAACTTCGTTCTTCTCTTCCCATTATTCGTATTTTAAGTAAGATAGACAACGCTTCTGTAGTACCCCAAGGGGTACTACAGAAGCGTTGTCTATCTTACAGTAAGGAGTTGTTTAATTTTCTCTATTTTACAGTAAGGAGTTGTTTAATCTTCTCCCGGTCACACAACTCCACCATCGCACTACGCGTCACAAAAATAGATGCCATCCCCATGACCTGAATGGCTGGCCGTCAACCACCGTGCGATTTAGTCGCAGTTTTATCCCACGTTCTGTGGCAATGTGGAACAACTTACCACTTGCGGTGTTCCCACGTGATTATGACATAGTATAGGGTATTCAAGAAAGGACGTATGTGTTCGTTAAAGACCGGAAACACATCTGCGACGCCTCGACGGTGCAGATGTTTATGGGGGGGCGGTGATCGCTTACCACCAGGTGACCCGCTCGTTTGCCCGCTCGGCTATAAAAAAAGTAAATGCCTTTAATATAAATAACTAAATAAATTGTCATAGGTCTGTAAGGTATAGAATGTCGTTTATTATACTCTGTATTTTTCTAAACTAGAAGTTAAGGTTAGAGTTGTAGAGCATTATTTCCAACTCCCTAATTGTCATTCATCTTTTTCAATGGTAGAGATAGCCTTATTCTATTTTACTTTCTCTATCGAGTCGGCTCATTATAAAAAATCTCCGTCACTTTCTGATAACAAACTATAAATAACAGCGTTCCATTTGCCCCAAATTTTGTTATTTAAAATCAATAAAATAGAATAATGATTCATTGCAAATAGTTTTAAAATAGGATTATAAGAGAGCGATGTGAAGAAAAGAAATGTATTGCCACAAAAGTTGGGAAATGGATGCTTAGATAGTTTGGGCACATAGAGAGAATGGATAAATACGACTGATAAAATAAATTTACGTTGCGGATGTGGATGGAAGTGTCGGTCGGGGAAGACCACGGAGAAAATATCTTGACCAAATCGCTGAAAGACCAAATTAAAAGCGAACTTAACCGAAGAGTTTTTATGGAGAGAGTGCTGAGTGTGGATGAAACGAAAGAAGTGTGCTGGGATTGTAGCAGTAGCAGGAGATCTGTGGTCTCTGCCTACCCCTACGAGAAATAAGCTTGATCGTATGTATATATTCAAAATAGGACATTCAGTAAATAAAATGTAATAAAATTTGTAAGTTCCTAGCGAGCGAAAACACTTCTCGTCCCATAAATATTCAGAAAGGGAACAGCTTCCGCAGCGGGGAAAAAACGCTTACAACGTCTGCGAAGATTAGGAGAGATTTTGCTCACGACTTACTTCTGAATAATTCACTAAATTCTAAATGTGCCAGAATAAAAATGGTTTTACAGCGCATAATATGGTTATATATTTTCTATGGCAACGAGCAATTGTGTCGCCTGATGAAAAGCAATCAACACCTATGTATATACAGACATCCACATAAATATAATAGAAAAGTATACTAAATAAACCATCAATTAAGTTAATCAAGTCCATTTTGATGATGTTGAAGTATGATTTTCTTAATGGACACATAAAAATTACAATCGGCAAGTCGAAAACTAAATTTGAAAGTTTTTTTTTAATTCAAATTTTTATTTCTCCTGTCCAGGATTTTGACCTTAAATCCCGGTGGTTATTAAAATTGGATTAAAAACCAACACATGTGGTTAGAATAGTCAATAAATATTTTAGAATATTCTAACAAAAATGTCTTCTGCCAAAGTCATGGAATATTGATAAAGTTTTAATATTTTGCGAGGCGTTGAAACTTCACTTATTGGATGGAGAACACAACTTTAATTTATGTCGATATTGCTGACGACGCTAAGCTTTGAAATATGTTTAAAAGAACACCTTATTGTTGTGAAATCTTATAATTTATTACGTTACCCAGCCTCGACGTTCAGCGAAAATTTATTGAAATTATAAAGAGATTATAAAAAGAAAGACTAAATTTTATGGAACATGGGCACATTTTGCGTAAGTTTAAAATCAAAGATTTTGGGACCCATGGACATATAATCAGAGAGACAAAGATAGGTAAACTATGTTAGTTCGGACATCTAGATATGGATGACAATCACTAATTGGTTCATATTCTAGATTATTTTTTTTACTTTTTTTAACGAACGGTTTGTTTTGCGGCAGTAGTAAGCCGTAACATAAATACATTTAAGTACATAATTTATGTGCGGGAATAGTTTACACTTACAGAATTGCCAGCCGCGGTTTTCAGCAATGCTTTGCAAGTAGAATTAATGTTTTATTTACACGGCAGCTTGGATATATGATTTAAGCTAAAGCACGTTTTGGTATCGGATACGCATGTTTTTTTTTATGGAATTGGAGGGCAAACGAGCAAGCGTGTCGCCTGATGGAAAGCAATCAACGCCGCCCATAGACAACGGCGATACCGCAGGAGTCATGGAAGCGTTGCCGGCCTTTTAGGCATGTGTAGGCTAAAAGCCTTTAAGATATGAATGGGGGTTTTTTGTTCTAAAGTTTGTATGCTTAATATCTTTCGAGCCAACTGGACCACAAACTCCGTTGGCAACGCATTTGTGATGCCTATGGTATTTCATTAAATGGGCTGTGAAAAAGAATTGTCTTTCAGATGTCTTAATTGTTTTTCATTAAGTTGTACGCTTAATCGTTTCCCTTTCTATCTCATTAAAAAGAAATAGAAGATTTTTTTAAATTCAATATGTATTCAATTTACTGGTTTGATATAGCGGTATTGAATATAGAGAATTAAATATTACGTACATATATCAAAATAATAAACAATAAAGCCTAGACTCAAGTTTTAGATAAGGTACATTAAATATCTTACAATTTCCAGCAGCCACCAATTTCAGAAGATAATGACGCACATTTTAGAAGCCGCAGAGTACAATTTGAAGCAAAGTAAATTGACTTCTATTCCGAGCTTGAAATTTTTGGTTTCTGCAGTTGCGTTATATCGCCTGTAGAATTTATGGTACCCTAGTGTCGGCAATAAATCGTAACTAGCGTTTTGAGCTTGCCATTTTATATATTAACTAGTTGCTGCCTGCGACTTCTTCTTCATGTCGACACAAAAAAGCGAAATTATCATAAACTTCAACAAATTAAAAACTTGCAAATTAAAAACTTACCACCGGAGCCAAAAAAGTTTTTATATAGATTTCTGAAAAATTTGTATCTGATCCCTTAAAAACAGTCAAGTGGAGAGTCAGAATACCACCTCAACACGAGGCATCATCAGGCATCATCATATGATGCCTCGTATTGAGTCGAAACACGTGTCGTGTTTGTGGGAGATTTTTGTGGGAGAGTGGTGGTATTGTTGATAGTGGTTGAATAGTGGAGAGTTGCTGACGGCCGTTTTTTCGGTAAGATTTAGTTTAAGTTACCCGTAAATCCACTTCTTCCAGTAAAAAACACACATTATTGTTTCTATTTTTGTTTGCTTGTCGCGGATCTTAGCTAAATACAATTTTTGACTGTCCACATAGTAATGGATTTTCGCAAAATAACACCTGACTCCATTAATCAAAAACAGTCAATTTTTAATTGGTGGTAGAACTGTGAGACTCAGACCATTCGATGCAGTATTTTATTCTGATCGGAGTTTGCAATAATTATTTTTAATGAATCCCACGAGCTGCAATGATAGATGGAGTTCAGCCCCAGCAGAGCCCCGCATGCTGCGGTAAGGAACTATAGTACCCGGAAAGCTCGATCCCGCTTGTGACTAAGCTCGCCCATAGCCACGCATTCATCGGCACGGCAGACTGGATTGGCGAAGAGGAAGGGAAAAGGATAGAGAAGAAAGGAAAGGGAGCCCCCCTTTGATCGATATGTAAATTTTCTTATATATCGAAGATGTACCTTTACACAGTCTTTTCAACGCTTCCTGGGTTTGCCTTTGGTTTTTTCTTGTTGCGAGGTCCACTTGGAAAGAATGAAAATGGTATATTTCCCATTTACAAAGAAAAAAGAAAAATCATTAAAACATTTTGTTTAAGAAAGACATAACTGAATACAAAGACTCTCCAAAACAGTTTGGTTCAAAGCATTATATGTCTTAACAAACGAATTTTGTACCTACTCTTTCGAGTTGCTTTGTTTCTGTGTTTTATCCCGAGGCAATCGTGTGTAGAAATAATTTACTTTTGAATACAAGTATACAGAAAAATTAAACTAAAGAGGCCACGTTCAACATCGTATGTGAAAGACTTGTTTTAATTGTTTAACCCCTTGCGCTTCGATTTAATTAGGATATTGCAACATTTTTCCTAATTAAAAAGGGAGCTCTTTCCTTTCTTGTGCATCCTTTTCCCTTCTTCTCCACCTATCTACAGTCTGCCGAGCCAATGGATGCATGGCTGGTTATAAAAACTAAAGGCTATAGTGACCCGATTACTTAGACTTTCTATTACTTTAGTCTTTAGTCTTAGTGCCTATTGTAATTATTATACAGGGCCGGTACAAGGGTGAAAGGCCTCGCGGTCTATTAAAATTATAAATCATGTTTAGTATACTCATAAAATTAAACTTCACTTAATTAAATACAAATTTCACTTAAACGCAAATTTCACTGGACTATTAAAAAATTATTTCAAGCCTGCTCCACGTGACGTGGATGGCAGACTGCCTCGAATCTAACTCAATGCTGACTGTTTCATTAATGTTAATAATACTACAGCCGAAAATTCGTAGTGTTTCGGCGCTCACGTGATATTACACTACCTATACGATAGATGACACACTGTTTTATATTGTACCAGCTGACCCGGCACACTTCGTACCGCCTCAGAATCAATAAATAAAAAAGCCAAACGATAATTGCAGAATGTTTCAAACATTAGTAAAAATGTGGTCAAAACTTAACAGGACCAAAAAGAAATTGTAATCAATAAAAAAATAAAATTTCAGCTTTGAATTTAATTTGATTTCTATTAAATTTATTAAACGACTTTTAAATTTAATTGATTTCTGAACAACGGGACGAACATCAAATATTTGACAGGTAGAGATAGTTTCTAAGGAAAAATGAAATTGTTGCTTTTATTATATTCCTAATATTTTTATCATATTTAATCACCTTTTAAACCTTCCCTGGACTTCCAAAAATAATTCAAAACCAAAATTAACCAAATCGGTCCATCCGTTCTCGAGTTTTAGCGAGACTAACGAACAGCAATTGATTTATATATATATATATATATATATATATATATATATATATATATATATATATATATATATATATATATATATATATATATATATATATATATATATATATATATATATATATATATATATAGATTATTATTCTATATTCATGTTATATATATATGTAATAGCATATGTAAATAAATAATTCCTTTTTTTGGTTGTATTATAAAATTTACGTGTAGGAACTGAATGTATATTCAAGCTCCGCCAAAGAATACGCCGGCCCTGGTATTATATAATATTACTTGACTAAACATTTTTTTTTCAGTTCTGTAATGAAAACATCGACGAGACCAGTGTATTTATTTCTTTTTTCACTAGAATTACAAGTACATTAGAGTTTGTTTGTCGTTTACACTAAGCTTCCGTTTTCTTATGGAATCGCGTGTGAGAGTGCAGTTTGCAGGAATATCAGATGTGGTAGGGTCATCGCCCTGGTTGAACTCACGAACTAAAATATTAAGTTCATTTTAAAATTTCCACCTAAAGTTTTAATTTGTTTTAAATACATTGTACAGTTTTATATAGATTAATATGTGAAGGAAAAGCTTTTTATTCCATTTTAAACATATTGCGCCAACGGAGGAAAGTGACATTTGGCATAACGCTCATATGGAAAACGGGAGAAGAAAGATAAAAAAAATAGTAATGGCTACAGTCAGACAGTTTTCATCAGGGGACACGTTTGTCTTGCCCTCCTATCCCATAAAAAATAAATGAGAAGTGCATATCGAAACAAAAACCGTAAACGCTGTAAATGACACGGATATTAAAAAAATATTGCATATTCAAATCAAAAAAAAAAATTTGCTTCGAAAGGCCTATGTCTCACAATTCTAGGACCAATAGACAATTTGGTACAGCGTTGAAACTGAATGTTTTTTTATGGGATAGGAAGGCAAACGAGCAGGTGTGTCACTTGATGGAAAGCAATCAATGCCGCCCATAGACTTCCGCAGCACCATAAGCAGTGAGGAAGCGCTGTCAACCTTTAAGGTAAGTGTCATTATGGGAGTGGTAATGGGAAGAGGTGGGGTAGAGAGAGAGGGGAGGGTGTTGAGACTCCGGAACTCGGCCTCAGACGCCGGTATTCTGCGGGTGTGTGGTACTTCCCCGAGCCAGCCGGCCCATGCATGCTACAGACAAATATTATGCCATTCTTGACAAAGTATTCGTCTGCACCGTGGCTCTACATACTCTACATTTTAAGTAATCAGATAAATTTTTTTCAGAAATCTTTAAAGGTTTTTTGGTTTGGGTAAGTTTTTGTTGTTGTACTTTAGTAAACCGTTTTCACGTTTTTGTGTCGATACGTGCATGTACATACGACATATATGTGATACCTCTAGCGTTGTAGATGTCTGTTGGTGTCATTTACCACCAGGTGACCCGCATGCTTGTAGCAAGCTACTATAAAAAAAATAAAAAATAGCCTTTTTTTCTGCAACTTAAAAAACATTTTCTTTTTAATAATTACTAATATTATATCAAAAAAGCATAAAAACTACTTTTATTCTTGTGCAGTTTGTCTTTCGACATAGACCTCTTTTTAGAAGAAGAAGCTTTCCTTTTTCTTTTGCTATTCCGAGTCATTCAGGACCGGCTACTTTTTAAGGTCATCTTCTTATATTTTTAATTGTCTTCCTCTACGATTCTTTTGCCATCTCTTGAGTACTGTAGTAATACATTTATAAATGTATCACGAATGCAATTTTTTGGTAAATTCGTAATGTTCAAATTTAAAATGACAAAGAAATAAATTGTTATAAAACAATTAATTACTTCGACTGACGTCTTTTAAATAGACATGTCACCCGTCCGGCACAAAACATTTAAATTATATATATATATGTATATATATATATATATATATATATATATATATATATATATATATATATATATATATATATATATATATATATAAATATATATAATGTAAATTGATAAAGTGTGATTAAAGTATAATTAATATATAAATATACAATGAAACGCAAGAAGAAATTTATATTTATTCTTGTGTTTCATTGAAGAATTAATTTGAAGTTCCTGTTTATGGAGACTTTTATTTGAAGAAGCCCCCTAAAGATCCCGGGTGTCGCCATAAGCAGTACGGCTGGCACGCTACAGTACCATGCAGGCAACGATGCTTCAAAAATCATATACAACTGTATGTTCTTATTAATTATTAATTGTGTACCTCAAACTGGAGAGAACAAGTATCGTGAAGAACACAAAAATTAAATTTATTATTAATAGATCCATTGTACATCCTCAGAAACGTATTAGCTTCGCTGTTCACTTGTTACTTCGCAGTCAATTCATAATAGAGTAGGGAGGAATTTAATTTAATATTAAATCTATTGTCTCCCAGTAAATTGATAAGAGCGGTGTCCCCGAGACAGTTTGTGGAAAACTTAATCTAAATTACATCAAACGGATTTTGTTTTAATTCAATTAAAATATTCAGCCATTTTAAAATATAACAATTGAATTTATTATGTTAAAAGATTATTTTAAAAGACTGATTTCAATCACTCGGCTCGTATAAGGTGACTCAAAGTTTACGCATATTATATTAGGGGTTAAAGTATAAAATTGCCGTTTCGTATGGATTTTTTTTATAATGAATATATATTTGTTTAGTCAAAGTATTTAACCTCGTTATTTCGCTATATCGCTGATTCCTTGGTAGTTTGATACGGATCGGCTTCTACCATCACCTTCAATTGATCATTGTTTACCTTACTGACTGGTCTTCCTCGTGGTTCATTCTTCAAGTCAAATTTTCCACTACAATTGTGGTTAAACAAAAAACGCTGCGTTCATTAGCCGTATCTTCTCCAAATACAGCATTAACATTACGAGGAGTGTCTGTTGCGTTATTTCCATGTCGGACTTGTATTCAAAACTTGCTCAAATTATCGCGGCCCATCTTTGTTTAAAATGTGAATATATGAAAAATTTAAAGTCGAACAATCAAATGTCATATTTTTGTAAATTTAGAATTTTGTAGTTTTTATACGATAAAGATTCACTCTGAAATATAACGCATAAAATATATTATACCATTTTTTTAATTATCTTTTTTTTTAAAAAAAATCAAACAAAGGAGCTAGCGGATTAGCGGATGGTAAGTAATCCTCCATGGACATCTGTAATACCTAGGGCAAATATGCTGCAAATATGCTGGCTACCTTAGAGTACACAATGTGAGAATAAGGAGGTAGAGTCGCTGTGCAATTTTAAAACGTAGTAAGGGACACTTCAACCAAGAAAAAACGAGTTTTTTATTATGCAGCTTAGCTTAGCTTAGCTTTTAAACACAAGAAAAAACGAGTTTTTTAGTATGCAGTTTAGCTTAGGTTAGCTTTTAAACACGAGAAAAAACGAGTGTTTTATCATGCAGCTTAGCTTAGGTTAGCTTTTAAACACAAGAAAAAACGAGTTTTTTATCATGCAGCTCACTATGCTTTGAAATATCGATTCCCATAGACATTCCAAAAAACCCTAGAAATGTGATTCTGAATCTAAATAAAATAAATTGTCTAAAAATTGTCTTTGTCTTTTTATTTGTATACTATTCAGTTCTAATTAGAACTAAAACTAATTAGAACTGAAAAGTATACAAATAAAACATTTCTTACTTAGAAGTTTTATTACAATGTAATGACTCTTTTTGATATTAACAAACTGTCGGGCACAGCTATCAAATGTCTGTCGCATAAGATTACATTGTCATTTTAAAAGTTTC
Organism: Baronia brevicornis; assembly: GCA_031353405.1. Lineage (NCBI taxonomy): Eukaryota > Metazoa > Arthropoda > Insecta > Lepidoptera > Papilionidae > Baronia > Baronia brevicornis. Next base: position 74,096 of record JASFAT010002429.1, on the reverse strand, counting down.
TTCGGGACACCATTTTTATTTTATACCACCCGACTCTTACTTCGCTTTTTTATATCATAACTGTGCAGTCTTACTTTAATGTCATTTTGTTATAGCTATGTTAAATACATTAAGTTTAAGATGAAGTCAAAACTTATTACTCTTTTTTAAGATCCGCAAAAATCAAAATAACACTTTCGGACTTGCTATGTGTGGTGTATATCATGGATTCTCAAATTAAAAAAAAAACGACGGGGTTGACGTAAACGAAAACTTATTTTGGGGGTCGACATAAACGAAAACTAATTTTGGGGGTCGATGAAGTCTAAAAATCGACCCTTATTAAATAACACAAGTTGAATATGTGAAACAAGGAACACCAGGCACACCCATCTCATTGATTAAGAAGCAATAAATCTGTATTTAAATAAATCATAAAATAAATTTAAAAACACAGTACTTTTATTTAAACACAGTAGTTTTATTTTAATTAAATGAAAATTACGTTTTTAGGAGGTTGATGGAGTTTTCGAAAAATTATATAGGGCATCGACCCCTTTATAATTTTACGAAAATCAAAAAAGTTTGGCAAACCCTTCCCTTCAAGACCATGTGGTCCAGTGGCAGTACTGCCACTTACGAGATTAATAGTTGCGGGTTCGTTCCCGGCATCGGAATAAATGTATGTATGTTCCATAGATATTTATCTCGAGTGTCGTAATCCCGGCAATACGCATTGAACAAGCGTTCATACACAAATGGGATGTGAAAAAAGAAATACCCGTGACAATTACCGATTTTTTAAAACCTGTGTCAGATCAACGCCTGCCCGGGCTTAGATGATAGTAGTATAAAAATACACCGTATTTTATTTTAAGAAAAAAGTATTTTTAGATTAAATATAAAGGCAAAGTAATTTAGAGTATTCGAGTGGAGCCGCCCTCGAACAGACTTTGACTTTATAATGACATGTTTAATTTAAATCTTTTGTCTGGCTGACAAGAAGCTTAGGAAAAACTTTTTGGAAGTGACAATTATATCTCAAATCTTAATTACATATACAATGTAGGCAAATGAACAAATTGGATACTTTTTTTTTATATATATTCACGCCTATCCCCCAAAGGGGTTGGCAGAGACCACAGAGCTCCATCCGCTGCCATTTATCGCAGCGAAACGGCTCGTCATTGGTCGCTTTTCGCCCTCGTGAGAATCAGGACGTGAAGGGTGGCGAACCACGTCGCCGTCATTTTCGACAAATTAGGTATATTAAATTCGTCTTAGTGAATCCCACGAGCCGCAGGGGAGGATGGACGTCAGCCCCAGCAGAACCCTGCAAGCTGAGGTAAGGCACCTAGTCCCCGGGGGAGCCCGACCCCGGGACGATCGGCACGCTTACGACTAGGCTCGCCCCTAGCCACGCAATTGATACTTTATCGAATTGGATACTTTATCGTAACTTATTACAATAAAGTCTAGTCGATACGTAACTTTGGGAAAGCTCGAAGATACTAAAAAGGGGAAAAATAGAGTGAATGTGAGAAAGGGAATAGAGTGTAAAGAACGAAGACAGTGGTAAAGATAATGCTTCTGTAAGATTGTGGTTACTTCCCTGTCCTATTATGCTCCGAATAACGGATATACGATATCGGAACCTTCAAAAAATAAGCCTATATATTTTCTGTCTATGGGCGGCGTTGATTGCTTATCATCAGGCGACATACGTGCTCGTTTACCTACGTATCCAATAAAAAATGCCACAACAACGATAACAAAACATTTAATTATATTTTTATCTCTCATTTATATTATATATCAATGCAAAAAAGCGAAAAAGTAGTAAACCGCAAAATGAAAACCTATTAGTCTTAGAGCTGTGAGTGTCAGTCCATTCGAAGCAGTATTTTTTTTTAATCAGAATATGTTATAATTTGTCGACTTCTGTGTCATTGACCGCGACCGATTGGCTCAGTGGCGGGGCCCTCCGTCCGCGGAGTCAATGGTCGCGGGTTCGATTCCCGCATCGGATTAAATATTTATATGGATTTATAAATGTTTATTACGAGTCTGGTAACCCCCCCAATCCGCATTTCCTTTCGTGCCCCTTCCTTTCTTCTCTATCCTTTCCCTTCCTCTCCGCCAATCCACGGTCTGCCGTGCCAATGGATGCGTGGCTAGGGGCGAGCCTAGTCGTAAAACGTGCCGATCGTCCCGGGGTCGGGCTCCCCCGGGGACTATGGTGCCTTACCTCAGCATGCAGGGCTCTGCTGGGCCTGACCTCCATCCTCCCTTGCGGCTCGTGGGATTCACTAAGACGAATTTAATATACCTAATTTGTCGAAAATGACGGCGACGTGGTTCACCACCCGTCACGTCCTGATTCTCACGAGGGCGAAAAGCGACCAATGACGAGCGTTTCGCTGCGATGAATGGCAGCGGATGGAGCTCTGTGGTCTCTGCCAACCCTGCGGGGGATAGGCGTGAATATATATATAAAATATATATATTCTGTGTCATTTACAGCGTTTTCGTTTTTTTGTTTCGATATAGTTATATACTAATATATCACATATCAGTATTTTTAAAAAGATATTTTGATATTACTAAAATTCTGCTTATCATTCCGACTAAGCTAATAGTAGTTGTGCTAAGTAAATATGGTTCACATCATGGATTCTGGCGATCACTTTCACCACCACCAGGTAATTCGCATGTTCTGCTATAAAAAAAAATCGGAGGCAGTCATTAGGACTGTCGACAGGAGTGAAAACTTAAAACTGTATTTTCTATATAAGGGCGAGAAGAGGCTAACGGAGATCCTACGAGTTTCACTACGATGAATGTAGTGAAACTCGTAGGATAGGTGAGGAAGGATGGACGAGTGTGCCGGGATAATAGCGGATGGAGATCTGTGGTCTCTGCCTACCCCTACGGGAAACATGCGTGACGTTATGTGTGTATATATTTTGAAATTTAAACTAATTGTTATTTATTTTATAAATTATATAAGTAAATAAAAGTCTTAATAATAAATAATATAAATAAATTAATTATAATGTAAATATTAATTAATAATATTTTTAAGAAATAAGTAATATTTAAATAATTTTAATAATATATACCTTAAGCATTAGCATGTTGCTGACGCGATCCCATAGATTTCTTCTCTACCCAGAGACGTGTAACGCGGCTATAGAAGTTTTGCACTTTAAAAAGGTCAATCCTCATAAGCTGAGTTATTGTAGCCTTAAAATTCACAGTAAACATGCAAGAACAGACACCGTTGGCCGAATGAGTGCATTTCAAAAGGGCGTCTCAAGCACGAAGCCGTATCATGTAAGTGGCACTGAAGCGGACATGTATCAGCCAGCCGTGCTGTGTTTCAACCTTTCTGCTCATTTCAATAATCAATTTAATTAAAGAGTTTCTTTTAGTTACATACACACAATTTTAAATTATAATATTATTGTACATTACGAAAATATTAGGTGTGAAAAAATACATCTTTCCATACGAATTTTAATTTATAAAAGTAGGTATTTACAAAGTTTTTTTACTTTTAATACCATCTAACGGATAATCTTTAAGCGCAATCAATGGAATACTTTGTATTTACCCAAAAAAATAAACCTCTTTTTATACCTTAAGTAAAAATAGTTTTATAAAAATTTTTCCAAATATAAAAGAAAACTAAGATTATTAATGGAGTCAGGGGTTACTTTGCGGAAATCCATCACTATATGGACAGTCAAAAGTTTTACTTAGCTAAGATCCGCGACAAGCAAACCAATAACAGAAAATTAATAATGTGTGTTTTTCCGTTGGGTCCAAATAAATCCACTTAGCCCAACGGAAAAACACACATTATTAATTTTCTGTTATTGTTTTGCTTGTCGCGGATCTTAGCTAAGTAAAACTTTTGACTGTCCATATAAAAAGAAAACTAGTTTATTGTTGGTCTTGTAAAATGTACTCATATAAACTTCCGTAATCTGATAACTAGGCCTACGATATATGTTTTATATTTTATAGTTTATATACCGAAGACTTGTTTAATCGATAACATTTTTAGTCATATTTAAAAATGTAAAAATACACAGTAAAGACAACCGAAAAGTCTTTTTTCGGTTGCCTTCCGTAGAGTCTACTATACCTGAAGATGCCTCGTGTTGGGGCGAAACACGTGTCGTTTACAAGGTGGAAAAGTGGTAGTGTGTGTTTGGTGTTGTGTATAGTGGTTGGTGGGTGAAGAATTGATGGCCGATTTTCGGTAAGTTCAAGTTTGGTTAAAGTTTCAAATAAATCCACTTCATCCAGCAGAAAAACACACATTATTAATTTTCTGTTATTGTTTCGTTTGTCGCGGATCTTAGCTAAGTAAAAGTTTCGACTCCATTAATAATGTCTTTAAATTACTGTTTAACTGCTATAATCATTTAAGTATTGTGGTTTTTGTTAGACCCAACATTTTTCATCTCCTTTAGTGATTTTTCAAACACTCTTGACGTCTTGGCACCTTAGGCGAGCACTCACCTCTGGCGCTAATCTTTGATTCTATTCCTATATTGCGATAAATATATGTAAGACCAACCTACGTTGGACAAGCGTGATGAGTTTATGCCCAATCCTCTATCATGGGGAATTCAGTGCCCAACATATGAGCATATGAGCTGTATCAAATTAATATTAATGTTTGTCATCTAATTCTCTAATTAAATCTTTAAGTAAGCATCGGCATAGAAAACTGGTTTTTTTTAAAAAAAATCTTCAAAGCAAGCGTAGTAAAGTGGCCACTTCATTTCAGAGCTTGTTATGAATCTTGGAACTTTCGTATTTGTTTGTGTCTTCTAAGATCTTGTTTTTATGGCAACCTCAACGTAAAAAAAGCTTGGTAGTATTCTGTGTGTAGGTCAAAACTGTTTTAGAGGTACACCTGGCCTTCATTTTGACCAAGTGAGATGAATAATAAAATAAAATATAATCCGCAGAGATATATCAGCTCTCCGCGTACTATATTAGATTTATACAAATGTGCTGAGTTGTTTAATCTCCTCCCAACTGTACAGTTCCACCATCGCACTACACGACACACCAATAGGTTTCATTCTCATCACCTGGATGGCTGGCAGAAAACCACCGTACTATTTAGTCGCAGTTTTCAACGCAATTGTACAACTTTGGAAAGACTTACTACCCGCGGTGTTCCAAAATAAATACGATATTCAAGCAATTTCAGACTGATTAAAAATTATATGGATTACTTGCAATAAAGATATAAGACACTTTACACAGACACGTAGACACACACACACACACACACAAACACGCGCTCACACACATACACAAAAATGCGTGCACTCTACATAGGATTTTCTATTATATTTTCTTATATTTATGCTTTTCTGTTGTCTTTATATATACTTCTTATATATACATTATATACACTTAGCTTCCCACAACAAGAATTTTCGTGGGAGTACAAGAGAAAAATATAACTTTATATATGTATATAAATAAAATTAAAAAATTTTATGGAATAATTAAAAAAATTTGATAGACTCAAAGGAGTTTAATCGATTTTTAGTGGTTTTCAATGTTTGTAAACTTTGTGTTTGAACTCAGGACAAAAAAATAGCACAAATTTATGCCATGTTTTGTCCTGAAAATTAAGAGAATGTATTTTTCGTGTAATTTTTTAGTATTATCGAATCTAAATGGATGAAGTCTTGTATATTACAATAAAAGTGTCCGTATTTTATTCAATTATATAATTAGTAATGTTTTTAGCATCTCTTCTTGTCTTCCGTTGCGGTAGTATCATATCCTGCCTAAATCCATCTTTTCTTTCCCCTGTCCTTTCCTTATTTTCTTCTCTATCCTTTACCCTTCTTCTCCGCTAATCTACGGTCTACCGTGCCAATAGATGCGTGGCTAGGGGCGTGCTTAGTCGCAAGCGTGCCGACCGTCCCGGGATCGGGCTCCCCCGGGTACTATAGTGCCTTACCTCAGCATGCGGGGCTGGGGAGGTGGGGGAAGGTAGAAATTGAAACGAATGAACAACGAAAACGCACTGTATAAATAATAAAAGGAGTCGTTAAATATTTATGATTGTTGTCTTTTACGACTTAAGCATTCAACTGTTATGATTTTTTTTATTCGCAAGCATTTTTATTAATAATGAACAATATTATGTTTATTGTTTATAATATTTAACGATAGTTATGTGGACAGTCAAAAGTTTTACTTAGCTAAGATCCGCGACAAGCAAAACAATAACAGAAAATTAATAATGTGTGTTTTTCTGTTGGATGAAGTGGATTGATTTGAAACTTAAACCATAAACTTACCGAAAATTGGCCATCAATTCTCCACCCACCAACCACTATACACAAATCCAAACACACATTACCACTTTTCCATCTTGTAAACGACACGTGTTTCGCCCCAACACGAGGCATCTTCATGTATAGTAGACTCTACGGTAGACAACCGAAAAGATAATAATTACTAATAACCTAAACGGTAGTTATTTACATGTGTATATGTATAAGTTGTCCGGTGACAGCATTAGGTTGTAGGTCGAATAATCAGCAAATGCATTATTCAGATTTATTCAGAGTCGAGTCTATCTTTCGCCACCGTGGATACGCAAGGTGCAGTAATGCCTATTTCTCCGGAAATGGAGAGGCCTTGTATATGAGTAGTATAAAATATAATAATAAAAGCTCAACCTTTTCTTCTGACGCGACGACTTTCTTAGTCTACTTACATACATATCATCACGCCTGTTCCCCGTAGAGGTAGGCAGAGACCACAGATTTCCAATTGCCTCGATCTCGACATTCTTTCTTTGCTTCTTCCACACTCATTTGGTCAAGGTTTGTTTAAAGTTTAGTCAAGGTATGTGTAAATGACAGCGACGTGGTTCGCCACCCGTCACGTCCTGATTCTCACGAGGGCGAAAAGCGACTAATAGAGAGCTGTTTCACTGTGATGATTGGTAGCGGACAGAGCTCTGTGATTTCTGCCAACCCCTGCGGGAGGGGGGGGGGTGGCGTGAATATATAAAAAAAAATAAAAAAATATGAACTCTGAAACTCGCATCAGAAATTCAGAAAACAGTAAAATTCCTTGGGATAACATTTATTTCACTGATATATCGTAAAATTTGAGGGGAAATGATAGATTTATTTTTGTACATCTCTTTGTAGGGACGGTCTTATTCGGGGGGATAGATCGCATGCAAGACAATAATGGATGATTCCTTTTAGAAGCTTCCTTTTGTACAAATTTATAGGATGGGATCTCTGCACATCGAGTTCGGGTATAGGGCCTATCCACTTTAATGCCGTCATTAATTCCAAACTCTTGTAGATAAAATATATTTTATTAGTACTTGAGATTAAGAAATCAGAAGAAAATTGGAAGTCTTCTTTAATATGTGTTTTTTTTTATGGGATAGGAGGATGGAGAGCCGTCTCGCTGCCATGAAATGGTAGCGGATAGAGCTCTGTGGTCTCCGCCAACCCCTGGGGGGGATAGGCGAGAATATATATATATATATATATATATATATATGATAGGAGGGCAAACGAGCAAGCGTGTCGCCTGATGGAAAGCAATCAACGCCGCCCATGGACAACCGCGACACCGCAGGAGTCGCGGAAGCGTTGCCGGCCTATTATAGGCTTGTTTTTTGAAGGTTCCAATGTCGTATCGGTTCGGAAAGACCGCCGACGGTAGCTGGCTCCACAAACTGGTGGTGCGTGGAAAGAATTTACGAGAGAAACGCACCGTAGTAGATCGCCAAAAATGTGTACAATAGATGCCTTAGATTATTATTTAAAAAAACAATATTAATTAAAATGACGACCAATTGGTTTAGTAGTTCGATCCCCGCATCGGAATATATATATGTATGGACTAGAACAAGTTTTTCTATTCTATTCTATTCTATTCTATTCTAAATATTTATTCCGAGTCTGCTAATCCCGCCAATCCACATCGGATAAGCGTGGTGGGTTAACGTCCGTTCCTCTAGAAATGGAGAACCTCGTGCTCAGCTGTTTAAAAAAGAAATAATGTTACACACACATACATTATTTCTTTATTGGCCCACGTCCGTCGACTGATGGACAAAGGAATCGTTAAAAGTGGTATTGAAATCATTGTTAGCATGGTGGCAACGTAGTTCGATCTTCGGTTTTACACACAACAACAGTGCATACCAACAAACGCAGATTAACCATCCAAGTGTATCGTACATTACGTCTGCCCACACACGGATCCCAGTTTCATAATATATAACATATTATATTAATATGCAATCCTAATTAAAGATGGACACAACATTAACATAAAGCGAAGCTCGACTGGATAATATCAGATAATAAATATAATAGTAATTTACATGTAAGATTTAATACGGTGCGGGAATTGTGCCACACTATCGTAGTGAATTATTTTTACTAAGTAAATGTTACTTTTTATGTAATTGTGGCCTAATAGTTTCTGTCTAAAAGCTATCCTGTTTTTTAGTCGTGTCCAGAGGTAATTTGTTCGAGTTGGTAAAATTTTGCTCCGAACACCGCCGTTTTATATTCTGAAATAAAATTTAATAGTCCGTCTACTCTACTTATAGTTGATGAATGTTAAATTGTATAATGGTACTAAAGACCAGTCGTGCTCCTTCGAAAACCATTTATTTATCATTGTTCTCTTAATCTGAAGTCCCTTTAGTTCGTTTCATAAATATATGTACAGTCAAAACTTTTACATAGCTGAAATCCGCGACGAGCAAACAAAAATAGAAAAATAATAATGTGTGTTTTTTACTAGTAAAAGTTACGGGGAACTTAAGCTAAATCTTACCAAAAAACGGCCTTTTGTATGTAACCATAATCGATCCAATAAAGTGAAAACGGATTAACTGCAAAATAAAAACTTATTATTCTATTTCTGAAAAAATCGTATGTGGATGGCCAGGGATGGATTAACTAACGTTGAATGGTCAATAACACCATTCAACGTTAGTTTCAGCGCTGTAATAAATTTTCTATCGGTCGTAGGGCTGTGAGATTCACTCATTTACAGCATTTTCGCTTTTTTGCGTAGATGTAATCACTCATATATATCAATCACTCCACCCGCGGAGTCAATGGTCGCAGGTTCGATCCCCGTATCGGAATAAATACATGTATGGATTATAAATATTTCTTCCGAGTCTGGTAGCCCCGTCAATACGCATTGGACAAGCGTGGTGGGTTAACTTCTGTTCCTCCAGAAATGAAGAAGGCCTGTTAAAAAAATGTAATCACTGATAGGGTATATAAGCTTATCATTATATTAAATAAATATAGTCTTTATCCAATCTCCATTGGTATCACTTTTCTCGCAACACACAACCTCTGCATGGCAACCTTGCCATCATTCGATTCGAAAAGGACTTAAGTTTACCACAGTAGAAAACGAATAAAATTTTCAAACAAAACGGACGTGTCTACGCAATACCAAGCTGCTAAAACATGCGTGCCAAGGTTACCTAAGAAACTTTCAAGCTAAGTACTAGCATTTAATATAAACAAGGATTGAATATTTTATATTTTAATTTGTACTTTAATTACATTTTTATTATTCATCTAATCTAATGTAATATTTCGCAGTTTAAAAGAATTATATTTTATACAAAGAGCGGGTTGAGCGAGGTGAGTTTATTTTATTATATAAAAGGAATATTATGTAGAAAAGTGTAAAATTAAAATAATTTTAGATAGATACATTATTATACGTTTTGTGCTAAAAATGAAGTCAAATTTAGTTAGGTAAAATCCGCAAACACAAATCAAAAAAATAAATATCGTGTGTTATGGAGTAGTGTCTAAGTGTTGCAAGTCTAATTTTTACCGAAAAGCAGCCATCAGGCTCACGGCTTCATCTTCCGTTGTAGTATCATATACCTATCATCTTTTTTAAATCGATCTTTCCTTTCCTACTCTATCCTTTTCCCTTCCTCTCCGTCAATCCACGGTCTGCCGTGCCAATGGGTACGTGGCTAGTGGCGAGCTTAGGTCAAGAAATTGTTCTCATTAACGAACGTTCCATGGTGTATTGAAATTAAAAAAAAAATTAATTTCAATACTAGTTCACTAAAACCAACCATAGTAAATGCATAAAAATGTATTTGAAGTATTCCTCCCACATTCAAATAATTGACTCCACAGTTATCTTTCGTAATGTCCATTACACTTGAGGACGCGTCGTGTGGGGGTGAAACGCTTTGTGTTAATAGTGAAAAGTGGTAATGTGTGTTTGACATTGTCAACGTTTGTGATAATAGTGAGTTGTTGTAGAATTTGCTAACGGCCCTTTTTCATTAAGAATTAGATCTAGAAGTGACGTCTACATCGATTATGTTTTGTTTTATTGTATGCATATAATAAACTGTTTCCCGTAGGAGATAGCAGGGACCACAGATCTCTATCCGCTACCATCCCGACATACCTTCCTCGCTTCCTCCACACACATCCAAACATCTTTTCAATCATCCCGCCTCTCACATTCATCGTAGGGAAACGGCTCTCCGTTACTTGCTTTTCGTCCTCGTGAGAATCAGGACGAGTGGCGAAGCACGTCGCCGTAATTTTTTAATAAATTAGGTACATTAAAATTTGTCAAAGTAAATCCCACGAGCTGCAAGGAAGGATGGAGGGAAAGATGGATTTAGACAGAATTACAGGGATATGATACTACCGACACGGAAGACAAGGAGTGATACGGTAGTAGCTCGGGAGGCCAGGGTTTTGTACCCGTGTACCACCATAAATAGCGGACAGGCGCCTAGGCAAAGATACTCCCTGAAGTGTAAACCAAAATATTATATACACTTATACTTAAATCGGCTCACTAGACTGAATTATACACGAGTTAGTGTAATTTATTTCATACTGTTAAGTCTTTATCCATTAAAACAGAAAACAACGAATTCGTACTAATCTTGCAATGATTTAAATGGAACAATGGCCATTAATCAAACGCGCCTCACTGCAACGCTATAATGCTCATAATTTCAAATTAATAAAACATTGAAACATTATTTGCTGGTCGGCGCAAAATACAGGCAATGCTAAAGTAATAATTTAGCATAGCCTGTATTTTGTGCCATGTTTATACATAAAAGCTTGAAATAAAAAAATAAATAAGCTTAAAATCTAAATGTCTTTAGCACTTTCGTGTTCAAATAAGATAGGTACGAAGATTCCCGCATGAATATATTTATGAATATTTATATGGAGTTAGTATTTTTTTTTATTTTACCACATATGGGACATATGTGGGCTGTTAAAATAAAAAAAAATACTGCTGACCACGGGCCTCTCCATTTCTGGAGGAACGGACTTTATCCCACCAAGCTTGTCCAATGCGGATTGGTGGGGTTACCAGACTCGGAATAAATATTTGTATTTTTCTATTACACATATTTATTCCGATGTGGGGATCGAACCCGCGACCATTGACCGCGGGCGGATGGTCCCGCCACTGAGCCTATTGGTCGACGTTGAGTCGAGTCAGTATATTATATTAAAATTTTTGTGTTTATACGTAACTTACTTTTGGTTTTAATGGAGGTTTTTATAAAATAATTTATTTGTTAAAGAATGGTTGACGCTCCTTTTCTTTCGCATAAAAATTCATAAATATCAAAGATACGAGCTACTGTTTACAGCTTTCTAATAGAAATCCTTCTGTCATAAGATTTACATACGTACATACATATGGGAACATAAGCACTAAGTTATTGGGCTTTAGGATCGCTCGCTTGTATTGGCTGTCTGCCAGGAGAGGCAACAGATGCTAACTTACCCACAACTATTAAATATACAACTGTGAAGAAAAGTTTTTTTATGGGATAGAAAGGCTTTGTAATAGAGTAAGTGCGTCGCCTGATGAAAAGCAATCACCGCCTCCCATAGATAAATATACATAGATAGATATTTAGACAAATATATAGCCCATAGATATATATATTTTATAAATCTAAATATATAATATAATGTTATTTTTAAGTTGTATTTTTAAGCGTAAAGCATATTTTACTCTTAACTTTCTCGTTTGCGTGTCATTAATAATAAATTAATGATGAAGTGTGTGAGTGAGTGTGTCTTATGAACTATATCATATTCATCATTATCATCATCATCAACAGCCTGCGGTAGTCCACTGCTAGACATAGGCCTACCCCATGAAGCGCCACCTAGCCCGATCTTCGGCTACACGCATCCAGTTTTGCCAGCCGCCCTGCGCAGATCATCGCACCATCTAGCCGATAACTTGAACTAGCTAACTTCGACTTTCTTTTTGAACCGATCTGACATTGTCACCTTCAAAAAACAAGCCTACATATACCTAAAAGGCCAGAATAAATAACTCTAAGCTATACAAATACTTATTCCAACATGGGAATCGAAACCACAACCATTTGTTTAAAATACAAACTCCATCACTGATCTATTGAAGTCATCAATACTAATATAACTCTAACATTTAATGGTTCACGATATACAGGTTTAACCAGTTGTTAAGGATTAATTTTACAGTATAACAAAAATACGAGTACTTTACTTATTACAAGGATTACTAGCGGAATATCCAGTAATCTGAACTCTGGTAGATTTAGAAACATTCGATTTTTCGTAGACTCGGAAAAAATACCTGTAGGATATATGTACATATATTTATCCCTATACGGGAATCAAACTCGCGACCATTGACTTAGAAAGCCACTATGAACATATAGCTGGAACATTGTTTCGTTCGTTTTTTTTTGTCATTTAAGTAAATGCCATGCGGAATTAATGTCAACTGCACCATTGTTTATGCTATTAGAATGTCGCTACGCCGTAGCAAAGCGTAGCAGAACGAAACGATAAGACACTAACCATCCTACCATCCTATGAGTATAATTCTCTATATTATTTTATTTCATTAGATGACGAGCAATAAGACAGAATGTATACTGTTATATACAATGCCTGAGGATAAAAAGCTAACTATTTATTTCCATTATATATTTATATTGCAAATAAATGACTAGCTTTAATATATTGTAGCGTGATATAAAATTTATGAAGTAAGGATATTAATATAAAGTCAATATTGTCCTTATTTGGCTGTTTCTTTGACGTTTGATTTATAAGTGGTATGTGTGTTTGGACTTTGGCAGTCCGTCTGCTTCACAATCTCATTCGCTCAGAAAGTCGCTGATATAGTCTTTCGTACTCTGTAGATGAATACTTTATAAAGATTGGCATATTATTTGTCTCTAGCATGAATGGGCCGGTTCGTTCGGGAAGTACCACATTATCGCAGAATACCGGCGTCTGAGTGATAGCCCAACTACCGCGTTTTATCCGGTGAGCGGTTGAGTTCCGGAGACTCTACCCCCCCTTTCCCCTTCCCCTCCCTGTGATGTTTATGGGCGGCGTTAATGGCTTTCCATCAGGTGACACGACTGGTCATTTGCCTTGCTACCCCTTAAAAAGCTTGCTTTGTCAAGTAGTCATCATTGCAGCTGTCTCCAGTCCGTAATAGGCAGGCATCATGCTTGAATGCCATCTGACGAAGTAATAAAAGAACTTAATAAGAATTTCACAAAAAAAAAGTAAGAGTACATTATCGCTCCATATGGATTTATAACAACAATTTTCCAATGAATTTAGTTCAAATAAAGTTGGGAGAAATCATAAATTTATGATATAAAAGGAAAATAAATCGAGTGAAAAATGTTCTTTGCTATTCGCACGATTTATTTTATACCGCTCATCTTTTTATTATGTTACATTGAGTTTATTCATTGGAGTTTCTTATCACTGTGATAAAACTGATTTTATTCTCGAGAATAGCGCCACAATTTTAGTGATATAAAAGTTTTATTTATTTTATTTTATTTAGGAAAATTAACAATAATATATGCAAAACATTTATAGAGCAGATTGTTAAGGATATCAATTCGTAATTGCTATCTCTTAATTATAAGACATATTTTCTTCACAGCCCATATATGTCCCCCCGCTGAGCATGGGCCTCTCAATTTCTGGAAGAACAGAAGTTAACCCACTACGCTTGTCCAGTGTAGATTTGGTGGGATTACCGTTCTTTGAATAAATATGTGTAGGCCGTACATATATTTATTCCTATGCGGGGATCGAACCCGCGACCACTGACTTCGGGGGCGGGGGATCCCGCCACTGGGCCAATTGATCGTCGTCGATAACAAAGTGAGTGAAGAGAGTTTAAAGTATTATCTATTGGTATATTTCATCATTTTTCATCTATATACATTTTTGGCAGCCGGTAAATCACACATGAAATTACCATTATCCTTTATTTATTTTATCTATTTAATTTTATTATATTTATTTCTTTGTAAAATACATATGAATAAGTAGAAATTATTGTTACTATAATTTAATCATGTTGTGTGCAAATATAAAGAATAATAGTCCAGGGGTTATTATTTTTATATTATGTATTACTTATTCCACGACTATAATTTGTTTTTTTTGCCAAATAAATAAATAATATAATCTATACAACTTGTGACAGCTGTTTTTGGTCACTGGCCTCATAAATAAGAGATATTGTCTGCTCGTTTTGGAGTTATATTGGAGATCACAGATTAGTTTATTATTCAGGTAAATGTCACGCCATTTACTAGGATTTTAGAGGGTTATTTAGTTATTTTATTTATAAAAAGGTGTAGATAACTATTATGATTTGACAATATTTATATCAACTTAAACCTAAAATAAAAGGAGCAATTGAATCTGAGGCCAAAAAGCATTATTAGTTAATTAAAAAATTGACATTATTACAGATATAAATCCAGAACACTTAGATCAGATCTTAGGAAAAATTAAGCAAAGACTGACAATAAAATAAATATTGAATATAATAATGTTTATTTATTTACTCACATACACATAATTAGTTTTAGCTATTCAGGAATAAACATGACAATATTAGAGAATGAATGATGAATGAATGAATGACTGAATGAAATAAGACTATTACTTTCTCTATATATAAACTTATTTGTTCTTCATCGAATTGAATCGTTGATATTTTTCAGCTCATTCAAGAGTTTCGGCACTGCAGCAGATGTTGGGCTTCATTCTGGATCATTCTATAAATCTCCACAATCGCACCGTTATTGTTGCATGGCTGTGGTTCTATCAGCGTTCGCTTGCCACCCCAGCCCGATGAGAAAGTCAGCTGCGCATTCGTTACTAGGAGAACATATGCAATCAAGAGGTACATAATGTAGAGTTTGCACATCTTGCTTATGTGTGGGGAAATGTGCTTACTGAAGGAGCCGTTCACTGTGTAATAGCTGTGAAGATTGGGGACGTGTATTTATACGCATTTAGATGTGAAAAAACCGAAGCCATTGAAGTTTTAATTGTCTAGATTGCCAATGCTAATAACTTGTCGGGACGCAATCAAATGTAGAGAAAAATAGATAAATCGCCTATAGAAACATGTTACATAATATTAAAAAAAAATAATAAAATATCCACCATCAGCTTCAACCTTCGGCAGTCAACTACCGAAAATAGGCCTCCCCAAACACCAGCTAGCCTGACCTCGGCTACACGTATCCGGTTTTGTAAGCCGTTCTGCGAGTATTACTGATCCATTTGGCGAGTGGCATCCCATACTCCGTTTCCAAAATGCGGTCTCCATTACATGGTCTACCCTAAAGGTTGGTTCTTGTATAAATGTCATCAGTCTATTGTCGCTAGAGCTAGCTATCTCGAAAGCTATGTGGGTGACCTTGCTTATTCTCGATTTTATAATATTGTACTAAAATTCCAACCTTGTTTCATATCTCATTATCCGTTTAATATAGCCGACCTTAGTATTCTGTAGCTAATATTCAATTTACCTTTATAATTATCATACAAAGAACGTTCTGCATACGAATGCTTTCATTTATCCACAAAATGTAATGTCCAAGGTTAGGCTAAAATGGAATAAAATAAATAAACCCGTTACCGTAAATTATGAGAGGATACCCTAATATGTTTATACTAAAACTTTTCCTAATTTCGTGATAGAATCGTAAAGACGTAAGTTTAATGTTTTTGGAGCAAATCAAATACCCTACCCACACCTTCTTCTTCCCATTTATTTATTTACTCTTGATTTTACACGATAAAGAATTTGAAAAAATTAATAATTCCTAAAAAGAAGCTAATTCCCGCCAACTGCTGGCTTGAAGTTCGCGCAGGTCAGCATCCATCTGATCTCTCCAGCAATATCTAAGTCGACAAACTTGACTTCGATCACTTAGTCGACACAAATACGCCCTCTTCGCACTCCGATCTGATATTTAAATTAGTTAATTTTAACTGAGTGAACGAAACAGTACTTGAAAGTAAAAGTTTTATAATTAAATACTATTTTTTTTATTAAGAGGGAAAATATAATAAAATTCATCATTATTCTAAGTATTATAGTATATTTTTCATTGCCTTATTACGATCGACTGGTTATGCTATTGACAATAAGTAGTATTATATTATTGTCCATTCTATTAGTGCTTAAAAAGATTTTTCTTACTTGTCAAAAATCATTATCTATTTTTATAAATATATTTTTATTCATTCATTTATTATTTACGGTTAACTCATATTTAATATATACTTATATTTTTGCTTATGGCTATATATAACTTTGTTTATTAATAAAAATTTGCTATCATCCTGACGATAATATATCACCAATCTACATAAAATTATCTTTTTAACACTGTATCGATCCTACGACCGTCTGGAAAAATTTCTCGAACAAATCGCTATAAGCAATAAGACGGCCATTTGTATAAAAATATTACAAACAATAATTGTATAACTTTGTTTTTGGTGTACAATAAAGAATAACTTGAAAGGTTTGTTTGCAACCTTTGAAAGTTTTCTTTGATTTGTCTCGTGCCCACATAATTAATTACCAAGCAACTCGCAAATTAAAATTACGGCTTCCCTGGTATTTCTCTTACGTTAGGATGCATATAAATACAGAGAACCTCTTTCACAAGCCATCATACACCACACAGCTATCAAGCAAAGGGAAACAAAATGTACAAATTCTGCTTCATCGCCCTCTTGGTAGCGTACGCATTCCTGGTCACCGAAGCACAACTCACCTTCACTTCAAGCTGGGGTGGCAAGAGATCCATGATGAGCGTCCTTCCTTGCCGGAATGAAGAAGCGGTTGCAACGATTTACAACCTTATTCAGAACGAAGCAGAGCGGTTATTACAATGCCAAAAATCTTGAAGACTGGCGAAAAATGACATAATTGTTTTGAAGTGATAGTAATGAAAATATTTATTTGTGTGTTTATAGAGATGTATTGAAATTTATTTAAATAAATGTTGCTAGTATATATTTCTTTTATTTTATCCCAGCCCTTTATAATCAAGTACCACATCCACTGCTAAATATAAGCTTCATAGGGCGTAGCTTTTCTTAAAAAAAATTATATATGTCTTACTACTGGGCGGGCTTTCTCATTTATAGATAAACCGTTTAATCCCACTACGATTTTAAGAGGCACCCGGAATAATACCAGTAGGCCATACATACATATATTTATCCCGATGCGACAATGGATCCCGCGACAATTGACTCCAAAAAAGACAGCTTCGTCTCTGAGCCTATTAGCTCTTCGTTATGTTATTAACATATGAAATATTCTGAGTAAATTGTGTCTCCTATTTCAGTCCACTTTATTATTCAATCGACGGCGTCCCTTCGCCTAGACAATTTTGAATAGCTAACAATTCGAAATTACTGAGCGAAAGATCGCTTTATATTCGATTGGTTTTTTTCTATTGCATTTAAATTGTGGATTATTTTTTTTATAGAATTGGTAAGTAAATGAGCAAAGAACACCAGGACAGCAAGGGACAAAAAATCAAGTACCCTAGAAAAAAACAGCATTTAATTTATACAATAAGTTCACGAGAGCATCTCTAGGCAAAATACGTAGTAAAAACATAATAATAATTAAAAGTTGGATAAAACCACTTAGGAGTAAAACAAATTTACATATATCATACTACAAATACATAATGGTATTTATATTATTTTATGTATTACGTATGATGTTATATATGAAATGTATATGTATATGTCTATATTTAGTTATGTATACTTATATATGTATTCGCATTCGCATTGGACAAGCGTGGTAGGTAATTGTGCGTTCCTCCAGAAATGGAGAGGACCGTCCCCAGCATTGGGACATACGTAGCTTATGAAAAAAAATAACTGAATCAGTATTTTTAGTCATGGGTCAGCCTAGTATGATATTAAATAAAATAAAATAGGGTCATATGACAGTAAGTACTCCTGATGTATTGCCTGTCTTTGCGTAAGATGAGAAATTGAGGTGTAGTGTATAATATTTAAACACGTATAAGTAATGGTTTTCGATAAAAAAAATTAGGTTTTCCTAAAAGTCAAACAAAACAGGTATAAACGATTCTTACCACGAACGGTGTAACTGTGGAACCATTTGGGGTGTTCCCAAATCCATGGAATAAATAATATAGACATTTATCCACAATAATGGTTCCCAAACCACGGGTCGGTATCGAGCTGGGACTAAAATATATACTTTGTAGTTATCTATTACAAAGATGGATAACTATTGATGAGATCCGCGAACACAAATCAGAAAAAGTTTATTTAAAACGGTAGAGCCTCGCTGCAGGCGAATACTTTGCCAAGAATGGCATATTATTTGTCTGTAGCATGAATGGGCCGGCTAGCCCGGGAAGTACCACATTCCCGCAGAAAACCGGCGTCTGTGGTAGCTTAGTTACCGCGCTTCGTCCGGTGACCGGTCGAGTTCCGGAGGCTCAACCCCATCCCCCCTCTCCCTCTGACATACACTTTCCTTAAATACCGGCAACGCTTCTGCACTACCTATGGCACTGCGGATATTTATGGGTGGCGTTGATTGCTTTCCATCGGGTGATACGCCTTATCGTTTGCTTTTTTATCCCATAAAAAATCATATTGTCTGTTTGCGAAGAAGTGTATGGAGAATTATTTACCGAGAAATCCTCCAACGCCTTGCCATGGTCATTGACAACGTCAAATACATAATATTACTTTTCACCACAAACACAACTTATTCCGACACGAGGAATCCTCAGGTGTAGTAGACTCTACGAAAGACATCTGTGGATAAAAGTATTTGGATATTGGAGACATACTTTATATGCATTTATCTTCGTGTTAATCGGGGTTTTTTAATTTTTGAAATTAAAAGACCCCGAGGAACATTCCTAAATGAAAGCAATTTCTTGCGTTCTCTATTTCCGCTGTCTGAGGCCACCAGTTAATTGCAATTAGATCGCGCGCCATTTAACAATAGATTATTTTTTTTTTGTACAAAGTATTTACATTGTAAATTTCTTAATAGAAAGCAAAGATCATGGGTTAATAGTCTTGGAAAAGCATGGATTCTTTTGTTTTTATTACAAAAGGTTTTTTTTTATTACAGACTACAGATTAAATAAAATATATATTCATGATTCTTCGTCTAGAAACACGCCCTATGCCCAGCTGTGTGATAAATATGTTCTCTAAATAAAATATGTTTCTCTCAAACAGTAGGTAAATAAATATTTTTTCGTATATACACTGGATTATATAGATCTCGCATGTAAGACGCCTCTAAGTACCGTCCGAAGTGCCGAGCCCCTTCAGATAAGTGCCACTGCGCCGGTCATCTATTAAAGTGGCATCCACCCCATGTCAAGATCTTGGACGTTCACTGCGTTGGCTTTTTTGTAACAGCTTTTTAAAATTAAAACTAAATTTTAGAACTCAGACTTTTCCTGTCAAGTTACATTAGTGACGTTGAGTTTTTATTTCATTTTTATAATCTGTAATATTTTTTTAAACCAGTTATATTGTTTAATTTTGTTAGAGTATTATTTAATATAGTTTGGCAGCATAAAACTAAAGCGAAATGAAATAGATGCTTGTGTCGTGTCTTTCTTTATCATTAAGTAAAAGATAGTTGCTTATCTAGGACACCTTTTTACGCATCCTATATATGAGCTCCTGCAACTCATAATGAAGGGAAAAATTGCCGGAAAAAGGAAAGTCGGTGGTAGAAAAAGTCCTGGCTGAGGAACATCCGAGAGTAGACCGGGATATCGAGTGCTGCTCAACTTTTTAGCCTTACTAGAGACAGAAAAAAGTATTCGGAGCTGACTGCCAACCTTCACTAGTTGGAGAGGCGCATTAAGAAGAAGAAGATCGTGTGTTTTTAACTTAACTGTTAATCCATGCAATTGTTGATAGAACTACAATAATTTTAACAAAACGTATCGTGAAGCTGAATTAACATTTCAAAATACTTGTTTTTATTTTACTTGATACTGGCATAATACTTATTAACTAATTGCATAAAAAGAGAAATAGAATTCTTTAAATATTAAATTGGATAAGTGTCACAATTAAATAGTACTTTTAATACGGCTGTAATAATTTTCTACTGGCAAGTGACCTCCCTTAAAATTTATTTATTCATGCCGCAATTCCACGTTTATTTGGGGCTTAAGTTTATGTTTAGTTATTGATGTCAGATTCAATTTATTACTTAGTTTATATATCGGAGGCTTTGTTAATTAATTTAATTTATTTAAAACTAAATCCACAGCATATCTTATTGCTAAAACTTATATAAATAATTGAACACTTATTAGCTCCATAAGAATCCATAACGGACACTAAAAATATATACAAATTTGTATATATTAACAAGAAAGAGATCCATGTCCATGCCACTTGGATATACACATATACATATATATATATATATATATATATATATATATATATATATATATATATATATATATATATATATATATATATATATATATTACAGCAAAGCAAATGTAAAGAAATTACTTTATCTTTCGTTGTTGTACAAGTATTTTTTGTAATATCACGACTTAGCACTTGCGGGAGTCTTCTACAGATAAACAAGAAAATACTCAAGGGACACTTACAAATGAGAGCATTTCTCCCTGCTGCACTGGCCATTTCCGCTGTCTGAGACTCCAATGAATTGTAATAAAGCCGCGCGACTCTTGAGAATAGTTTGTTTTACAACCAAGTCTAACTGTAATTACATTTTTTCTATACGGCCAGTACAAAGTTGACCACAAACAATGAAAATAATTATGATCGAAATTTGAATGCATATAACGTATTTAAATTCAAATTCTTTTCTTTTTTTTTCACATATGAAACAACATTTAATTTGTCAAGCATCAGTTCGCAAAAAATTTAGTTTTTACTTTACCACCATTTTGAAATGATATCATTACTCTAGAACGAGTACAAACGTTAAAGAGAACCTACCCTGGTCGAGACGGCCGATTCATGAAGAACTCTATCACTATTCAAACGATTTTTTATCTACCTTTATTTATTTTTCATAACAACTATTCAGAATAAAGCACAAATATTTAATATACAGGTTTTTATTTTGAAATAATGTTTATACTATAAATTTCCGACTATCGTACCACACAAGTACGTTTTATTTTTAGATGTTTGCTGCACGATGGATATTTATTTTGTTCAATATTTCTGTAGGTAACAACTACTACTACGGAACAGAAAATCCTTTATTTTATTCTAACTATAACGCTTACTTTTCTTCAAAATTCTAGCTGCCATTGTATAGAATTATAACTACTTGGAATGAGAGAAGATTAAATACGATCAATATTAGTATTTACAACTAGTATTCCTTTTTTTATGGAATAAGAGGGTAACGAGCAAGCGTGTTGTCTGGAAATGGAAAGCAATCATCGCCGCCCATAGACATCCGGGACACCATTTTCAGAATTTTTTTCATGGATATAAATCTTTAGAACTTTTTAGAAATTATCAGATAATCATTTCGAGTGTGTTATATATAAATGTTAGCGCCCCTCCCCCTCCCCGGCTAGATAGTGAGACGATCTACGAAGAAAGGCTGGGAGAAACTGAATGCATAAAGTTGAAGATTGGGCTATATAGCGCTTCTCGGGGAAGACCTATGTTCAGCCGTAGACTGTCGCACTGCTGCATGATGATGATGATGATAAATATCATGGTGTAAACGATGGACACAGGAATGTTCTTTCGTCTTATAATATGGGCCTCGAAAAGATGAGCACTAAGTCGCATGGAAGGAACAAATCCACCACACACCACAATGTTTTTGTTGGTCTCTATCACAGTATAGATGTCAAGTATTCCAACAAAGCCAAAATCTTGATAACTGGCTAAAAATTATACACTTGATTTAAAACTCTTGTCTGAATACCAATAGTACGTGAATAAATGTCGATAGAAGGGTCGGTAGAGGAAGACCAAGGAGAACATACCTCAACCGAATAGCTGAAGTTCTTAAGAAAGCCTAGATGAAAAGCACCCTTTACCGCTGAGCTTGTATGAAGAGAGTGATGTGTAGATGAAGCAAAAAGAGTGCGCCGGGATCGTAGCTGATGGAGATCTGTGGTCTGCCTACTCCTACGAGAATATATGTTAAATCAATTTTACACGGTATACGTATGTTTATTTTAATGTATCCCAGTATAAAATCTATTTTCTATTGCTAGATGTAAGTTTCATAGGACGTATGTTTCATGATAAATCTAGTATCATTCTATCTATAATATTTATTACCATTTATTTTTTTTCTATTTATTCTGGCAGACATGGTCGATAAAACTTTCTCCCATTACTTTTTTATTCATTTGTTTTGCGGAAAAGCAAACAAATGCAAATGTAATTTCGTGAGTCCACCACTCCCGTATTGATTTATAGGAACAGTAGCAATCGGTATTTATGGGTTCCTCGTATAACACGATATAGTTTACTTCGATATGTGGTTTCAAGTTTAGAGAGAAAGATTGGAAGAAAAGAAGTGGGATCGCTTAGGGAATAAAGCGATCCTATTTCTTTTTGATGACAACCTATTTGCTCAATGGTCGCGGGTTCGATTTAGTTAAAATATATCTGAAAGACGTATATCGCGGTGCGCGAGCAATCAAAATGCTTGCTTCATGCATACTAATTAATTACACGGGAATTACCGCAACATAAATAAATCTTAAGAGATATCAACATAGACTACTCACATACACAACAGTCTCCCCCCCCTTATAGTTAACACCATAAATTTATATTTAAGATATAAAAATTACAGCATCAGACCAATTTTAACATAAACAATACATAAGTATTGAAATAGAATAAAATGTTTACCACAACTATTTAAATAGTTATTTATAATTAATAGTTTTGCCCAACCGCCGTGACCTCGTATTTGGGATTGGGGTATAATAAGAAAATATGACCATACAGGGTAAAAAAGAAATAAGATTCCGTGTCTGGATGTCACGCCAAACCGCCTCGGACAAGCGTGATTAGTTAATTGAGAAAAAAAAGAAGAAATAAAATCCATAATACTTCCAATACATGTGTACATAGCTCGGGATGAGTAGTAATCGATTTTCAAGAATGCATAAATCGATATCTCTATTGACATGAATAAAATCGTTAAACATTATTATATATGAGCAACGAATTCAATCGACTCCTTTGAAACGATGTGTTTTAAAGTACCTTTGTTTGCACTTTACGTAGTGAACGATAGTGCTAAGGAAAATATGTTAAAAGCTTCATAAATCATAAGTTCTAAAGCAACAAAACAGGTTGAGAGTAATGCAATGGCTTTCGTTTACTGTTACGTGTAGGTGTATCATGTATTCGCTCCTTTCTATTTCGGGAACCACAGAGCAAGCGTAGCACGTAAAACCATTTTTTACAGCCCACATATGTATGTCCATCTGCTAGCCACATAACCTTGTTGTTTCAGGTGGATATTATGGTTATATAAGACGGATTGGTGAGACACTGATTTAAAATAAGTACTTTAAGACTATATTTATAATTATCCCGATACGGAACCCAACACGCGTCTAATGGATCCCGAAAGCGGTAAGCTCGCCATTGATCCAATTAGGTCATTCCAATTAGGTCATTCCAATACTGAAAAAAACCAGGACTTTAATATCGTTTACATTTTTGGTTTTATGCATTTTATACCGACGAGTAAATAAATTTACCTTTTTTCTATTAATTCGAAAAGGATTACGACGTGACAGTGAGGTAAATTTGATTTATGACGAACGCTCTATCTAAATCATTTCGATATCAGTATGAATCCATAGTTTTTAGTTTAATGGGTAACTACACTATGAAAGAATCACCACTAACTCACTAACGTATGAACTGTAAGTGATACATTGATAAGTGCACCATTAATGTATTAAAACTTTTTGTTTGAATATAATAAAACCTTTTTATTATATTACATATTTTAAACATTCGTTATTTTAAAATTTAAAGTAAAGAAGTGATTGTTTTTCGAATTAATTCTGATTAGATCGACTGACGTCTCTCGTGTAACATATCGCCCTTTCTTTGACTAGTAAATAATTGAATATAATACGAATAAGATATATGAATGTACAAGTTATTTGATACAAGAGAAATAAATTAATTTCACCAGGAAGAGTTTTATTCTATAGAAGATAAAGCCCCATAAAGATCCCGTGTCACCGTATAAGTAAGGCTGGCACATTTCAGTATATATCAACGACAGAAAACGTATTATCTGTAAGTACAAAGAAAATGATATACCTATTTTGGTTTAGTACACTATTTGAATCAGTTAATCGTTATCGTGAAAATGTTCTCGGTCATTTTATAAAATTTTTTAAAAAACATCCGATAATCATTCGACGCAGTTTATTTTTCAACAGCGCCATCCATTGCGAACTATTGCTTGATCAATTGTTCTTGTTTTGGACTGCCGCAGGTGGTAGATCATTTTATAGTACTTGGTAAACGATTGTGACGTAATGTCTTGAAGACCAATCATTCAGTTGATGAACATGGAACTTATTTTGACTCTTACATATTAAAAACTTAAATGGTTTGGGTACATGAAGAGAATGGATGAAAGACGAATGATAAAAGAAATTTACGTAGGGAGTGTGGATGGATGGATCAGTAGGAGGAGTAGTATAGGCCTCACCCAATACGCGCCATCTAGCCCGATCTTCGGCTACACGCATCCAGTTTCTGCCAGCCGTCTTGCACATATCATCGCTCCATCTAGTCCCACACTACGTTTGTCGAGACGTGGTTGCCACTCCAGCACTTGTCTAATCCAACGGTTGTCGGTTCTCTGACAAACGTGTCCTTGACCAAATTGCTGAAGTTCTCAAGAAAGGCCAACTTAAAAGTACCCCTTAACAGGTAAGCTTGTATGATGAGTGATGAGTAAAACCTAAAAAGCATGACAATATTTTTTATGGAATAGGAAGGCAAACGAGCAGGCGTGTCACCTGATGGAAAGCAATCAACGCCGCCCATAGACTTCCACAGCGCCAAAGGCAGTGCGGAAGCGTTGCCAACCTTTAAATGTCATTGTGGGAGTGGGAGTGGGAAGGGGAGGGGTAGAGGGAGAGGGAGGATGTTGAGCCTCCGGATCGCACCGTACGAATCGTGGTATGCAAGCTACCACTCAGACGCCGGTTTTCTGCGGGAATGTGGTACTTGTTTGTAGCATGAATAGCCGGCTCATTCATGCTACAAACAAATATTAGTATTCGTCTGCAGCGTGGCTAACCACTATAAGTTCGTAGCAGATGGAGGTCTGTGGTCTCTGCTTACATCTACGTGTAACTAACAGGTGTGATCATATATGTATGTATATAAAAATATTCCCAATAAATGCATCACAACTTCAATTTTTACGTCGCAAGATACAGAGACCAGATTACACTCTCCATTATTTTCTTGCGGCGATGTGATGTTGTACGCTCGATTTGCAATGCAAAAGATAGCTTTCGAATGTATCCAATTCAGATTTTTCCACCAATATTCAGTTTTATCTTCAGCTGTCTCGTGCATGGAAGCAAGGTTGTATTCAACGCTGATGTAAATTTACTCCTATTTTTATTTTGGCTTTCAAAATGGTTTCGAATATTATGATGGAGCAGAAAAATTGTATTTTTTACTAGTATGATTATTTAATTAAAACAATGTTGATTGTATAGAGACATAAAAGCAACTACCTGATTTATTACCTTATATCTATGATACCTACTATAATGGCAAAACATGAGACATGACAGGTACAAGTTGCTGCAACTGATCATGATGGGAAAAGTCACGGGTGAAAAACAAGATGGTCGGAGAAGAAAGTCTTGGCTACGTAATATCAGGGAGTGGACCAGGATAGCGAGTGCTCCAGAACTGCTGCATCTCACGAAGGAGGAGGAGAGTTGTGCTAAATTGGCTTCCAACCTTCGCAAGTCGGAGAAGCACTCTTAGAAGACCTACTGTAAAAATAGAATATGTTCACATGCACAGACGTGAAAATTAAGACTAATATCTGCTTTAGGTTATGTCCAAAATTTTTTTTAATTAAATTTAAATAATCCTTTATTGGCAACAAAGTATCTATTCCATGGCACTTAGTTACCTAATGTTATCTAAGTGCCATGGAATTTGTTAATAAATTAAAAAAAACAGTTATTTTTTTATTTTTTATACAGTCAACACCGGTTTATACGAATTGCGTTTATCCGAATTCTGCTATATTCAAACAAATTTTTCGATGTTTTTTCTTTGTTTCTCAACTTTAAAAAACCAAAGTTTAATGGGTGCCCTACCCCCATATCAATAGTATTTTATTTACGCACGTTTAACGATCATATTTTGAGGTATTGACGTAATTTGGGATATTTCATACGGGAAAACAGGGGACTTCGGTTCACTCAAACTTTTCGTCATCCGAACCGGCTGGCGACCAGATCAATTCGGATAAACGACGCATCATCGCAACGTCATCGGACGCAAGTTTGTCGCCTGACAAAAAACAATCACCACTGCCCATAGACATCTTCATCACCAGAGGCACTGCAGAAGCGTTGATGATATATACCCTTTGAAAAATGTGTATCCTTGTTTGTTAAAGATTTTAGAGCGCGGTAATGCGTGAAATACACTAAAAAAGAAAAATACACTGGAATATACTGGATCGCCACTCATCCAGATGATGAGGATAAAACTTTTCTTCATGATGAGCTTCAATGTCTTCAATGACTATATATACTTACTTACATTGGCGGGTGCAATGAATCAAAATGAGTCTTGGCCTTCACCAATAAGAGCCCCCACTTGGATCAATTTTGCGCCACCGTCTACCAATCCTCAACTTGGAGTGCCTTCAGGTCTCCCTGTAATGCATCACTCCAGCGGTACGTGAGACGACCGACCGGGTGCAAGCCTCAGGTAAGCGTTTACCCGGCTCTATCCTCTCATGCGTATAAAGTGGCCCAACCAGCGGAATCTTTATGTCATATTCTCGCTTATGAGATTCGACCAATGGTTACATATATTAGATGTATTTGAAGTTATATAAATGAACAAAGCATTGTAAAGTTAACTTCAAGCGCTATCTACTTCATGCCTAAGTTAACATAAAAGCCCCGTTTATTACGCGTGTCGTTTCTTTGTGAGCGATGATGGATTGAACCATTTTTCTCCGTCGGGCTGAAAGATAAAATTGATGATTCAAACGAACAAAGTGCAACGTTGGCTTTATTTCGCCGTTTAATTCATACTTCACAAATTTCGACAACCTAGTTTTAGGACAAAACAGTTATTTATTATTATATGTAGCATTACATTATACACACTTATTCTAACGAGCCTTAAAAAATGTATATATCTAATAATAAATGTCAAAATGTTTTACACAAATGAAAATATAAAATGTATGTACGGTGGCAGAATTAAGTTATCAAGCTTAACTACTAGTTTTAAACAAGGAATGTTAAACCTATAATTTATAAAAATATGGTCGAATATTCCTTGTTTGAAAGTAGTAGTTAAGTTTGAAATCCTAATTCTACCAATGGACACCTTTATAGCCTACAGGTCTTTATTTTAAATCTAAGTACTTTGCCAAATCGCTTTAAACAAGTGTGATTGGTCCATTTCTCGAGAATTTGGGAGGCCCGTACCCAGCAATGGAACAAATATAGACTGTTAAAAGAGTAATAAGAAAATTTAATTAAAAATATTAAATTTTATTAAAATATTTTTTGATTTTTCCTTTCCATTCCCAATATAGTATTATCTCAATCGTGCCATCGATAAAGAAAAATTGACACTAAATGGATGAGTGGTGGAGTAGCACGGTGCGTTTCTGTAAAAACTTATTTCACGTCTTTGTAGAATCAATTGCCTTCAGAGGAATGTCACAACCATTTTTCCTTACTTTGCGGAAAATGTATTTTTTCCTACAATGTTATTTAGGTGGAATAATCAAAATTTACTATGATAAGATCGGGGGAAATAAGTGACAAATAATTAGTTATGACTTCTGTAGAGTCCACTATAATTGACAGTACCTCATGTTGCGATTTTGCATATTTTGTTTTTGATATTAGAAACAGTGAAAAATTAAGTTAAGATTTATTAAGCCACCGTTTATCAGTTAGAATATTATAAAATGCTTACGATCAATACATAATAATTTTTATACATAATGTTTTTCCAAAATAAGTGATGGAAACATACATACATGACATCACGCCTGCTGCCCTTAGGGGTAGGCAGAGACCACAGATCACCGTCTGCTACGACCTCGACATAATTTCCTTACTTCCTCCATACTCGTCACCCTCTTCATGTAACCTCGTCGGTTAAGGGTATTCTTGACCTGGCCTTTTTAGAAACTTCGGCAATTTGATCAAGGTATGTTATCCATGATCTTCTACCTACCGTTCCATCCACATTCGCAACATAAATTTTTTTGCCAGTCGTCTTTCATCCATCTTCTCTATGTACCCAAAACATCTAAGCATCCTTTTCTCAACTTTTGTCACGACACCTTATTTTACTCTACATCGCTCTCTTATACCTTCATTCTTTATTCTATCATTCAAAGTTATCCCAGACGTACCTTTTAATGGTCTCATTTTCACCGCATTCAGTGACGTGATTAAAAAATCAAAACTTATTCAGCAAATTAGTTTTGACGTCTTTATATTTTATATTAAAATATTTATAGGTATTTGTTATACTAATTGAATGATATTTATTTCCCTCAGGACTGCTATAAATTGTCCTAATATCACGGAGCGAATAACTAATCCCCTGTGTTGCTTAATTGATCTGATCCCTAGCTAATTGATCTTGATTTCGGAATCTCGTTAGTAATAAATCTGTTTTTCCTTGACAGTATCACGTTAAAATCAAATAATTCTGATGTAATACCTTACGGCAGTTTAATGCTGGATATAAATCTCTCTGCCTCTAGTTTTTACCATTTATGCTGATCGTAATTTTATCTTACCACATATCCCTCGTTATGTTGAAAAAAAACTGTAAACAAAGTTTTTTTGTATGTCGATTAATGGAGTCAGGCATTACTTTGCGGAAATCCATTGCCATGTGGACACTTAAAACTTTTACTTAGCTAAGATCCGCGACAAGCAAACAACAATAAAAATTAACAATGTGTGTTTTCCTGCTGGATGAATGCAATGAAATGCTGGATTTACATGGAACTTAAAGTTACCGTTAAGTCGACTTAACGGTTGTCTTCCGTAGAGTCTACTTATCCACCTTGCAACGATGCGCGTTGCGTCTCGAGGTAAAACATGTGTCAGGTATTGCAACGGTGGAGAAGTCGGTAGTCGCTGTGATTTGGTGTAAATCCAGTGTTTTGCGTTGGTGCGGTAGGAGACGCACATTGTGGATTTTCCATTGTCGTTTGCTTGTCGTGGATTTTAGCTAAGTAAAAGTTTTAACTATCCACATTTTTGTATGTCATTGGTCTCTCCATGGCATGCTCTATAATCATATCTTCGGCGTCACGTATCCGGTTTCATTAAGCTACTCTATGCAGATCGTCATTCCATCTGGCGTGGTCATCTTATAGTTTATTTGATTTCGGTTTCCACTAATAATACGTGACTCGTCATACGTGAATAGGTAATTTAAAATCCACCTGAAGCGTCTATTTCAATATTTATTTAAATTTCGGTTGAAGGCTTATTCATACTCTAATGCTAATCACTCAAACATTCCCAGACAGCAAAAGGTTAATGAATACGATCTTTAGATGACCCAAGCTTATCATAAGTACAACTAAGCTGGGGACGAGATTTAGAAATGTATATTTAGGGATCAATAAATGCTAGGTTTGGGATTTCAACACTCTGATAATTTTACAAAGGTGAACGTATTTAAATTCATTTTGTAATTTTTTATGGGATAGGAAGGCAAACGAGCAGGTGTGTCACCTGACGGAAAGCAATCAACGCCGCCCATAGACATACCCAGCGACATACGCAGTGCAGAAGCGTTGCCGACCTTTAAGGAAAATAACATTATGGGAGTGGGAGGGGAGGGGAGCGGGAAGGGAGGGGGAGGGTGTTGGGCTTTCGGAACTCAGACCGCTCACCGTACGAAGCGCGGTAGCTAAGCTACCACTCAGACGCCGGTTTTCTGCGGGAGTGTGGTACATCCCCGGGCGAGCCGGCCCATTCATGCTACAGACAAATAATATGCCATTCTTGACAAATTATTCTGTGAAATGTATATTTCACCGAAAGGGTGTATACCCGCACTTGTAAATTAGAAGGTGAACTAAATATAACAAGAGGCGAGCTTATATTCCAGAAGAGGTTGAGGGTGTTTACGACCTTCACTCAAACTAAAACGGGAAATGAGACCATCACTTTAAAATAAATAATTTCAGGCCAAAGTTGTAGTAAAACAACTTTTAATTGCCTACCATTACGCCGCTCAGTAAACACTTCAAGCGTTTATTGCGCGTTCTTTATTGCTACGTTGCCTTTCAGTATTGTGGCCCCGAAATAAGCGACTCTCACTCTAAGGGCGATGTGAAATTATGAATCTTATATTTATTCAATTACATTTTTATTAAATAACTTCACGCTTATGCCGTATTTTTTCAATTCATGACTTGCCTACGACATCAATAGTACCGCAGATGCGTTGTCTAATTTAAGGGATGCAAAAGTAATGATAAGAGGAAAGGATAATAGGAAAGTAATGAGAGAGAAAGTACCCCTTATTTTGGGAAAAATAAAGATTTATTATTTGCAATACAAATGTCAAATAATATAAGAAAATTTATCTAAAAATAGTTTCTACTAGTTTTCTTAAAAACGTATATTAATTTAACGACGACGACCGATTGGCTCAGTGGCGGAGCCCTCCGCCCGCGGAGTCATGATCGCGAGTTCGATCCTCGCATCAGAATAAATATATGTATGGACTAAAAATATTCATTCCGAGTCTAGTAAACCCGCCAATCCGCATTGGACAAGCGTGGTGGGTTAACGTCCGTTCCTCCAGAAATGGAGAGGCCCGTGCTCAGCAGTGGGACATATATGGGCTGTTTAAAAAATATTATTTTAATATAGCAATAAATTGCTCTTTTCGTGGCCACATTCAAAGTCTATCCTTACTGCCGGCAGCTTCCAGAGTAATTACTATACAAATTAACTAAGGTTACGTTTAAATTGACATACCGTCTAATTCATCTAAGATCTTACATTCGTTAGAATATTTTAATAGATTTACACAACATTTTGTACTTGTAATACGAATTACATTGTTCAGTTCCTACTGGCGTATTCTCTTTCTATTGGCGTATTTGATACTCATTTAACGTCATTTGAATAACATCAGTGTGGGCTCAGTGGTTATTATGGCTCAGTGGTTATTATAACTGATTTTATAACCAATGGTTATAGTTATATAGTTTCAAGACGGGTTGTCTCAATGGTTTTAGTTCCTGAATTCAAATTCAAATACTCGGTATAAATCAGAATGTGTTTTATATATACAAGAAACAAATAGTTTTCGGGTCGGTAATTTCTGCATATACTCGAGAATATTACATCCATTATCTTCCAAATGTATCTGTAGAGTCTACTTTATCTGAAGGTGTCACATGTTGAGACAAAACACGTGTCACAGTATACATTATACAGTAGTAATGTTTGGTGTTGTGGGAGTTCGTTACAATAGTGAAGCAGTGAAAAACTTTGTCAAATGCTGTTTTTCGGTAATAATTAGACTAGTAATGCTCTATAGAGTAATGTGGACAGTCAAAAGTTTTACTTAGCTAAGATCCACGACAAGCAAAACAATAACAGAAAATTAATAATGTGTGTTTTTTGTGCTGGATGAAGTGGATTTATTTGGAACTTAAAACAAAAACTTACCGGAAATCGGCCATCAATTCTCCACCCACCAACCACTATACACAAAACCAAACACACATTACCACTTTTCAATCTTATAAAGGACACGTGTTTCGCCCCAACACGAGGCATCTTCAGGTATAGTAGACTCTACGGAAGACAACCGAAAAGTAGAGTAGAGTAGATCTTAGCTAGGTAAAACTTTTGTCTGTCCACATAGTGATGGATTTCCGCCAAGTAATGCCTGACTCCATTAATAATCTATAGAGTAATGATTCTCTTGATCGTAAACATACAATATTGTTTTAATTTATATTCGCAGATCTTAGCAAAGTAAGTTTCGACTGTCCTTTTGAAAATGTATACCTAGACTCAGAACAAATACTCTGATAACTGTTTATTTGCATGCCATATTTGAAATCCTCGCCTTGGAATCTAAAAGTTCACATCATCATTATTATCAGCTTAGGGCTGTCTACAGCTGGATATACCTTCTTCAAGGTGTGTCACCTAGCCCGAGCCACGCGTGCGGTTTCTGTCGGACGCCTTGCGTAGATCGTCCCTCCATATGGCCATAGACTGTTCCATATTACGTTATCAAGAAGTTTGAAGTGGTAGAGCCACGCTGCAGACGAATACTTTGTCAAGAATGGCATATTATTTGTCTGTAGCATGAATGGGCCGGCTCTCCCGAGGAATTACCACACTCCCGCACAAAATCGGCGTCTGAGTGGTAGCTTAGCTACCGCGATTTAGTCCGGTGAACGGTTGAGTTCCGGAGGACCAAACCTCCCTCTCCCTTAATGATACTTTCCTTAAAACGCTACCTCACTGCGAATGTCTATGGGTGGCGTTGTTTGCTTTCCATCAGGTGACACGCCTGCTCGTTTGCCTTCCTATCCAATAAAAAAAAATCAAGACTTGGTATTTAATCCAGCACTCAAAATGCATCATATACTGATGCAATATTAGAGTTGTTTTTACATAAACGATTGTCTAAGTGTTAATTGACTTCTCTTTCTAATTCTTAATTAAATGCTATTAATAAACTAATATTAAACTAGCAGTTCAAACTATAATTGATAATGAGATCACCATTTCGCCAGATCATCACAGGAACAGGCGTACTCATTGTTCAAGCGATAACAATGAATATTCATGTTCCTTTATCTTGCGTCGCCTCGAGGGAGCAATCCACAAACAGCTGGAATCCTACGATTAATACATATGTTTTGCAATTATGGATCTACAGCATTGTTGATACATTTCCAATTTCAAAACGTATTAATAGAAGAAATTGTATTTTTCAATTTAGTAGGAATTGAAAAATACAATTTCTTCTACACTCTGCCTATATATAATTATTTATATATCTTGTTCAAATTTTCAATTATTACTAAAATACATTTTTATTCATCCACTCAATTTCAAATACTTTTTTTTAAACTTGTAGTGGATGATACTTGATATTTAAAATATAAAGTTTTTAAAAATATAAAGTTTTTTAAAATATAAAGTCATTAATTAAATTAGTTATTTTTTTATATGAGGGAAAATATTTCTCGTTTATATTTTGCAGGATATAAAAGAAGGAAATTGACTTTAATTTTTTTTTATATTACTTATTTTACGTAAATGGCAAATCAAACTAGCCGGCGTGAAGTGAAGCCTAATGGTAAGTAATCACCTATGACGACTTAATTAGCTCAGTGGAGCAACTACTGCTTTCAGAATCAACGGTTGTGGGTTCGCAGCTTACAAATCTGGTTCACCCATCAGCACCATGCTTGTCCAAGGTGAATTGGTAAGTGGTGGATTGTTAGTATATTCCTTATTTAAAAACGTATAATTATTTTATGTAATCCAAGCTCCATGATGAATAAGATCGGGGAATACTTACACTAACATTATAGATGATTATCTAACGTAGGTGATAAGATTTCATAGCTTATTTCACCAATATAATTAATAAGAATTTTAGGTGTTTTAAATTCATTATTGTTGTGTATGCGGGTAGTTATTAAGCGTTATAATGTCTATGGTTATACCCGCATAATAAATTAGTATGAAACTAGAAACTAGCTAGCGTTTGTTTTCTTGCGTTTTGGGATATATACTCTCATAAATATGTCAATACCGAGTGTGCTTGTTCTATTATAAAAACAATGCATAGATAAACTTTAAGTTAATAGCGAGAACGTTTGTTCTAAGGGTTTTTATTTAATAAAGTTTATCTTACTTATTTGCTGCAAATGTGGACAGTCAAAAGTTTTACTTAGCCACGATCCGCGACAAGCAAACAAGAACAGAAAATTAACAATGTGTGTTTTCCTGCTTGATGAAGTGGATTTACTTGGAACTTAAACTAAAACTTACCGAAAAACGGCCGTCAGCCGAAAAACTTCAACGAACAATTGGCGCGATGACGTCATCAATATATACAAGTCCACGTTGACATAGATAGGTTGTCCACACGTTTGTAACTTTATGGAACAATATTTATAGTTTTCTTTGAATAAAACTTATTTAAAATTAATAGTTTGTAAAACAACATATATCTCTTTATGAATAAATTACACGTGTGTAGTATTTTTACGCCAGAACGTGGACATGTTGTATAACAGTCATCTAAGCCTTTTGAAATAAACAACTTTTTGAATAATCTATATTTATTTTTTGAGTATGCCACGCCTCTTACATTATTCATTTGAAAAGTATTCCCGGAGGTTTGACGATGTGGAATAAAAAACAAAAAGTGTGTTTCTCGTACATATTAAGTATAAAATATCATAGTACGCTTGGCATATAACAAAATGTTATTCACTGGTAAATAACCTGACACGCGATCTTAATGGCTCAGTAGCGAAGTTACCGCATTCGAAGTCAGTCGTTGTGGGTTCAATTACTGCATTAAGATATTATTTGTTATGGGAGCGATAGGCAAACGAGTAAGTTGGTCACCTGATAGTAAGTAATCACCGCCGTTCGTGGATATCTATAGAAGTAAAGGCAGTGCACATAAATCACCTACCTGAGGGTAAGAATGTGAGTAATAGGACGGTAAAAATAATTTAATGTGAAAAGAAAAAAGAAATACATATGTTTGCTGTAAGTAGAAAATGACTTATCTTGGTTTTATACACCATTTGAATCAGAAAAAAATACTGCGTCGAATGGTCTCGGTCATTTTTTAATTTTTTTAATACTTTTAAAAAACAATCGACGCAGTTTTGTCTTTCAAATGGTGTATAAAACCAAAGTATGTCATTTTCTACTTATAGCACATAAGTATTCTGTCGTCGATATATAAACGTATAGCGGTGAAAGCTCTTTTCAGAGGACAAGATCCGTATCGGATCTCTGAGCCAGCGAAGTAGTAGTTATATATATATATATATATATATATATATATATATATATATATATATATATATATATATATATATGGGATACAAAAAGGGGATAGTAATTTATATCCACGGTTTTAAAGACAGGTTTAACATGCAAAGCGTTATCCAAGCACGTGATAATAATAAATCCTGAGACGCTTATCCTCTTAATGTCTATATTATAAGGACATATATCAAAGTAATAGAAATAGAACAGGAGATGACTATGCAGTATTTTGAGCCTATCATAAAAAAAAAAATTAAAAATTTGTTTGAAAACATGTTTTTGAATCATTCATGAAAAGTTTGAAACTTTTCATGAGTAGATTTTACATTTAAAATTTATTCCATTGAAATTTTATAAATGGCCTCTAAGCAAGAAGAATATATGTGTCATCATCATCACCAACAACCTATGGCAGTCTCCTCATCGCAAATCATCGCTCCATTTAACCAGCTGATGAGCGACCCACATTATGTTTGCCAAGGGAAGACACGATCTCCACTTAAACGCCAACAAATATCATCCATTCTAACAGTTGACTGTTCTTCCACTAACATAACGTGCCCATTGCTAATTACCAATATAAATTTGTTTAGGCACAATTCAACCTCGTACTTAGTTATTTTAAATAAATGTAATTTAATTATTTATATAAAAGTGACTTGAATTATTTACAAGTCCTCCGAAAGATCCTGGGAGGATCCCGGGAGGATGGGGGAGGATCGCGCAGTCAAGAGAGCGTATGTAGGTCGCCCAAATGGACGACGTCCTGTGGGGCGCTCCAGGTACCGGTGGAGAGACATGGTGGAGGATGACTTGCGCAACCTTCAAATCTGCAACTGGCAAGATGTGGCGCACGTAAGATCTGTTCGGAGGCCAAGATCCATGTTGGGTCGCTGCGCCAACAAAGTTAGTTTTTTTTACTTATTTAAAACTTAAGTGTTATTTTTCTCTAATTTTTTTAATTTAAACGTATTTTATTACGTGATTTCAAATTTTAGTCCTCAAAGTATTCTCGTGCATTTTCTCTGAAAGAAATAAAAGTCATTGTAAAGCAAAACTTCTGTATTTTGATAAAGACTTATAAAATCGATCGAAGCTACACTTTACATTTTCAATTATAAATTTAATTTTCTTATATCATTTGATAAAATAGCATGCATGTAGTTAATTAATATATAATATATATATGATATTTAACATAACATATATGTTACAGGTGTTATTTAGTCGACCTAGGCACAATTGATTTGTAAGATGTTATCTATTTCTACGTCTAGTCATTTGCTAGTAAATATAGTTTTAAAATTACAATTATAAAATATATTTTACTTTATAATTTGAGCGTGAGCTTTGGTAAACGTTTTAAAATTAAAATGTATTATATTATTATACATTATATTATATTTTTGAATATTTAATGTAAATAGTTTTTAATTTTATACATGACCTGAGAAAGATATATAACTATGATATCAGACATACAAGTGAGTCAAAAGAACTAAAAGGAAGCAAATTTTATTTGAACCAATAGCATTTTTATTGGTAAAAAAAAAAAAATTCCGTGCTACTCTGAGCTGGCAATAGAACCGAGGTAAACGTGAAAAAATGACCTCATATAATATTAATTATCATGGTGTTCTTTAGGTTTTTAGTAACGTTTATAAGAAAGATTTGAAACATAGGCCCTACCAAAAAAAAGAAAAATGGATGTTGCCATAGCCATGTACGAATAAAACATACAATGATTTTCTCGGCTCAATTCTCGAATAAAAAACACTGAAAGATTCTATGAATATAGATTTTCTATTATTTTTAAACGACAAATATTTTTATAATCTGTATTATTAACGGCACTTTTTTTAACATTTTTCTGACTCACCTATATTTTAAAAGGTCCAGGACGGAGCCGCAATGTCATGTTAAGAGATTTTTCCGATCCAATTCATATTTATCTTGTATAATGGAGAATACGCGTCAACGACAATAATAAAAACAAACGATATGTTATCTGTGGTGTGTCTAATACAGTGTTTATCTGTCACATCATTTAATTGTCGCGTATTCTCATTTATCATATGTTATATAAACATACATAACACAAATAAACTATAACTTAATTTTAAAGAAAATATTGCACATGAAATGTGCCGTATATAATTTTATCAATTATAAAAAATTAAATCAGCTGTCCTTTTGTTTATTTATTGTCACAGTGACACAAAATATATAAAAAAAACACATTTTCCGGTACTTTTTGTATCAT
Source organism: Baronia brevicornis (assembly GCA_031353405.1). Lineage (NCBI taxonomy): Eukaryota > Metazoa > Arthropoda > Insecta > Lepidoptera > Papilionidae > Baronia > Baronia brevicornis. The sequence goes on along the minus strand of JASFAT010002429.1, from coordinate 36,045 downwards.
AACACTTTTTAATGTAACTTGGTACATCTAAATATTCTCTTCATCTATTTCTTATAATCATACCTATAAAAAGTATTAATTATAATTTTTATTTTTTTATTTACATAAGTATGTTTGGCCATAGCATACTCTAAACGGTAATTTTAAATACTTGAGAAGAGAGAAGAAAAGAAATAGAAGAGAAACGTATTTCTAGATCTAAATATATGTATTTTGTCAGCGCAATAAAAATAATATTTTGGTACGATTACTTTCATAGGATAACAGATTAAAAATCAAAAACCAATGTCGATCGTTCCATAGCTCTGACTGACATAATTCCGACTGATTTGCACGTCGTTTGACTTCCATCATATATTGTATTGTAGATGGTGAGGATGGAACTCGATCTTACTGTGGGTAATCCTATGGTGAAATAGTGTGACTGAAGAGGTTAAATAATTCCCTAGAACATACGCCATAATAAATTTGATATAGTACGCGGGGATTTCTTGTTATTTGTTATTATTGAATATAAATACTCAACTTGATTTTCTTTATTATTATTTTCAAATATCTTAATGTATTTATTTATAATAATGTAATGTTATTTATAAACAATGAATGTAGCAAATGACCGTAGCTTCGATAGCCGCATAGGTAAAAATATTTTTGTAACCCAGATTTTATTAGATTGTGTTAATGCATTTGGATAATGCTTTTACATATTGATACGTTCACGTTTTGCTTATATAATATTTTATTTATTGCGCTGTCAAAAATATTTACATTATTACTAAAATATAATAGGATAGTTACACTAATATAAATACAATATAAGAGGACGTACTTGATAGGGCCAAATTATAAAAATCATATTTTGTTTTTTTAAATTAGGAATTTATTTCCAATGTCGTACAGGAAATAAAATATGTGATTGTTAAAAAATCAAGTATTAATTTTAAACGCATAATTAAAAATGATATCATTAATTCATTCATGATGAATGAATAATATTTACAACATAGAATCCGTTTTAGGTGACGTAATATAAATATAAATATTCCTTCATTACAAATGAATTATTTTATATTTTAAAAACAGAATTTGTTTCAAATGAAAATAAATAATATATATAATATATCAAAGATAATAACATATGTTTGATGATGAATAACATATGGTGCAAAGTAAATTTCGGTTTTAAAAGTACAATTAAAAGTCAAAGAATCAATCAACAGTTTGCGGCAATCCACTGCTGGACGTAGGCCTCCCCCAAGAAGCGTCACCTAGCCCGATCTTCGGCTTCCCGCATTCAGTTTCTGCCAGCCGCCCTGCGCAGATCGTCGCACCATCTAGCCGGGGAGCGTCCCACACTACGTTTGCCGAGACGCGATTTCCACTCCAGCACTCGTCTGCTCCAACGATTATCGGATCATCACGATAGCTGTGTGTCAAAATAAAACTTATTTTAGGTGAATAAGTTATATATAATCTAAAAAATAATAAAATTTAATTCCTGAAAGTAGCACCACCCTGCTATGTATCATTAATAGATTTAGATAGAAAATTGCTACTGATTACAACTAGATATGAAGAGAAAAAGGACGAGATCTTAAGTGACTACCAGGAATTTGAAAGATAGTTAAGAAATTATACCTAATTCTATATTTTCTAATTTATCCTAGATAAAACTAATTTTACCATATATAGTTTTTATAATTGTAATTTGATATATTTTCAGAGGAACAGTCTGCTGAAACCTTAAAAATATATTAGTTACGTGAGTCACACCAAAATAATCGGAAATAAAAAAAACAACATGAAGTAATTTTTTTACTGTTTTCAAAGTTTATACACTTTTTTATTCGTTCGACTATTTTTTTTATTAACTCTATTTTATAGCATTTACATCGAGATTTAGTATTATATAGTATATACATATATTATTTGAAATGGTTTATAGTTAATGAAACTTCGAAAAAGCTTGGTGTGCTCAGTAGAGCGTGACAGTATTTCACATCTGGCCATTGCCTCCAACTGTACAAGGCACAAGTTAGGCCACACATGGAATACTGTTCTCACCTCTGGGCCGGTGCTCTCCAGTATCAACTTCTTCCATTTGATCGCATTCAAAGTCGTGCGATCCGAATCGTTGATGACCAAGATCTCACCGATCGGCTTGATTCTCTAGCGCTGCGGAGAGATGTCTCATCTCTCAGCATTTTTTACCGCTTCTATCATGGGAAGTGCTCCGAGGAATTGTTTGGAATAATTCCCGCCGCCGAATTCCACAACCGCACAACTCGCCGTAAAGAAAAATTTCATCCCCACCATCTGGATGAGTGGCGATCTACTACGGTGCGTTTCTCCCGTAACTTCTTTCCACGCACCACCAGTTTGTGGAATCAGCTACCCTCGGCAGTTTTTCCGAACCGCTACGACATTGAAACCTTCAAAAAAACAAGCTTATACGTACCTAAAAGACGGGCAATGCTTCCGCGACTCCTGCGGTGTCGCGGTTGTCCATGGGCGGCGTTGATTGCTTTCCATCAGGCGACACGCTTGCTCGTTTGCCCTCCTATCCTATAAAAAAAAACTTTATATTTATAAGCTGCGCGATTTATACATTTCTGTAATGCGTTTCAGTAACGAAAATTATTTGGTCCTGAATACTACGTTGATATCTTTTAGGAACTCGTTATCCCAAATACACACTAAAATGATTGGGAATAAATAAAAAAACAACATGAAGGATATAAGGATGGATAAATGAAAGGATATAATACAAAGTTTTGTCCCTTGCAATTTATATTTTTTTATTTTATTTGAACTCTATTTTATGACATTTATTATCAAGATTTACACATACATATATTATTTAAATTTTTTTATAGTTTTTCACAGTTTATATTGGTGGACAGTCAAAAGTTTTACTTAGCTTAAGATCCGCGACAAGCAAAACAATAAAAACACGAGGCATCTTCAGGTGTATTAAGTAGACTACGGAAGACAACCGAAAAGTCACTTTTCGATTGTCTTCCGTAGAAACACGTGTCGTTTACAAGGTGGAAAAGTGGTAGTGTGTGTTTGGTGTTGTGTATAGTAGTTGGTGGGTGGAGAATTGATGGCTGATTTTCGGTAAGTTTTTGGTTTAAGTTCCAAATAAATTCACTTCATCCAGCAGAAAAACACACATTATTAATTTTCTGTTATTGTTTTGCTTGTCGCGGATCTTAAGCTAAGTAAAACTTTTGACTGTCCACATAGTGATGGATTTCCGCAAAGTAACTCCTGACTCCATTAATAATAGTCTATATTTATAAACTTTGTGATTTAAAAATTTTGGTAAGGCATTAACGAAAATTATTTGGTCCTGAGTAGATACTACGCTGACGTCTTTTAGGAACCGAAAATTCCAAATACATAAACATCTATCTAAACGTTTGTAATGGTCAAGCGCCTTGGACTTTTTGGTCTGTTCAGATTCGTCACGGAACCTCTGACGTGTACTTGTACGGAACCCGACGGTACATCCATGGCTGAGTGAAGACTAGCCGCTCTGGACGTTCTGGGTGAAGGCACGCACACTCTAAGATCAACGGCACTGTGCAGACTGGCGGCTCGCGAGGATCTGGCTGTTGAGCGAGTCATTTCCGAAGGTGGGACGAGGGCCGGGAGGTCGGCGGCAGAGCGGGAGCGTCTAGGCGGACTTTCAGGTATAAGGGCCATGCCACCCATGCTTCCAACAAAGACGGAATTCTGTAAAAAATCAATGATGTTGTAGTTTGATTTACGTAATAATAATTTTGAGTCACCGACACAGCTCTTCAAGTTAGCAGACTGAAGTTCCAATGTGCTGGACAGCTGAAGTAGAGGAATGCTGGAGTGGAGACCGCAACTCAGCAAACGTAGTGTGGGACGCCCCCTAGTTAGATGGTGCGACGATCAGCGCAGGGCAGTTGACAGAGACGGGATGCGTGTATCTGAAAATCGGGCTAGGTGGCGTAGGTTGGGTGAGGCCTATGTCCAGCAGTGGACTGCCGTGGGTGATTGGCTCAGTACTAGTGCTATCATTTTTGAAGACATTCGTCATAGGTTCGATACCGTACGTATTGGGATTTGTTGATATTGAGATGGATATACATATGTGTTTGTTACAGGTATTTATTCAGATTATAGGTATCTCTTCTTCAGATTATTTGTCGGAGAACCGACAATCGTTGGAGTAGACGAGTGCTGGAGTGGAGACTGCGACTCGGCAAACGTAGTGTGGGACGCCCTCCTGCTAGATGGAGCGACGATCTGCGCAAGGCGGCTGGCAAAGACTGGATGCGTGTAGCCAAAGATCGCGTAGGTGGCGCGCCTTGGGTGAGGCCTATGTCCAGCAGTGGACTGCCGCGGACTGATATTGATAGGTATTTCGACAATTCACGTTAAACAAGCGTGCTGGGTTAATGTCAATTCTTCCAAAAATGAAGAGGCATGTGCCCAACAGTGATACATAAATTAGGAAACTTTTGAGAAAAAAGGCTTTAAGATTTGTGAAAAAATTGTATCTGATCACTCAAGAACGATCAGTTTCAACGCTGTATACAATTTCCTATTGCTCGTATAGCTGTGAGACTGGACCATTCGATGCAATTTTTTTGTCCGAATATGCAATAATTTTTTGACACTTGTCATTTACAGTGTTTTCAATTTTTTGCGTCGATATGTGCATGTCATTAATAAACAATACATTCGTTCATCCATCCATCCATCCATCCATCCATCCATTCATTAATTAATTCATTCGTTCATTCATTGGTTCATTCATTCATTCATTCATTCATTCATTCGTTCATTCATAATATGTACATGGATTAGAAAAAAGTAACAAAACACATTGTTTATAATGTTACAGCGACTTGTATATCTAAATTACATAGATACGTAATTACCTGTCTGGGTCGGTGTGACAGATACCCGCAGGGTTGATATGAAGAGAACGGCGCTCCGTAATCATACGAAACGCATCCGCGTGACAGGGAGGCACGATGCTGAATAATACGATATTTTCAATACATGGATCTATTAAATCATTTGTGTACGAATTATAATTTTATGTATAACGGCAGAATGAAATAAACGTATTTGTCTGGTTGTCTGTCTGTCATTTTACGAAAATACACAAAAATAAAATTATAAAAATCAATCATCATCATCATTCTCAGCCCTACATGATGCTGAATAGCTGCAACCTATGGAGTCACAGTTGCGGGTTTGACCCCCGCATCGGGATATATATGTATGAACTACAGGTATTCCTCCCAAGTCTGATTGTCCCGCCATCTACTTTGGAAAAGCGTGGTGGGTTATTATCCATTGGAAATAAATCCAGCAATGGAAAACCCCGTGCTCAGCAATGGGACATATAAGGGTTATAAAAACATCAAACTCAACTTGTTACAGACACAGGTCTCCTCTTTTACACTCAATTCTTTCCTATCGCGTGATAACCGATTCGTTGCCTAATCTAAAACGCACACTATTATTTATCTAATTGTTTTTCTTAGATCTTAGCAAAGTAATCAATTGTAATAAAATAACGCCCGACCCAGCTATTAACTTAATTCGTTAAAATTCTTTATGAAACAATAAACAGAACACGTATGAACTTTAGATTTTTTCTATAGATTGATTTTATAGGCCTTAAAACTTTTATTGATCCATTAGTTATTCATCGAATGTGGATTATTATAAGATGAATGTACGTATAGATTTAAAAAAGCGAAAACGTTGTAAATGGCACATGTCGAAAAAAATATTGCATATTCGGATCATAAAAAAATACTACATCGAATGGTCTGTCACCAGAGTCTCACATCTCTGCGACTGAGAATTTTGTACAGCGTTGAACCTGACTGTTTTTGAGTAATCAGGTAAAATCTATTCAGAAACATATAATAAAAGTTTTTTAGCTTTGGTGGTAAGATTTCATTTTGTCGTTTATTACGTTTTCGCTTCTTTTGCATCGATATATCATTTACAGTGGCACCACAGTTGGTGTATGAGTGTTGGTGTGAAGTTTTAACAATCGCCATGAAAGTACGTACGTAGAACGCAGTTACCAGTCCATGTCGAATCGTTATTTTCTTGTATTTTTCTTTTTAAGAATATATGGCTATATGGCTGTCTAATCTCTAATATACTTACATGAGGTGGAACAGAGACCGTATTTTCGGCCAGTACACAACTTTGCCGATGCTGCTGTTGAAATTTAGGTTGATAAGGCTCCAACATCCTGAAAAGGGACTCACATTTATACCTCGGAATTTATTTTTATCGATACATAATTTATTAATATGGAATTTTATTAACACAAGATTTTTTTTTAATTTTATAAAGAAAACCCAGTTTCGTTGTATATAGAATGTATCCGAAATCAGTGGTTCCCAATCCCGGGGCAGCAGCGCAAATAGTACTAAGCCACACAAGACACATTATTTTCGTTTTCATCCGCTGATTATTTCTTTCGGAATTGTATGATTTTACAAGAGATTAATGTGAGCTGAACGGCAATGGCATTGTAGACTTGATGGAAAGAAGGTGTGTAAATCAAAACAATGAAATATAAACAATCAACGTCCCTCCCTCAGTGGTTTGCGGTAAAATTATTTTATGGCCCGCAATGAATAAGTTTGGGGACAACTGTTCTATATTATTCATAACAAAATATGATATCTTCGGGTCCTACCCAAATCAGTTCAGTCTATTTCTAGGTTAAATCGAATAAACAAACAGATATTTTAAATTCAATATCATGCAATTAACTGAATAAACTGGAGCCAAAGAGGTGTATCAAATTTATTCATAAGAATAGTGCGTTTTTCTCGAAATGTCTTTCCATACACCACTACTCTGTGGGATCAGTTTTCTTCAGCGGTGTTTTTGAGCTGATAGGATATTGGAACTTTCGAAAAACAAGCCTATACATCTGTCAAAGGCCGGCAACGCTTTTGCAATACCTATGGCACCTAGGAAAAAGTTGTGGCTTTCCACCCAATGATACGCCTGCTCGTTTGCCTTAATACCCCATAAAAATGTAATAATACTATATTACAGACGGAAATTCGAAATATGTATTAATAAAATAAATCTATAGTTTAAAAATAAAAATGTGTGTACAAAATTATAGTACAAGTTAAAAAACAGCCAAAAGAAAATAAATATAAGCAATTACAATAAATACGCATGAAAATCTACGTACAGCTTATAGACGCACCTTATCTTGCCCCAACGGTTGAAGAAGAGTGCTATTGCTGCCACCCATAAGAGAAGAACGAAAGCGACTATCAACGCTTCTTCGGCTCGCACGACAATTCCACTGCCATCTGATAAAAAAAAGTTGAGGTTACCTATAATTAACACTAGGAAGGGTTTTTCCCGCCAATTTACATCGATGACGTTCGGTTTTTTTTTTTCATTTTCATAATCTTATATATATTATTGGCAGTTATATTGTTTAATTATGGTGGCGTATTATACAATATAGTTCAAATGAGGTATATAACTGAAGTGAAATGGAATAAATGCGTGTATTGTAAGTTTTTAAGTTGACTAAAAAAGTCCATAGAAGGTTTTGGTAAAATGGCCACCATTTTATCAAGACGTAATGTGACAAGCTAAAACAAAAATACAAATCACAATATTAGCATTAAAGGGTCGCAGATTCGATTCTTGCATCAGGATATATAATATTATGTATGGCTTATATGTAAATATTGATGTGAAACATATTATCGCGGGGTATGGAAGTGAAATCGTAGACCTAGACGTCAACTCGATTCAGGATACACTTCCTTCCACTCGACTCTATACAGGGTCACTTACACATGGCTATGAGCATACGGTAGACACCGAGCCGTCGTTATGTTTCACATTTACCAAACGTACCAAACGTCAAATTATAAGAAAAAAAAAATGTTTTTTTTTCTTATAATTTGTGTGTTATAAAAGTGTCTACGACGAAAACTTGACAACCAATTAGCTTAGTAGCAGGGCTGAAGCCTACGGAATCAATGGTCACCGGTTCGATCCCCGCATCAGGAAAAATATAAGTATGGCCGACACATATTTCTTCTGAGTCTGGTTAACCCGCCAATTGAACAAGAATAGTGGGTTAATGTCCGTTCCTCCAGAAATGGGAAGGCCCGTGCCCAGCAGTAGATATATGAGTTGCGAAAGATATCCACTGCACAAAAAATTTAGTATATATACATATCGTTATGCCCGTCTCCCGTAGGGGTGGGCAGAAACCACAGATCTCGGAAACTTCCCTTGCTTCCTCCATACTCCTCATGCAAGCCCGCTTTTTAAGGGTACTCTTGACCTGGCCTTTCTTAAAAACTTCAGCAATTTGGTATACAACCTAGTATAAGATGAAAACCTAGTATTATATTATTAGTATTATGTATTAGAATATATGAGAATAAAGTGATTTTTTAAATTATTTTTATAAATGTAATAAAACATTTAAACAATTAATATTTAATTATCTATAACTGAGTAGAAGTACTTCATGCAAAATGGACTAATGAAGCTGTTAGTATACTTGTATAAGCCGTCTTGTATTATAATAAAATGGACCATAAAACTTGGTAGTTGATTATCTTAACTCATTCAATTTTGGCTAACTGGCAATTCGCGTGCGCTTGAAATTGACTACGAAATACTTCCATACTGTTAGTATCATCATAAACTTAATTTGCACATCAAATTGTGTGGATAGTTAGAACTTTTACTTAGCTAAGATCCGCTACAAGCAAACAACAATAGAAAATTAATAATGTGTGTTTCCCTACTGCATAAAGTGGATTTACAAGGAACTTAAACTAAATTTACAGAAAAACGGCCGTCAGCAACTCTCCACCTACCAAACACTATACACAACACAAACACTTCCACTTTTCCACCTAGCAAATGACACGTGTTTCGCCTCAACACGAGGCATCATCAGGTATAGTAGACTCTACGGACGACAACAGTTAAGTGGTTGTCTTCCGTACATAATACTTTCATTAATCACATCAAATAGTCTTTATCACATATATTTATTTTATTTAATAAATAAAGAACGGTATATAAATATGTCACAAATTTAAATTAAACTTGTTGTAACATATGGATGCGAAACTTGGGCACTCGTTCAAAAAGTGAAGAATCAGCTTGCCGTTTTCGAGCGGAATATGCTGTGAAAAATCTTTGAACCGGTAGGGGAAATGGAGTGTAGCGTATCTATATGACCCACGAACTCAATCGCCTGATAGACAATGAAATCATTGTTCGATTTTGTAAGGCGCATAGGCAGAACATGTCGAGGGAATGGCTAATTTTGGAGTATCTAAAGTCGTTACTACTAACTGGACGACCTAGCAGAAAAGACCACTTGGTAGACCTAGGAAACATTGAAAGGACTGTGTCAAAGAATACTTGACTATTCTGAGGAAGAAAAACAACTGGAAGCAAGTTTTCCTTAATAGAGATGGCTGGAGAAGAATTGGCGAAGAGGCCAAGACCCACACCGGGTTTTAGCGCAAATGGAAGATGAAGTATGTATATATATATATATATATATATATATATATATATATATATATATATATATATATATATATATATATATTTCTTTTTATTTAAAAACTTGTTTGCAATAAAACGTGCACCTTACAGTCAATAACTTTTCTATGGATAATATTAATATTTTTAGTATGTTATTAGCTTAGATTTCTAGCTTTATTTTAAACAATTGCAACAATACAATCAGTACGGGATCAACGGGACAGGTGGCCGAAAAAAGGACAGTCCCTTTAAAACGGGACGTATGGTCACCTAATGTATGACCTACAGGTGTTTATTCGATTTATGGGTATCCCACCTTGAACCAGCGGTGCGTTTAAAGTTCATTCCAACCTCCAGAAATACGGAGGTCCGTGTGGCTTAGGTCGTGTATATATGGGCTGTAGAAAGAAAATATCTTATAAATATTTACCAATATCCGTCAAGGAAAAGTTGGCGTGAGGCGCGGATGAGGAGGTGGGGTGAAGACGCAGAACCACCTCCGCGGGCGGCCCCCCGGTCGCACCGCTCCATTCTGGGAAATAAACTGAAATTCTACACCGCAGTCATCATTAGACGCCGTGGAAAACTTTTGTAAGATTGTTTGACGGCAAATATAATTTAAGTTTTTAGTAGTTTTCATAAATATTTGCATAAAAACGATTGTTGGATGGTATTTCTTTTTATTTAAGAACAATCAATCGTAATCAATCAATGATCCTCAATGAGTTACAGATAAACAATACAATTTTTATGATAGTTTGCCGAATTCTTCAATAAAAAAACTTCTATGATAAACGGCAAAGCCATTCTTTATTAAAATCAAGAATTCTGTAATAAGGATGTTGACTGTAATGTTAAAAAATATAATTTTAATCGCGAATACACCCTAAAAGTATATGATATTTTCTTTTATTTTTTTAAGAAATTAAATTTTTATTTAATAATCAAAATATGATTGTCATTTTCAAGTCACGTGACGGCAAAAGGGCATTACGTCACGTTTTCACAAACCACGTGAACAATATTGTCTTTTTTTTATGGGACAGGAAAGCAAACGAGCTGGCGTGTCACCTGATGGAAAGCAATCGACGCCGCTCATGTACATCCGCAGCGCCATAGGCAGTGCGGAAGCGTTGCCGACCTTTAAAGAAAGTGTCTTTATGGGAGTGGGAGTGGGAGTGCGGAGGGGCAGGTGGGAAGGTGTTGGACCTCAGTTGCCGGTTTTTTTGCGGGAATGTGGTACTTCCCAGGGCTACTCTGTCTATAAACGTCTTGGAATAATTTTAAATATTCATGTATATTAAAGCATTATATATATATACATATACTACAATATTTTTAGCTAAATTAGGTACTTATGGATTGTTTTAAACACTCAAAAATAGGCAAAATACCTAATCGATATATTCTACAATATTTTTAGCTAAATTAGGTACTTATGGATTGTTTTAAACACTCAAAAATAGGCAAAATACCTAATCGTTCAATTTCTTTAAAATAAAAATATAATGTTAGTTTTATAGTTCTATAGGCTGTAAATGTGTTTAATATTCGGCCGTAAATACATAGGCGGAGGGTCGGGAAATAGTACGTTAATTAACCGAAGGTACGACACGTGTGAACCCCACAGGTGCCTCACGACAGATAATCCCACAAGGGTCTGAGGGCTCCCATTAAATACCTTGACACAAGTGACTTGCTTAACAAACTTCCATTTTTGAGCTTACGTTTCTGGTTTTCAATTTCTTTAAAACTTTTACCAAGAAACAATTTTACAAAATATTAATTAGAAATTTGCGTATTCGTCTATTTTGTTCTCGTAAATCTCGACCAAGTAAGTTTTCATACATACATACATATAGTCACGCCTGTCTCCCTCTGTCTGTCTAGGGTTAGGCAGAGACCAGAGATCTCCATCCGCTACGATCCCTACACACCCTTCCTGCTTCCTTAACACTCATCCATCTTTTCATCCGTCCTTCCTCTCACATTCATCGTAGCGAAACGGCTCTCCGTTCGTCGCTTCTCGCCCTTGTGGGAATCAGGACGTGACGGATGACGAATCACGTCGCCGTCATTTTTTAACGAATTAGCTATATAAAGATTCGTCATAGTGAATCCCACGAGCCGCAAGGAAGGATTGAGGTCAGTCCCAGCAGAGCCCCGCATGCTGAGGTAAGGCACCATAGTGAGGTAGAGGTAAGGCATAGGGGAGCCTGATCCCGGCACGGTTTTCACTTTCATTTAATAATTTATTTGGTACAAAAACGCTTGTAATGAAAATATATTGAATGTAAGGCTCCAAATATTCCATGAAAATGGCTCCAATTTCCATTGAAAAATACACATATGTACATACGATTATCACTTTCAAATATTTGACCGCAACCCTCACTCTATTTTGGACCTTTCTCGTCAGTTATTTTCTATGTTACGAGTGTGATGCTATTGCTTAATTCTGTTTGTTGCTTCCTACAACATCGAGAGAGAAGTTTTTAACAATATTTCATTTATTGTTTAGAAAAATCTTTATCGAAATAAAATTAAAAAAAATAGAGACTTATTTAATTTGTATAAACTTTTAAATGCATTTTTACCATTTACAATATTTTTTAATTTCTAGGGTTTGCGTCATGGGGAAAATCTTCGCAACTAACGATAGCTAATCGCTTCTTTACCAATCTCACCCGCTGAGATGCGCGACGTTATCGGAACTGGTTTCCTGGAAGGCTCACCGTCAAACGCTTCCGGTTGCTCTGTGCCGAGGTTGATTAAGTCTGTGGACAAAAAGAATATTTTAAAAAAACAAAACGAATACGCGACAGTTATGCTATATAGGTTTTAATGTTTTACACCTGACACAGTGGCATATACGTATATTAACTACATTCCCTGCACAGAAAAGCAGCTATTTTCGTGGTTTTTTAGTACCCCGTTTTTCCCGACATAACAACCAGTTGTTACGTCGGGAAAACGGGTTAGAAATGCATGTGAACTTGTCATCCAATATTTCCTATGTGCATTTTCTATATCAGAGTATAATAACTCGGTTCTCCGTTGAGATACGAAAACTTTGATACAATACTTTTTTGTTGCATATTTTACGATCTAAATTAAGGTCCTTTAAATTTCTCACCTATCGTTCGTCGTTATTGACATATCGATCGAAAAAGCTAAAAAATTCAGTAGTGAAAAATGCTATTTTTGTTCTCATGATAGATACCGAAAAATTGTCTACTATCAAATTTGTAGATCGTGTTCATACCTACAATTTCGTTTTTTATTTTTAGCAAAAATTACGATAAAAACTCATGACAGATAAGAAAAGTGTAGGCTTGTTTTTATGAAAAAAATTAGACATACATGCATACACTGATGTGTACCCACCAAGAGTCGCATGTATTATATAAATATCAGGGTCTTCGACGAAGTCTATAAGTATTAAATATTCTACCAATATTAGGGTTCATACTTCAATCACCAATAAATCTGATGGACGTGACATGAGAACTCTAAATGTCAGCGTATCATTGTAAACTGTTATAAAATACATATTTAGCTAGAATAGAAATAGTCTACAAGCCCGCTACAAAAACTGTAACAATATGAGTACACAGTCCATTACATTTTGACAATGTTATTATTTTTTTAACATTTGCCTTTAAATTTTATTGTGCGCTTTTTATATGGAAATCGGAATATAGTCGCCTACATTATTGGCATCGACTATAATGTATATTCAGTTTATAGCTACTATATTCAGTCTATAGCTTATAGTAGTTCAGTATATTTTCAGTCTATAGATACTATATTCAGTATATTTTCAGTCTATAGTCTACTATATCCAGTATATTTTCAGTCTGCAGTCTACTATATCCAGTATATATTCAGTCTATAGTCTACCATATTCAGTATATATTCAGTCTATAGTCTACCATATTTAGTATATATTCAGTCTATAGTCTACCATATTCAGTATATATTGAGTCTATAGTCCGCGACATCGGCATGAGAGGCAGATAAAAATTATAACAGCTAATATTTTACTTTACAATAAAGTTTTTACTATATTGGATGACCGTAAATATACAAATACACAATTATAAATGGGTATAAGGTTTAAGAAATGAAAGAAACTCGAGAACAGAACAAGATGGGGACGTTTTAAAAGATTTATGTTCAGCTGTGGACTAGCGTAAGCTGCTGATTATGATACGATTTAGGAATATCTTACTTCTTTTATACACGTATAAATTATGTATTTATTTGAAAGTATGAGAGAGTGTCCGGAAAAGTGGGTGCATTTTGTTTTCGCACACACGTCTTAGATATATTATACATACATATGCATATATATAAATTATAACAATATAACAATAAAACAGTATGTTATATAAACGACCGTTACAGTGGAGGGACGATCGCCATTACAGTCGATGTAAAAGCACAGGTGTGACTGGACGACGAATAAACTTATAGAGAACGAATGTATCGATTAACCTTCAGCGCGACTGACCCTTAGACACGAATTAGGTAGTTCATAGCTACGAGATATCGATGTTGTTTTGTGTACTTTGTTATTAACTGTTATTCATACATTACTCCCAGTAAGTTGAACAAACTATATTCTATTGATACAAGACAATCAAGCGAGATAGGGTAGATGAAACAATTTTTATGGGTTAGGAAGCCAAAAAAGAGAGCGTGACACGTGATGGAAAGCAAAGAACGTCGCTCAGATATTTGTGACACCATAGATATTCGGAAAACAAACTTTTATCGAAATTAATAACTTTTGAAAAAGGTTTTTTGGTTCGGAAATAACGATGGACATAGCTAGAGTCAATGAATAGTGATTCGTAGCAAAAGCTACGAGAGAAACACACTGTACTGAATTGTTACTAATCTAGATAGCATGGATAAAACTTTTATTTTTACGAGTTGTACAAGAGTGGAACTCAGCGGTACAAATTATTCCGGATATTACTTCTTTTAGCATAAGTAAGTCTACCTTATAAAGCTGAGGACGGTAAACTAGCGTGAAATATTGTCCTACTCTTTTTTGAGGTCTAATCTTTAGCAAACATAAAGTATTAGAAGTCGTTTTCTGAGTAGTTTTAGACTCCTCTCCGGATTTTAAACGTTTATGTTATAGAAAAAAAAACTTGGTAAATTATGTTGAATTTAAAAAAAAAATGTCAATTTTTTTTACAGAAACTCGCTTGCAGCGTAATTTTATGTTTTAATAACTAATAGTAAATCGAAATTAATTATATTAAATTTGTTTTATTAACACCATATTGAGTGTAATGAAACGGCGTCAAGGCCAACCAAAATGACAAATACGACTGGTCGAACAGCGTAACAGCGGGGCGTGTTTGACTTGTACACTAATAACAAACATTGTAGAGACGTGACATTGTGGTTAGATTAAATATAAACATTGTAACGGAGTGCGAAATACTTTTATCGATTTTGGCATCGTACAAGATTTAGGTGTGAAGTAACCGTTGTGAAAGTGTGGTTCCTGGTTTAGAATATGGCCACACCATTTCTTCTCGTTAATGTTATACAAGGTGACTATTACAGCAGAAACCCTGTAAACTTTTTCTCTCTTGTCTCTAAGATATTACTTATTAAGGCTCTAATTCTACCCTTAATTAATTATGCTGATGTGTGTTACTGTGATTTATCTCAAGATCATTTTAACACATTGGATTTTCTCCTAAAAAATTGAGTCAGATACATCACTACACTTACACATCATACACTTTCGATCTCAGCTTGACTGGCTACCTATTCGCCAACGCAGAGGTCATAGAATACCCTTTTTAACAATTTTAAACGATCCTGGAGCACAGTCAATCTGAATCAAAGTTCCAATACCTGAGGGTTTCTAATAACATCTATATCCGTTTCATGGATAATCTCTTAAATAAAAAACTTCTCACTCTAATGAATGTAATACTGAAAACCAGCGCCGAGTATATAATCCGATGTAGTGGCACTAGCTGATGGAGGTTTTTCTTTAATACTTTATTGGACACAAAACACAACATTAGAGAATTAAAAAGAAAGAAGATGTACAAGGGCGAGCTTAACTCAAAATCGAGTTTTCTTCCAGCAAACCCAGGAGTGAAAGAGAGATAAAATAAGCTGGGAGGATAGAAATAAGTGTACAACAACAAAATATAATAATAATATACAAAACAATACATTCTATATAAAATCATACATATAAATAAGAGGATATATATATATATATATATATATATATATATATATATATATATATATATATATATATATATATATATATATATATATATATATATATATATATATATATATATATATATATATATATATATATATATATATATAAATAAATATATATTTATATATATATATATATATAAATACATCCAGTGAGAGGCTATCACGTATAGTATGTGGAAGAGAGTTCCACAAGCGCACTGCGTGTACAGTGAATGAGCCACCGTAACGGCTGGAAGAATGCGCAGGAAAGGAAAGGTTGTGACATAAATCAATATTAATTTTAGGTTTAATATATAATTGTTATTTTTAAGTGAATTATTGAATAGATTTTAGTAAAGTATACATGTGTCACATAACATTACTTTATGTCTTATAAAAACCGCAAATTGGTTTGATTCCAATCCGTCTGTTTTATATAACATATCAGGCAAATGTAACGGTTCACCTGGTGGTGAGTCATCACTGCTGCCCGCAATGCCGGAGGCGTCTCAAATGTATTGCCGGTCTTCCCCGACTTGCCCATATTTCAAGTGTGAGGATTATGGAATAACACGTGAAGGAACCTACAGAGTACTGTTTTAAAAAAGTATGAGATTGATTCGGATATAAAATAAATTGATAAAATTAAATCCAGTAAACGTTCGAACGGCGGCAAAAGCACAGATTTTATTACATGATAAGATCTTAATCAAAGATAATTTTTATAGATAATTTTAAATATACAACAATAAATATAACAAATAAACTTGTAAATTCTTTCTATGGTGTAAAATGTCTTCTATGATGTAAAAAAAACTGTTCAATATATTATTATTATTATTTTATTTTCTTTTTTTTGATGGCAATTAGTTATAACTATTATGCCAGTGTCAAGTAAAATACTATACATCAAATCTTTTGAAATATAACTAGTCAGCTTGTCATGTTACGTCTCGATAAAATGGCTATTCTACCAAAACCGTCTATGGACTTTTTCAGTCAACTTAAAAAGTCACGATACATGCATATATTTCATATCACTTCACTTATACACATCAATCGAACTATATTGCATAATACGCCACCATAATTAAATAATATAACTTATAATAATATTAGATTATGAAAATAAAATAAAAACACAACGTCACTGATGTCAGGTGGCGGAAAAAGTCGATATATCATTATTGTTATATTATGTTCTTATGTTTATTTTTTCTTGTTTATGGAATAGATAGGTAAACGCGCTGACCATAGGCATTTGCAATATTAAGAATAATGCTGATGCATTGTCTCTTTGATGATAAGTTTGTGAATAATGAGGAAAAGAAGGATTTAATGGCAGGGTAATAAAGAAGTAAAGTTTTAAGTGAAACGTTTTAAAACATAGATTTTTGAGTTATAAATGTTTGTAAATTTCTTCTTTCTTCTTATGGTCCTATGTCCCCGAGGTGGGGCAGAGGGCGTCCATAGTGCTTCTCCATTCGGATCGGTCTTGAGCGACGCACTTCACTTCAGGCCATATTAACCCGATGGATTTTATCTCGGCCGCTACGGAGTGAGGAGTCCAATCCAGCGCCCGCTTGGGAATATGATCAGGGTTCCTTTGGAGAGTATGGCCTATCCAAGTCCTCTCGATAAATAGTTCATGAATAATATATTGAGTATAGAACATAAATAGACTCCGCCTGTCCGCAATTATGTCCCACGAGGCCGACCGTTCGACGAGAATTCGGCCTCCAATATAATTAACGTATAATTCGTTTGATACACGTAGCAGTTAATTTCTGTGTAGTTACCGCTAACAATAAGCGGGGATCGATTTATAATTTACAACGATAAATTAACAACGCCGTGTTTCGGACAATTTTTATCTCTAATGGGACAGCTTGTTGGGGAATGATAGACAAAATTATAATTAACAAAATAATACATACATATCATCACGTCTGTTTCTCGTAGAGGTAGGCAGAGACCACAGATCTCCATCCGCTACGATCTCGGCATACTTTCCTTGCTTCCTCCACACTCATTACTCTTCTATCGTATTGCGCGTAATTTAGGTGTTCTTCTCGATGAAAGTATTAGATTCGAAGAACATATCATGGGTCTAGTGCGTAACTGCTTCTATCGACTTAAAGTGCTGTATCGAATTCGAGACTACCTCAACATACCTCTCCGTATAACAGTATGCGACTCGTTAGTATTATTGAAATTTAACTACGCGGACCCCGTAATGGACCCCGTCTACTAGCTCGAACAGAAAAACTTATACAGCGCGTACAAAATGCGTGCGCAAGATTTTGTTTTAATATAGCTCCACGGGAACATGTTACGCCATACATAAATAAAGCTAATATAATAAAAATGACACACCGCAGGGAGATTCATTTCGCTACCCTTCTATTTGGTATGATTCGTTATGAATCCCCATCATATTTATATAACAAATTAACATGGTCCCGTAAACGAAATAGCGCTCGCGATACCAGAGTGGTCATTGTTGGTTGTTCTTCGCCACTGCTCAGCTGCGTTTCGTGGTAGCTTTAAATACGCCGCAACCAAATGTTGGAACAACTTGCCACCACCTCTTCGTGACATGCATACAATAAATATATTTAAAAAAATACAAAAATCTAATTTGAAATTAGTATGCAGTCAGGAACTTGTTCTTTTGGGTGCGGTGAATTTAGTACATGACACTGTTGATTTTAATTCTATTGTATGTCTATGTGTATATGAGTATGAGTAGTTATGTATATGGATGTATTTGTATGTACGAGTGTGTCAGTATGAATGTTGTCATTGTGGTCCACGATCTGACCACGTTGGTTCTTGCTGAAAACTAGCGCCGGGTGTTTCAATTAAAGCGCCCGGCATATGCTGAGCAAGAACCATTTTATGACACTCGTCAGATTAAAATTATGTTGTTTTTGTTTTGTGTTTTTATTTGTATATATAATAATATTAAAGATTTAATTTTAGTTATTGTAAAAAAAAGGTGTCATAAAAAAGTTTTTCTATTCTATTCTATTATATTCTATTCTTCTCATGCAAGCTCGCCGGTTAAGGGTACCACAGGACTTTTCACAAAGGTCAAAACCTTTGTGAAAAGTCAGAATGTGTCTATAACGGTGCGACTGGTGGTTCATCAGGGGGTGCTTATTCCGATTCTGATGCATTGCAGAAGCGTTGCCGGCACGTAATAAAAGTGTAGGCTTGTTTTTGGAAGGTTCCAATGGCCTTCCCCAAGACCAACCACCTAGTTCGATCTTCGGTTACACGCATACTGTTTCTGTCGCCTTACGAAGATTGTTGCTTCATCTCGCTGAAGGCGCCCCACACTACCTTTCCCAAAATGCGGTCTCCATTCCAATATTTTCTACTCCAGCGGTTATCTATTCTCCAACAAACGTGACCAGCCTATTTCCACTTCAGTTTGTTAACTACTAAATACTATTTCGGTGACTTTGATTCTTTGGCGGAGATCTTTTTTTAGAATCATATCCACCAGAGAAACTCAAAACTCTCTGAGCACTGAGCTTGTGAATTGAGTAGACTGTCAGTCCAAATTCAAAACACATACCGCTCATAAATCAAATACAAAGAAACAGCTAAATGAAGACAATATCAAATTTATATTAATTCCAAAAGTTGTATCAGTGATATTTGTTCGCTTATATAGAGATATAGAGCTTAATCGCAAGCGTGCCGACCCTCCCGGGATCGGGCTCCCCCGGTACTATGGTGCCTTACCTGACTATGCAGAGCTCTGCTGGGGCTGACCTCCATCCTCCCTTGCGGCTCGTGGGATTCACTGAGACGAATTTAACATACCTAATTTATTGACGGCGACGTGGTTCACCACCCATCACGTCCTGAGTCTCACGAAGGCGAGAAGCGACCAATGGAGAGCCGTTTCGCTGCGATGAATGGTAGCGGATGGGGCTCTATGGTCTCTACCAACCCCTGCGGGGGTTAGGCGTGAATATATAAATAAAAAAAATAATAGTATATAATTTGTGGAAGCTGGTCCTCATACTAAGTATAAAGTTTATCGAATTATGAAAATGTCAAAATCATCATAATGAAAGGCAGTCATAACGCTGCCGAGAAACTTTACGACTTAATACGTCTTGTTACGTAATAATAAACCCTTGATCTTCGGGAACATAATTCGTTCTATTCATACTCACAACAAAGATACTCGTGATTATAGAGAACCCCTACCGGTAAGTATTGTCTGATAGGATGAATATAGGGTTATATAAAGACTTCCTAAGTTAAACAAATTTACTTAAAAACGGTTAATGTCAAATTCCCCAAAAATCGGGAAGGCCGTGCCTAGCACATACATATTTGACATACATGAACTTATATGGACAGTCAAAAGTTTTACTTAGCTAAGATCCGCGACAAGCAAAACAATAACAGAAAATTAATAATGTGCGTTTTTTCGTTGGGTTTAGTGGATTATTTGGAACTTTAAACCAAAAACTTACCGAAAATCGGCCATCAACTCTCCACCCACCAACCACTATACACAACGCCAAACACACACTATCACTTTTCCATCTTGTACACGACACGTGTTTCGCCCCAACACGAGGCATCTTCAGGTATAGTAGACTCTACGGAAGACAACCGAAAAGTGACCCGCCATTACAACGGGCGCCTTATATAAACAAACCCCCACCCACAATGTAAGAAAACAACACGTGGGCGATACAGGTGTGTCAAAACTTACGTCACCACTTATTATTTAGTAAATATGACAATTCATTTTATTGTATTAAACGAATTTCACACTTTTTTAAGAGAATATATTCAAAAGAGGGGAATTTACAATATTTATTTGATCGTTCAGTATCTGGGACGAACTTTTCTTGTTCTTTAAGATCTCCAGCTGCTCCAATACACCCAGTCTCAAACCCTTTTTACACATGTGTAAAATATTTGGCGAATGATTGTCGGACAGAGAGTGCCCACAGGTTAGCAGATGGTTAGCAAAATTAACGTTAAAGTTAATTTTGCTAACCATCTGCTAACCTGTGGGCACTCTCTGTCCGACAATCATTCGCCAAATATTTTACACATGTGTAAAAAGGGTTTGAGACTGGGTGTATTGGAGCAGCTGGAGATCTTAAAGAACAAGAAAAGTTCGTCCCAGATACTGAACGATCAAATAAATATTGTAAATTCCCCTCTTTGAATATATTCTCTTAAAAAAGTGTGAAATTCGTTTAATACAATAAAATGAATTGTCATATTTACTAAATAATAAGTGGTGACGTAAGTTTTGACACACCTGTATCGCCCACGTGTTGTTTTCTTACATTGTGGGTGGGGGTTTGTTTATATAAGGCGCCCGTTGTAATGGCGGGTCACTTTTCGGTTGTCTTCCGTAGAGTCTACTATACCTGAAGATGCCTCGTGTTGGGGCGAAACACGTGTCGTGTACAAGATGGAAAAGTGATAGTGTGTGTTTGGCGTTGTGTATAGTGGTTGGTGGGTGGAGAGTTGATGGCCGATTTTCGGTAAGTTTTTGGTTTAAAGTTCCAAATAATCCACTAAACCCAACGAAAAAACGCACATTATTAATTTTCTGTTATTGTTTTGCTTGTCGCGGATCTTAGCTAAGTAAAACTTTTGACTGTCCATATAGTGATGGATTTCCGCAAAGTAACGCCTGACTCCATTAATAATACATGAACTTTAAAAAAAATACAATTAATAACTAAAACAGTTTGACCTCTTCACTCGTTACAAAACAATATTGTAAAATTAAATACAGATTGGAAGATGGTCATCATGGTAAACTGCATTCAACTAAAAAAGAACGAAGAACGTAAAGTGATAAATAATATTATACACCGTGACTTTTTAATTACCCGAGAAAATTAAAATACGCGTTTGTAAAAATATGTATGTCAGTAAGTAATATTCAAATATTATAGCGTTCATACAAAAATATTGTTTTATGGGACTTCAAAGAAACCCTGTAAATGCATCAAATACTTGTACGCCATTTTCGTAGTATTTGTTTACTACTATGCATGAGACGCATGTATTCATAAGTATGGCAACAGCGCGTGCCGAAAGAGAAAAAACGTCTTTGGTCGGCAGGTTGCGCAAATTGTTTTCATTCATAGTTATCCCTTCCGTACGTAAATATTACGCGACCAAATTAGGTTGGTTTGGGTGCAGTTCATATTGGAATGATAATGATCTATTTGAATTAGCAATGTCTATTTGAATTAGCAAGATTTTTTGTTGTATAATTTTTGCTGTATATTAAGGACATTTTTAATAAATATTTCATAAAAATAAAAAATATTTTCTGAACCAAATTTAATGTATATCGATAACTGAATATATTACTTAATTTTCTCGGGTAATTAGTAAGTCACGGAGTATTATAAGCAGGAAGTGACGTAGGACACGGCACAGTGACGTAACATCTTTTCGGAAGCCAACAACCATTTTGAAAATTCTATTAAACAAGTTCCCTTCTGCGGTATTTCAAATCGATACTAAATTCTTCATGAAACGACACGACGAAAAGCCTTTATTAAAGCGACACGCTTGCCCATTTCATTATTCTTTCATCTGTAAAAAGTAAAATGGTTCAGTGTTTTTCTATAAGTAATAAAAACGATGAAAAATGGCTGTAGCAGTCACACGCAACGGTTGCAGCACGAAGTCAGCCTGTGTTAGCTGCCTTACGACTTTTTGTCACATTAACTGCACTTGGCCGAAAGCCAACACGATTCGGAAAAATCTCCTACACATCCTATCCTACTATCCTACTATCCCACTAATATTATAAATGCGAAAGTTTGTGAGTATGGATGTATGTTTGTTACTCTTTCACGAAAAAACTACTGGACGGATTTGGATGAAACTTTACAGTAATATTGGCTACAATTTGTAATGATTTTATGTAATTTTGGTCGTAATATAATTTTACTATTAAGTAAAACAAATATATTTATTTAAAATGATCTGTCACGAAACTTAATGTGGCATACCAAATCCCACGCGAGCGAAGCCGCGGGCAAAAGCTAGTATTATATATATGTATATATGTACATGATGGTTCAAGATAGAACGCGATGGCGGTACTGTACCTACAGTACTGTGGACGCCCTCTGCCCCACATGTGGGACATAGGAACATAAGTCACTTATGTATGTAAATAATATTTAGAAATAATATAAAAATCATTAACCCACAAAATACCAGAACAATATACCTTCTCTACTAAGGTGCCTTGTAGTCTTTTACGATTAAAAAAAATAAAGCTATTTAATTAAATACCAAACATGTAACATGTCATAACAATCAGGTAGTATTTTCACGCACTGTATTTATTGTCATATATAAGGATTATTATTAATTATAATTATATATATGGCTTGATTTCGAGTATATATAAGGTTCGATTTTCTCAAGGTACCGCTGCGCTGCATCTCTGTGGAGGGCAGGCGGTGGCAGAAAATTAGTTTTTCTGTTCAATGTTGGAAGTTTTGACTGAGCCATCGACCATTTTCAGTCTGCGGTATGCGTATGGGTCTGTTGAATGTATATATTTATATGTATGTCTTAACTCAATTGTGTATTTATTATAATTTAATATGTACTGTAAATTAATATGTACAGAATACATACAGTAATACAATACAGTGCGCTTCTCCCAAAACCACTACGGCCACTGGCGAAAAGACCAATATTCTAATTATTTAAAAAACTTTGTTCCCTTACGCGTTGATGGTTATACATGACTTCAAGGCCGTATGCATTGGGAATTGTAGGTTCAGATCCTCATCTAACAGAATGTCTTAGCCTGCTAATTAGCGCATCTACCGTTTTATACATACTAAAATATTTACGATTATTTCGAAATATTATTTGAAATAATTTTAATAAAAATCTATTTAATTTAGATTTATTAAAAATTATATTAATAAACGCTTATTTTAAAATAAAGATTTTGCTTCTTGTCCCTGGTCTAGAGTTAATTCTGCTCCCCCAAGGAGAGTTGCTGGATACAACCTAGTATAGATTACCTCCGTTGTGTAATATCTCTGAGCAAACGGTAATTCCAGGTAAAATGACAAATAACTATCTCAAAGGTAAACAGAATGGTTCCATTCGGATTTGAAATTTGCTCCACGTGCATTTCCTCGAAGCTGCTTTTAGTCTTTATTGCGTACTATATTCCCATGAAGGTGATATTAGGAAGCAGGATGAAAATCTTTTGAGTGTTAGTGAACGTCTTGGATATATTCCAAATACTATACTCATTAAACAGTGGGAGCGTCATTCATGAATGAGCCAGCTCGATCGGGCATACAATACCCTCACAGAATATCGTTAGATTAGCGTTGAGTGTAAGTATTTTTCTGTGTTAGCAGCAAAAATGAGATTGATGATTCTGAGATATGAGATATATCCCTCCGCAGTGCTAGAGAATCAAGCCATTATTTTTGGACATTACTCACCACGTTCGTCCAAGATAACTAACTAACCAACTTTGTTGGCGCACCGACCCAAAATGGATCTTGGCCTCCGAACAGATCTTACGCCACCATGCTCTGCCTTGCGCCACCTCCTGTTAGTTGAAGACTTGAAGGTTGCCTAAGACATCCTCGATCATGTCTCTCCAGCAATACCTGGGGCGTCCCATATGATGTCGACCAGTTGGGCGTCCCACATACGCTCTCTTGACCGCGCGATCCTCCATCATCCTCTCAACGTGGTCCATCCAACGTAGTCGGTGAGCCTTAGTCACTCCTATTACATTGGGTTGGGCCACCAGATGCTCAATTTCACCAACTGCGATCATCACTTTTGGTTGGGCCCAGGACTTTTCAGAAGACTTCGCCTTGTTGAAGAACGACTTCACAGTAATAACCGGATTAAAACAGAAGGATGCCTTGTCACCTTTGCTCTTTAATCTTGTGTTTGAATACGCCTTGAGAAAGGTTCTATAGATGGACGTTGGCGTGGAACTAAATGGTAGACATAAGGGTATAGGATATGCTGATGACTTAGCTCTCTTAGGTGAAACTTCGTCCAAGATAGATTTGCAGAAATAAACGACATTGACCACCAAGTCTGAAAGCGGTAGCTTTTTCACTGAGACAATCAGGTTAGCGAGCCACGTTGCATCCCTTTAAATACCCACAATGTATTTTTGCTTTTTTCGTAATGGAATTGAGGCTTCTCAGGTAAGGGTTAGCTGTAATCTATAACTAAAGGCCTTGAGAAATAAGAAAAAGGCGAACTCACCAATTTGTCTCTTCGATCTAACCTTCCGCTGCCTGTATTGTACACCCCGCCTTTCTTCTTTCCTTTGTATCCAATACACTCCATTACCTAAAAATAAAAATAATAACATTATTAAAATTCCTGGTATAAAATTAGACTAGCCAGTTTCATTCCGTGGATGCCACACGAGATGACTATGGGAACAAATACCAATATGTGGGCAAGAGCATCTACCCGAGAATAAAACAATGTGTAGGATTATGGCAACCCGCTCAGTGTCATATCCTGTCATGTTTATTTTTTTACACTTCTTAAATTCCTTTGCTATTATATACATCCTTTTTCCCAAGAAACAATACATACTTTTTTATAAAGTTTTAGTCTGATCGAAACCAATTCTTTTTCACGTGAAAGTAGATGTGAAAATCTACGGCAGACTTACCTAATAGTCGGTCCAGTCTCCATTACTTTCAATAATAGCTTGACATCTTCTTGGCATGCTTTCAACTAAATTTTCAGCATCATGTGAAAAAGAATTCGTTTCGATCAGACTAAAACTTTTCAAAAAGTGCGTATATTTCTTGGGAAAAAGGGTGTATATGTAAATACACTCTTAATGCATTTTCCTTATCTGTAACGCCGTGGCTTGTCGCAGCTTCCCGCTGAATGTTCCCTGCCGAAGAATAGGCAAATTGCCTATATGACAATAGGATTTCTTTTTATATTATGTATATATGCCTTTATCTTTCATAAATTCTGTATTCCACTATCGCAGAACTCTCCAAGAAGAATAGTTTCATGCCCATCATCTCGATGAGTGGCGATACAGAACGGTCCGCTTTTTCCGAAATTTTTTTTCACTCACCACATGTGGAAAACAGCGGTATTGCTGAACCAACACGACATTGGAACCTTTAAAAAACAAGCCTACACATACCATAAAGGCCAGCAACACTTCCGTAACACCTATGGTATCCCATAAAAACAAAATTTTCTTAATACTATTACAAGGATTGTAAATTAACATTTTTTTCTGCTTTCTTCAAAGCTTATGTACGGCGATAGATTATAATTGCTGTGTATATGTACTATTTGAAGTATACAGCGAGTATTTATATGTTGAATTTATTATTAAAAAATACGTAAATATCTGCTATAAGTTAACATCATTTATTTACGAATAAATTTAATTTACAGGCGTACAGCAATGCCCATACGTGAGTGTAGTGAAATATATTCGGCTGCTCTCGTGAATATATAATTACATTGGTGCAATTCGAAATTAATTGAATACGTTCACTGCGTTAAGGGATCTATAGAATGTTTTTCGAGTTTTTTATTCGGTGCTGCGACTAAAATTCATTTTGGCTTTTTGTTTATATATTATAACTATGCGACAAATCATCTGAATACACAGTAATTAATTACTTGTAACTGACAGCAAATACACAGGCGTTCTCGTTATAGTGTAAAAAATTGTTTTACGAGTTTTGTATTCGGTGCTGCGACTAAAATTCATTTTGGCTTTTCCTTTGTATACCATAATTGGGTGCGATACCATCTCAATATAACGCATTGAATTATTTGTAACTCACAGCAAATATAAAGATGTCCTCGTTATAGTGTAAAAAATATTTTACGAGTTTTTTCTTCGGTGCTGCGACTAAAATTCATTTTGGCTTTTCGTTATTATAGTATAATTGCGTGTAAAACCATCTGAATATAAAGAAATAAAGTTTTACGAGTTTTGTATTGGACACCATAGGCATTACGGAAACGATGCCGGTCTCTCAGATATATAGTTTGTTCAGGCTTGTTTTTTGAAAGTTCCACTATCGGTTCGAAAATACCGCTGAAGGTAGCTGTTTCCACAGGATGGTGGTATATTCAGTCAGATATTCATTTTTTTTTAAAAACAGTCCCATACAGGCAGTAAAGGTCGGTTTGACAGTTCTCATAAATCTAAAACGCACTGCCTGAGAATTCAATGATAATGGGAACACAATGAACGTGTTAATAATCTAAATAGCTCAGCGTTGAATTCTTCGTAATTGCGGTAAAAGCAGTTTCATACTAGCTTCACAAGAAATGTGTCTCACAAATATTTGTTTCTACTCCGGATGTTTGTCTTCATTTGTGTAGTCTAATGCTCCCGACATAGAGAATTATAGAGTGCCCTACTCTGTGTTCATTTTTTTATTTATTTGTTAATAGAAATAACAATAAAATACATACATACATACACACACATTGTCACGCCTCCTTCCTCTACACTCATCCATCTTTTCATCCATCCTTCCTCTTACATTCATCGTAGCGAAACGATTCTCCGTTAGTCGCTTTTAGCCCTCGTGGGAATCAGGATGCGAGGGGTGACGAATCACGTCGCCTTCATTTTTAACAAATTAGTTAGATTTGTAAGTTTATGCTTGAGGCTATTGTGATTATTTCATATTATTTATTATTTTTTTAAGTTAAATAACACGTACTGTGTACAAAGATTAACAGTATAGATTATAATAACTAAGGAGGAAATAAATCTATTATGCACGCCTAGGTAACTTTATTATAAGTTATTTCCCTGAGACAAGGCGGCGGCAGATGGCACGATAATCTCATTCCTTGTCTATTAATATGGGAGCGACGAAAATAAATAAGCGGCGGGAGCTTGTTGGGGGCGCGTTGAGTTGCAAAAGACGATCGTCTATAAAAACTATTATATATATGTACATCTTTTTAGTATTATTTACCTATATCTTTTAGTTCTCAATAATTTATATAATAAAAGAAAGAATGAAATATATAGTTTATAAATGGGCTTAAGTGATATATTTGGGAGAGCAGGTTTCGACGACTTAAAAAAAAGTTTTTCCCAAAAATATTACTTAAGGCACGGAGGCGGGGCTGCGGATATAAATATATGTATAGGCTGAGATATTTATCCCAAGTCTGAATTCCGCTCCATTCAGAATCCTGAAAACTGTAGCTAATAAATAGGATTGCCCCACTTAATATTTTTGAGTGCATGCGCATTCTAATCAAAAATTATGATTGGGACAAAAACCCTGTAAAACATATAAAAATTTTAGTCCGTATAAGCTTACTAACATAATCTTAAGTTATATTTTTCTACAGTCCGACTACGCCCCACTTCTGTTAGGCAGGCCTCCCAATTTTTCTTGTCTATGAATGGATAGCTTCGCTTTACTAATAAATACATATGTAGATCTCAGACATCTGATTATTTTAAAAAAAGACTAGCAATGTTTTAAATATTACTTAAATTGTTATTAAATATTCCAACTAAGCTAAGAATGCTTGCGCTAACCATTTATGGTTCACATCAATAGTTCAATAGAATAAACAAACTCACGACTTTGTATGAACCCGAACCTTACCGAGTTGTTGCTTTGTATTTTTATACGAACTCACGACTTTATATGAACCCGAACCTTATCGAGTTGTTGCTCTGTATTTTTATACGAACTCACGACTTTATATGTATCCGAACCTTACCGAATTGTTGCTCTGTATTATACGAATTCACAATTTTATATGAACCCGAACCTTACCGAGTTGTTGCTCTGTATTTTTATACGAACTCACAACTTTATATGAACCTGAACCTTATATTTTGTGGGATAACATCAATTTATGTACATACATATGTTATCGTCCCAATTATCAGAACTCGTAACTCCAAAAAAAAGTCTCCTGGTTTTTCTGCTGGGTGCTGTCTAATGGAAAATTTTACAGCGTATCCGATAAAATACTTTGTATTTCATCACCATCATCGAGACATTACAGCCGCAAGTGGGTCTTAGCCTGGTTCAGTCATTTTTTCCATTCGGTTCTTAGTTTGGTTTTCTCTATCCAGTTTTTCATACCGATTGCTTTCGTCGTCATCGTCAACTCCATTTAGCCACTTAAGTTAAGGCCTTCCACGTCTTCTACGACCATCTGGTCCGCTGTTTAGTAGGCGCTTAGGTATTCTAGCCTCGTCCATACGTATCACATATAAACATTCTTTCTCCTCTTTTTATATGTAAAGTTATAATGTTATTATAAAATTTTCTCAAACAATGAAGGAAAATCACTTTTTTGTTGTTCATATAAAGTTTACTCGTATGGAGTTACGAATCGTGATAGTTAGGCCGACGGTGTATTTCATAATAGCGCTAAATTTACGCATCAATGTGTTAGAAATCTATATAGTGCGCGCAAACACCAATTTGTAAACAAAGAAGCAGGGTTTGTGGTGTATTTTTACTGGCTTGATGAAACGGAATTCCACCGCAAAATTTCTGCGATGAAACACTAGGTATATTTATTACCCTAATAAATCACATTGGGCCTTTTCCTGGTGATAATGACATTTTGTCAAGCTATATCAAGCCGGTACCGGGAAGTACAAGGCGTTTCTTTTCTATTTTTATTTAATACTTCCTCGATAAGATCTACGTATCACAAGTAGCAGCCTGCTGACAAAGGCGTCTTATATGGTTTCAGTTAAGACCACAATTGATGCGGCCACTTGAATCCTCGGCAATATCATTATGTACGTGACGTTTATCTATGTACTTTACAAATAGAAATAAATATTTATTTGTATGTTTGTCCTCTATGCGTTTTTAAACCGTTCATCCGTTCGTAATGAAACTGTTTTGAATTGTTCTGAGTACGTTCGCGAAGGGTTTTTTTTACTGATTACCTAACGTTATTTCCTTAGCATCTGAATGAGTGATCTTCTACAGTGCGCTTCTCTCGAAACTTCTTTCTACGCATCACCACGCTGTGGAACCAGCTACCTTCGGCGGTCTTTCCGAATCGATACGACATTGGTACCTTCAAAAAACAAGCCTACACATATCTAAAATGCCGGCAACGCTTCCGCGACTCCTGCGGTTTCGCGGTCGTCTATGGGCGGCGTTAATTGCTTTCCATCAGGCGACACACATGCTCGTGTGCCGTCCAATCTCATAAAAAAACACTCTTTTTACCAATTACACCGTATGCCGGGTACAACTAGTACATTAATAAATACAATAGTATGATGAATGAATGATATAAATTATTCCCTTATTACAAATTTATACTGAACCATAATTTTCTTAAGACGTGATTAAAATTCTAGTAATGTTCAGCACAAGAATAGTGAAACAAATTCAAATATCAAAGAATGAAGATGAAAAGTAAAGAAAACAAGGCAAAGAGACATCTGCCACCAGCGGCAATTTAGATAAATGAAAACAAAAAACAGTTCGCGCTTCTGACATTTCAAAGCAAGTACTTTGTGTGCGATAAATTAAAAACTTTTTCAGAATAAAAATATTTTGTTCGGTATACTATTAAAGCAGTTTAACTTAAAACTAGAAAAGGGAATCATCAACAGCCTGCGGCAGTCCACTGCTGGACGTAGGCCTCCCCCATGGAGCGCCACCTAGCCCGATCTTCGGCTACATGCCCCGCCATGCGCAGATCTAGCCGGGGGGCGTCCCACACTACGAAAAGAGAATAAATTTGTAATTTTTGTTCACAGCTGTATATTCAGCTGTTTCCATTAAATTTTTGGGCACGAAATCCCCATTCCTGGAGGAAAGAACATTAACACTACTAGCTTCTACCACGTTTATCCCAAATGCATTGGTACAGCATCCAGATTCGTCGAATAAGGCCATAGAAATATATATTTCGATACGGGAATTAAACCCTTGACCTGACTCCGTAAGCAGATACTTAGCCACTAAGTCAGTTAGGTCAGCTCATCAATCTTATTAAATAAGGTGACTCAATTCGCAACACCAAATATGGACATTTCGGTGACATTATCATCATCACCATCAACAGCCCGCAGTCCACTGCTGGATATTTTTTTTATTGGATATAAAGCCAAACTAGCAGACGTGTCACCTGATGGAACGCAATGAACGCCGCCCATAGACTTTCACAGCGCCATAGGCAGTGCGAAAGCGTTGCTAACCTTTACAGTAAGTGTTCTTATGGGAGTGGGAATGAGAGGGGGAGGGTAAGAGGGAGGGGGAAGGTGTTGGGCCTTCGGAACTCGGTGTCTCACCGTACGAAACGCTGTACGTAAGCTACCACTCAGACGTCGATTTTCTGCGGGAGTGTGGTACTTCCCCGGGCGAGCCGGCCCATTCATGCTACAAACAAATATTATGCCATTCTTGACAAAGTATTCGACTGCCGCGTGGCTCCACCACTATTAAAATAACGACGTATTTTAACACAGAAAATGATGTTTAATGTATGTGAGCCTAAATTAACAAGAAACGAGGGTAGCGCGCCTGAAATGCGCCCCAACAAAGCCTCGGGTATCAAAGTGAACAAACACTAACAAAAGACTTAGGGTACTTTGTAGGTAACCGACCGAGTACGGGCCCGGAATAATTAACACAGCGTGTATATGCACCGAGTTGTTTGAATTTGGTACGAGTGGTAAAATTATGGCAAAGCTCAATGGTCGCGGGTTCGATCCTCGCATCGGAAAAAATATCTATATGGTTTACAAAATATTTATTTCAAGTCTGGTAATCCCGCCAATCCGCATTGGACAAGCGTGGTGGGTTAACGTCTGTTCCTCCAGAAATGGAGAGGCCCGTGCTCACCAGTGAGATATATATGGGTTTTTTTAAAAAACAGAGGTTATAGGCAAAACTTTACATTTAAAATAACATCAATGAGAAATATATAAAAAAATAATTTTTATTTATTTTTTTATATATTAATTATTTAGTAACGTCTATAAATTTAGTAACGTCGCTACACGGTTCGTTATGTCCGCTGTAATAAAATGTTTCCAGCTATGTTGAGTGTTTTTCTCTTGGCTTCGTTTAAAATATCTGCTGTTACGTGCGACTTTATAACAAATCATCACCAAAGTTATTCGTAAAACATAGCGAAAATTATTTAAATATACTTAATAGACATATATACGTACATGTGATCCCGACTGCCCTTAGGGGTAGATAGAGACCACAGATCTCCATCTGCTACGATATCAGCATACTTTCCTTGCTTCATCTACACTCTTCAGTGTCTTCATACAAACTCGGCGGTTAAGGGTACTCTTGACCTGGCCTTTCTTGAGAATAGAGTGTGATAGTAGAAGACTATCAAAATATAACAACTAAAGTATCAAAATTATTATTTATAAAAATAAATTATAAATGGCGTATTGTTCCCGAAATACAATATTTTGTCTACATACTACACGTCTGTGCTATCTTCAGGTAGCTATCTTCAGCCGAGTTTCCACATATTGGAACCTTCTAAAGAGAAGCCTACACATTTCTCAAAGGCTGTCGATCCTCTTAGAATGCTTTTAGTACTACCGATATATATGGATGGGATTGATTGCTTTCCATCAAGTGACACGCATCCTCAATTGTATTCCTATCCAATCTTCTTTTTCTTCCGTCCCTGTTCCCGTTATTTGGGGTCGGGTCTCCACACTTTTTTGCACCAAGCTAATCTTTTTTGGGTTGTTTTTTCATGCCATTGGTCTTTCCTGAGGTCTGTCCCCTCTGCCTTTTGTATTCTCTGGCAGATTCAACGCAATTCGTACCACGTGGTCGTCTTCACATTTTTTGATATGACCATATCAACGAATGCGGGTTTCAGATTATTTCAGATTCAGATTTTATCAGTTATTTTATTTTTAAGTTATCCAATCGTTTTTCTGAAAGTACCTCTCAAACTAGCGAAGGCTGCCAGCAATTCAGCACAACTCTTTTTGTCTTCGCTTTCTCATTTTTTTATTGAACAGGATGGGATACAGTTGTCCTGATCCTGTTCAATAAAAAAATGAGAAGAAATTAAGAAATGATGATATAAAATGAATTTTAAAATATTATTACTTGAAAGTTATGTTGAAACATACTAACGATAAGCTCTTTATAACAAAGAGCTTATCGTGAGTTGATCCATCATGACCGTTCGACGCAAGCTTTCATTAAGGCATACCACAAACCGAAACGGAATCCACGCTATTGTACTGCGCGTTTGAATAACTGACCGGACGGTTAATATTTCAATGCACGAAAGTATTCGAATATCAGATATCAAAGAGCGAATTTCTATAATTGTATGATATACGATATTTATTTAGTGGTATCTTTACGGTATTTGAAAATAAGATGTAAAGCTAGTGGACCCCGCAACAGAAGAGACCCAAGAGCCAGACCCGGGCGATGAAAAGATTGTCCCGAGGAAGATGTTTGGTGTATGACAAAGCTGACATCTCGGTTAAGAAAGGCTAAAGACAGAGCGAGATGGAAGAAAACCGTAGAGGAGATCAAGGCCCATAATAGGTTACATGACTGAAGAAGGGAACTAATTAAAAAATAATATTAGAAAAATGCAACAAAAGCTACTTACTATTAGTTAACAAGTCAGGAGGCATGTGGAATAGAGGCACTATGACTGTTCAGATGGTTCTACATCTAAAGGTCGGCAACACTTCTGCGACGCCTCTCGTGTTGCAGGTTTAGTTCATTTTTATTTGAACCGTAATTTACGTATAATTAATAGAGTCAATAATAGCGTTCAAAAATCTGTTATTAATATATAAAGTCAAAACTTACTTTCCTGTTACAGCAAGTTTAAGAAATGGCTCGTTTTTTTATGGGATAGGAAGGCAAACAAGCAGACGTGGCACCTGATAGAAAACAATCAACGCCGCCCGTAGACATCCGCAGTGTCATAGGCGGTGCGGAAGCGTTGCCGACCTTTAACGGGGGTTGGACCTCGCGTCCCCCCATCAGGCGACACGCTTGCTCGTTTGCCCTCCTATCCCATAAAAAAAACATAGTAAAATTCTGAAATAAAGGTATTATTATTATTAGCATCAGTATTTTATAGTACCCTGTTAGAAATAGACCGTAATGAAGTCAAGTGTTATTTTAAATATTAAAAGCGGTTTTAGAAATCAATTATTCTACCAAAATATTAAGAATTACCTTGATAAGATCCGCGCAACCTTGTTTGAGAATTATATTTATTTCTTTTTTTTTAATAGCTCATATATATCCCACTACTGAGCACGGGCCTCTCCATTTCTGGAGGAATGGATGTTAACTCACCACGCTCGTCCAATTAACAGACTCGGAATAAATAAAGAGAATTATTTTTTTTATATTTTTTTTATATATTCACTCCTATCCCCCGCAGGAGTTGGCAGAGACCACAGAGCTCCATCCGCTACCATTCATCGCTTTTCGCCTTCGTAAGAATCAGGACGGATGGCGTCATTTTCAACAAATGAGGTTTATTAAATTCGTCTTAGTGAATCCCACGAGCCGCAAGGGAGGATGGAGGTCAGCCCCAGCAGAGCCCTATATGCTGAGGTAAGGCACCATAGTACCCGGAGGAGTCAGATCCCGGGACGGTCGGCACGCTTGCGACTAAGCTCGCCCCTAGCCACGCATCCATTGGCACGGCGGACCGTGGATTGGCGGAGAGGATGGGAAAGGAGCTTACAAGACTCGGTATAAATATTTATAAATCCATACACATATTTATTCTGATGCAGGGATCGAACCCGCGACCATTAACTGCGCGGGCAGGGGGACCCGCCACTGAGCCAATCGATTGTCAAAAGAGAATTATTGTATATATGTAAAGATTGATGAGAAGATGTGAAGAGAAGAATTGTTAACGAAAAACGAAAACCCGCAATCTTTTTACTCTTGATATTTTCGGTATCATATAAACGCGAAACGAAAATTTTATCGCCAAGAGCGTGGAAGACGTTCAATTATCCGTTAGGAGAGCTGTAATAAGCGAATTGTTAAGGGCAATTACAAGCCGCGACGGGCGTGAGTTAGGTTAACGGCTTCGAGTAACTCTCATATACCGCCTTACATTCTTATGAGCATGAGAAGCTACGGCATACCCGCGTCGCTGTTAGCATAACTTTAATTGTTAACTGATTCGGGTTGAGGTTAAATATTCTTACCTGTAACAGGGATAGCCGACTCGATTAGAACCAAGATCTAGTGGTTACTAACCAGAGTCTGTGCGATCTCACCAATATATATATATATATATATATATATATATATATATATATATATATATATATATATATATATATATATATATATATATTTATACCTCAACACGAGGCATTATCAGGTATAGTAGACTGTGCACTGTATAGCATATGAAATCGTGGTTGTGACGGATGGTAGCTTTTCATTGAGGTTTAAATATGAAGAGTGAATAATTATAAATTTATGTGGACAGTTAGAACTGTTAAGTCAACCGTAATACTACCGTTAAGTCTTGTCTTCCGTAGAGTCTACTATTATACTTGATGATGCCTGGTGTGGAAGCGAAACACGTGTCGTTTGCAAGGTGGAAAAGTGGTAGTGTGTGTTTGGGTGTTGTGGACAGTGGTTTGAAGGTGAAGAATAGCTGACGGCCGTTTTTCAGTAAGATTTACTTTAAGATCCCCGTAAATTCACTTCTTCCAATAGAAAAAACACATTATTATTTTTCTGTTTTTATCGCTTGTCGCGGTTCTTAGCTAAGAAAAAGTTCGAACTGTCCACATAGTAATAGACTTCTGCAAAATAACGCCTGACTCCATTAATCATTATAAATTTAGTTTTTCGACAGTTAAGAGTTAGATCTCTACCGAAATTTTAAGTGAGACGAAAGAGAGTAAAATGATCTTAATTAAAACTTTTCTCTTTAGTAATATGAAAGTGTTATTGTTTTAGTTTGTGTTGCGTACGGAAACTTGTAATGAGATATTTATATAACTTTCATAAAGTTTTATTGAGATATAAGTTTTACGCCTTAGAGAAAAAAAATGAACATAGAGAAACGGTAGAAAGTTGAACACTTCCTTTCTTTCTGTTTCATTATATATAGGTGTGAATGAGTGAGAAAGAAATAGACGGACAC